>CM053610.1:113086368-113168222 GCA_028646535.1 Procyon lotor
CACACACACACACACACACACACACACACACACTCCCTGGCTCACAGCCACACTTGCTAGCTGGCAGCCCCCTCCAGGTGTGACTGTGGCACCTTGAACCACCAGTGCCAAGGATCCCCTCATCTGCACATTCTAGGGGTTCTTCTGCCTGAGTAGGGACCCCCTCCTCAAGTGAAGGCCCAGTTAAGGAGGGGACATGACACTAGTAATTCTGTAGGGATTGGGTGTAACTGCAGCCTCTGATGCCAATTTAGAAGATCAGAGGATAGTCGTGTAATTCAACATTCCAAGGTTCAGATTTGATGCTGATGCTTAGCTGTGACTCCAGGCAGGTCACTGTACCTTCTTGAGCCTCAAATTCTTAACTGTATAATGAGGGCCCCAGTGTAGGATATGGTGGGAATTAAATGATGGTGTGTGTGTGCAGACTGCTTTGGCATCTCGGTCAGTACGTGGTGTCTATTTTAATTATAATTGTTTGTTGGACAATTACGCCCAGACCCTGGGAGTGACTCCTCTGAGAAATTCACCCATTCAATGAGGTATCTAGAACATTATTGTTGATCAACGTGGCTATAGATTCATGTGCTGTAGTCTATGAGAACTACTTTGAACATCATGAAAAGATAGTTGAAAAACTTACTACATGGTGTTCATGGGTTTTTACTCAAGAGAGACGACAGCAATGAGTGCTGGATTAGACATTGATATTTGCACGCTTTTTAGATGTTTCCATGTAAATGGACCTATTTGGTAGAAGACCAATTTTTATAGAGTGCAGATCTTCCAGAAGGAAAAGTTTATTGGACAACGCACTTCTTTTGGAGAAACAGTGAACTCTCGGTATTTAACAGTGTCCGAGAAGATGTTTAATCTTCCCCAGTTGTATGGGAGTGAGGTAACTTGGTTAGCTAAAGCTGAAATTAAACTGCCTTATTGACACAGACTCCCTGCATGTCCAGTTGCATAGACCCTTTATCTAACTGCTCAAAAACCTCTTCCTCTCTAACATTGAACAACTTACTTTCAGGCATTCATTTGAAGGGAATGTTTACATTTATTATATTCGCATTATATAATTGATCAATTAGTTGCCGTTTTCTTTGAAATTGAATAACTTTTTGTATTTATCATTCCAGTTTTATTTCATTTGTGCAGTGGCTTAAACTTAAAAATAAATTTGTCAGAAAATAAAAGTGAATTGACTTAAAGAAAACTAATATGTAAATGTAAGTCTGTAGGCATACTACAAAATTGAGGAGTTATTGTAATACCAACTGGATTTTGAGAAACAGTAATCAAGGATATATACATGTACTATTGATTTAGTCGGAGTTTTTACAGTTGATTTCTCTCTTTTATTTATTTTTTTTAGAGAAAGAGTGTGTGTGTGTGTGTGTGTGTGTGTGTGTGTATGTGTGCACGTGCGGGAAAGGCAGAGGGAGAAGGAGGGAATCTTAAGCAGGCTGCATGCCCAGCAAGGAGCCGGGCATGGGGCTCAGTCTCACGACCCTGAGATAGTAACCTGAGCCAAAACCAAGAGTCAGGTGCTCAACCGACTGAGCCACCCAGGCACCCCTATTCAGTTCATTTCCTAACAAATACATTCTCATTTTAATAAATTCAAGAATCAATATTACATGAAGCTTAAATAAGGTCTTCACATCCCTCACAAATGACAAATAATGCATCCATGTGCTTCCAGTCACATTTTTTTTTAATATAAAAGGGATTGAACTATGGTCATTACCTGCAACTTGCATTTTTCATTTATACTAAATCTGAGACATTCTTCCATGTCAGGAAACCTGTCTTACTTATTTAATTTTTAAGTGCCTGCATAGTATTCTTTACCATAGAGGTAATATAATTTACTTCGTTACTCCTTTTTGCTGTGCATTATATTTCCAACTTGGAAATATGACAAATAATGTCACAGTGAATATTATTATAAATACTGGTGCATATGGTTAGATGTTTCTTTGTGAGGGGTTCTTGGAAGTAGAATTGCTGTGTCAAAGTTGTGTTTTATTTTTTTAACTGGTACAACAAAATTGTCCTTAAAAAGGTTTTTCTGTTTACAGTATCCAACCCTGCATGACATGGTCTGATTTTTATTCACTTATTTATTATTATTCTTTGAGCATTTTATTAGTGTAAAGAATGAAAATAGTATGTTCTTAATTTTCATTTCCCTCATTATAAGAAAGATGGGCCTCTATCCTTATTATCCACTTGGGTTTCTTCATCTGTAATGTGTCTATTCATGTCCTTTATCCATTATTATTTTACATTTACTAGGTGTTTATCTCTTCTCACTTGGTGTATAGGATTTCTCTGTGTTCAGGTATTCTGGGTATACCTCAGATGTGTGTGTGTGTGTGTGTGTGCACGCGCGTCAGTGTAGAACAAAAATGTTTCTGCAACCGGAAATTGTATTTTCAATCTTTAGTGTCTTCATAAGAAAAAATTACATTTTTATGTAGTTATATTTATCATTCTTTTTTCTGTAAGTCTGACTTTGGCAACCTGTATAAAAATACTTGTCTTACTATTATTATTATTAAAAAATAGAATCCTATATTTTCTTTTAATATTTCTCCTTGCAGTTCCCTCAGGACTTGGTTTTTGTAATATATAGAAGAAAACTGTTGTTCTCTAAATCTTTAACTCTTTTCCTTACCTAGTTTAATCTGTACTGCCTAAGTGAGGTCTAATAAATAATTATTGTATTAGGATGGTTGAGGCTAAAGAACAGCAATACATGAAGCCCAGAGCCCACAGTGGTGACACGGGGCAACGTCCTCTTTGTTCTCTCACTTGCACCCGTGTCCTTCGAAGGCAGCTTGGGCTCAGCTGCTTGTATTTGCTGGGAGCTCAGCTGACGCAGGGTCTGACATCCCATAGCTGCACAAAGGGGACACGTGACCGTCAAGGCCACTGTGCAGGTGAGACTGAAAGATGTGGGGCACTGTCACTGCTTAGTCTGGGGGCAACTGTTGAGGGTCCCTTCTGCTCCGGGACAGTGGCCAGATTTTGCCTGAGGGCCTTGCTTCATGGAGAGAAGACAAGACGGAGCTCACATTTTCCTCCAGATCTGGTCTATTCTGTTCATGAAATTGGAGAGTGAGAACAAATTCAAGAGCAAATTCAAATAGGGAGATGAAGGGTTTTCTCCCAGCCTCTTTGGTCCTTGAGTTTTAAAAACAAGTAAATTCCGATAGCATAGTATCATCAAAAAATTGATTTGAAATCTATTCAGATTCTGATTTTAGAAACCAGAGGCTGGAAGAGCCGGGGGTACCTGTGTTTGCCAAGGGTTGCCTTCTCTGCCATAGTTATATATAAAAATAAGTGAATGTAGGCAATAGAAATAAATGGAATGATTTGTGAATATATCCTGAGCGGTGTCCAGGGCTTTGGTAAACTTCTTAATTATATTTAAAATGTTTTAATTATTGCATTTTAAATTTCTAATAGCTCACTGTTACCTTCCTTGCAAACGCTTAAATTATTTGAAACTTATCCTCATCTGACTATGAGTAGTAAAGATCTTTAGCTCTAAGGAATCAGCAAAGCTATTAAGCTTCTCTGTGTCCTGGTTTCTTCGACATGTCTGTACATAATAACACATCTGTATCAGAAGAATATTGTGTATATTAAATGCACTCACATATAGAAGGAACTTGACACTTGTGTTATAGAGAGAAATAGTACAGTAGTTTCAAGGTTGATTATTTTCAAAGTTCTAGGTGGAACAATGCTGTTCAAAACCCATGCCTCAGATCTGTGCCCAAGACAGGATCTTCTGCCGGTGGTTTGTAGAGAATGTATGTTGTCTTGTGAAAGCTGTAGGAGAGTGAGGGAAGCAGGCCAGGGGAACGGGCTAGGCAAAGACATGGGCTCAGCGGGGGTCCAGCCTCAGGCCTCTCCAGGACCTTCTGGACCAGAAGAGCATCTTAGAGCAACAGGGCCTGTCTTTTATCTTCCCAAAGACCTCAGCCATTGGCTGCCACTGCTCCAAATGGAAAGTGCTTCTTCCAGGCACCTCTAGGCATGTTGATTTCCTTCCCTTCGGGCGGCTCTCAGGAGGTGGGGCAGCTGCAGACTTTTGGAAGCCAGCACTCACGGTGCCTGGGGTCAGGGTGCTGTGGCTGGACCAGAGACCTGTGTGGGACTCCAACAACCAACACCATTGTTTGCAGGGAGGTTCTCAAACTTCAGCACGTCCCCAAATCCTGGGGGCTTATTAAAATAAGGATTGCAGTTTCCCACTCTGAGTTTGCCAGCGGGAGGCCTGAGATGGGGCCTGATGGTTTGCATTCTGATCTGGTGACACTTGCTGGTGCAGGGGCCACACTCAGAAACACTTCTCTGTGCTTCTCCACGCTTTTGTTCTGTTTTTCTTGTCGCATTTACGGTTTACAACTTTTAGTTTCTGTGATAGTGAGCTCTGTGTTCTTGTTTCTGTCCTTGGTGGCAATGTCTCCAGTGATTCATCCTCCATACCATCTTGGTTGTGGTTAACTGGGAGATTCCTTTCAGCAGGTTTAGAAAATTCCCTTCTGGTTCCAGAGAAAGCTGTTTACCAGGAAGAGATGCTGAATATTATCAGGTGTTTTCCTGGAACCATCGTGATGATCATATTTCCTTCTTCTGTTGATTCACGTTATCAAATAGTGAAAGTTCTTTGAAGTCCTGGTTTAAACTTGTTTTATATGATGTCTTAGTCTTTAGATATACTTACTAATTTGATTTATTCATACATACTTTAAGGATTTTGTGTACAAGTGCAGACTCATTGTACAAGTATTGAGTCCTTGTACTCAAGTACAAGTGACACAGACTCATTATTTTTGTTCAAGTTGTTTTCTCTTTGTTCCTTCCTGCTGTCCTTCCTTCCTTCCTATCTTGCTATCCTTTTCTCCTCTTGCTTTGAGAATCATGCTAGCCTCACAGAATGAATTGAGAATTAGCCCACCCACCGTTCTCTATGCCATGGGATATTTTCCATAATATAAAAATGATGTGTTTCTTAAATGTTTGGTATAATCTACCATTAAAAAACTATAGGTTTGGGGTCTCTTTGAAATATTGATGTTATATAGTACGTAGGATTCCTTCTATATGCTTTTTAAATGATAACTATAATTTAGAGAATGTTTACAAAGACATCAAGTTCCCTGTAGCCTTCCCCTAGCTTCCTCTAATGTTAGCCTTACCATTGCATACTTGTCAAAACCAAGAAATTAACTTTGGTTCAATACTATTAACTATAATACAGACTTCATTAGAACTTTGCCAGTTTTTCCATTAATATTCTATTTCTGTGTCGGGTTTCAGTGTAAGTACCATGTTATGTGTAGACTCTGTCTCCTAGTCCTTTCTGGTCTGTGATGCTTTGTCATTCTTTCTTTATATTTCATGACCTTGAAGCATCTGAGGAATGCTGCTCAGATATTTTGTGGAATGTCACTGAATTTGGGTTTCTCTGATGTTCTCACATGATTAGATTGAATTGCTAGGTTTTGAGGAAGAAGTCTGCCAAGATGAAGGCTCTTTTTCTTTTTATCTCTTCAAGGGATACATGATATCATCATGATATTACTGGTGATATTAAAGTTGATTATGTGGTTAAGGTAGTGTTCGCTAGGTTTCTGGCACAAAATTTCTTTTTTTCACTTCTTTTAAAATTCTTTAATTCTTTGAAACCCAGTTATTAAGCCTACCCTACACTCAAAGAGAGAGAAATTAAACCTGGTCTGCTTGAGATCGGATATCAATATTTAAGAAAATCCTTTCTAAAGTTTTCCCTTGCATCTCATTTTTAATTTATTCATTTGTGTATATTACTGTGATCTCATCAATGCTTATGTTATTGAAATAATCCAATATTATCATTATTTATTTTGTTGTTCGGATTGTTCCAGCTTTGGCAACTGGAGGGCCCCTTCAGGTTAACTCCTGTGTTCTTTTGGATTCTTTTAGTGGAGAACAGTATTTAGAAACCAAGGTTGTGAGACTAGGGGGGCCCATTGCTTCTGGGATGGCTCTGCTTCTAGGCCCTCTCAGTGGAGATAACCAGGAAATGTATGCATACAAATTAATTTGTGTATGCAAACGTATCTATAATTAGTTCTGTACTTTTTACTATTTAATTTTGCAACCTCTTATTTAGTAAATGGCTGTAATCCATATTTTACTAAGTGAATATGCATTTAACCAGATATAAAATTTTTAGAGATAATTCAAAAAACGTTGAAATTTTTCATTGAAATAATTTATAAAGGGCATCTTGTACCCTGCTACCTTGCTAGAACTCACCACCAGTTCTAGTAGTTTCTGGATTCCTTCAGATTTTCTACATGTGTAATTGTGCCACGTAGAAAAATTCAAAGAGGAATTTACTTCTTTTTTTTTCCAATCATTATGATTTTTGTCTCTTTTAATTATTGCACTGGCCAAGACCTCTAGTACAATATTGAAAAGAAGTTATTAAAGTAAGCATCCTTGTCTTGATCCCAAAATATTGAATAATTTTTGACTATCACATCAACTTTTCACTACAGTAATATACCCTGCTTGGTTGTGATGAAATCTCTTCTATATCTCTATATTGTTTGATTTAATTTGTCAGTATTTTGTTTAGGATATATGAGTAAATGTTTATGAGGGGTATTTGTCTATAATTTTCTTGTTATGTTACCATCAGATTTTGTTATCATGTTTGCATGTCTCTTCAGTTTGGTGTCTAATTGACCTGACTTGGGCACTGGACATACTTTTTTCTCTGCATGCCTACCCAAGTGCAGACTTACAACCAAATCTGGCTGTAGTGTTCTGCTTCATCAGTATCCACGGAGTTCCTACTATACACCAGATACTGTACTTGGCACTTGTCAGGAAGAGCAGGAGAGCTTATCAAAATGAAAATCGGAACAAACCAGTGCTCAAGAAGTTTCTATCTCAATAGTATTTTACATGGCTCTTTGCCAGAACACTCGGTGGTGCCCTAACTTGGATTTCATGTTTTATTGAACACAGATAATCCTTATTTCCAATGTCTAGTCCATTCCATATCCCCAGTTCCAGTTGACTGGTAGTTTTGAAGCGAGGACGACTTCCCACTCATTTACCAGTGTTTGTATTTGACGCACTGCTTCACTCTGCCTCCCTAGCCCGCTCATCCAAGGTTATAGTGCTAAAAAGTTACCCAGTGTTGTAGCTCGGAAAAAAACCACAGTATAAGCACTCAAATAAGGAAGGATTTTCCCAACCCTGGCAGCTAGACAGTTCATAATGATTTATTTATTTATCCAACAAATATTTATTGAATGTCAACTGTATGCTACATACAATGCTAGCATATATTGTACTGGATCCTGGGAGACTGATTATAAATAAGAAAGGATGGATTCATGCTTTCCTGGAGTTTATATTCCACTGGGAAAAGATGATAATCAGGAAACATACAGCTTCTAGTACTGCCAAGTGACAGAGGAAAATGACAGACTAATTGTGATGAAGAGTGCTAGGACTCGGAACCAGGACCAACATTCCAAGGTTCTCATGGACAGCCTCTAGGAGGTGACATTTTATTTGAGACCTGAACAGTCTAAAGAATGAGGTTAGTCAAGTACCTGGGGGAGAACATTCCAGATGGAACAAGTGGAAAGCCTTGATGCGGGAACAAACATGGCGTATGGCAGGGGCAGGAGGAAAGCCGGCATTACAGAGAGCAAAGTGGGGAGCGTGTGACATAAGGACAGCGCATAGGCAGAGCTTTTCAGTCACAGTGACGAGTCTGGGATTTATTCTAAGTATAATTGGAAACTGTCAGAGGGCTTTAAGCCAGGGCATGAACTAAGATTCTCCTTACATATTTTAAAGGATTATTCTGACTGCCCGGTGGAGAATGAAAGAAAGGGCAATTGCAGAAGCAGAGTCAGAGAAGCTAGTTGGTGGCAACAGTAGCACTCCAGGTGAGAGAGCGCGTCATGGCTTGGTCTCCGGCGACTTCAGGGAATGTGGAGGTGGACAGACTTGTGATGCATATTTGCAAGTCGAACCAATAGAATCAGATGATGAGAGTACATGGGGTGTGGTGAGTAGTAAAGAACTAACAGTGACTCCCAGGCTGGATCAGTGGTGGCACCCCTTACTGTCATGTGGAAGACTCAGGAAAGAATAGACCTGGTGGTGGTGTGAGGCAGAAATTAGGAGCTCTATTTTGAAAATGTTAAGTTTTGAGACCTATTAGATACTCAAGTGTGTAGTGTATGTCAAGTACGCAATTATATTCACAAATCTGGAATACAGGGGACAACTCAGAGCTGGAATGTAATTTTGAACTATTAAGGAAGATGATATTAATTACTAGACTTGCACTACACTCCTTAAGTATAATCAGAATTGCTCTTGAAGTTTTCCGTGGAAGATGCCTTGCTGGAGATTGACATACCACCTCTTAGTAAGTCCAGCACATCCAGATTTTTCCTATTTTGAAACATTTAGCTGTTTTTAGCTTTTTGGGGGGGTTGAGGTCAGGTCACTGACATGTGCTTAGCAGCCATATTGAAGAAAAAAGACTTAACTTACGACATTATAGCCATGTTCAGCATAAAAGTCTCACAGATATCTCAAAATAAATATTTTCAAAATAGAATCCATTATTTCATTCCAAGAACTCCATGAAATTTATTTTTACTTAAGAACTGCATTTTAGTAAATGGTACCTCTAGCCACCTTGTGGCTCAAACAACCGATCTAAGAACAGTTGACTCTATGAGAGGTTCACAGATATAGGCACATTGGAGGAGTGGGGGATTTTATTTCCTCTTCCATTTATTTTGGGCATAAACAGGCAACTGTGACAGCCAGCTCCAACCTGACTCCCCATGACCCCCATCTCCAGGCGTTCACACCCTTGTGCAGTCCCTTCCCACACTGTACCAGGGTCGGTTTGTGTTGATCAAACAGTATGGTAGAACTCATGGTATGTCACTCCCAAAATTGGGTGATGAAAGACCCCAGCTTCCATCTAGAGCTCTCTGTCCTGGATAACTGACTTTATCAACCACCCTTGGATCTCATCTTGCTTTGGGGAAGCCATCTGCTTTGTCTTGGGGATACTCAGATGGCTGCCCTATGGAAAGACCCATGTGAAGAGGAACTGAGACTTCCAGCCTCGGTTGGAGGCTGAAGCCAATGAGAAACTGAGGACTCCAGCCAATAGCCATCTGAGGGAGCTCTCTTGGAAGTGGCCGCTCTAGCCCTTTGAAGGCTTTTGGTGGTGTAGATCTGGCCAACAGCTTGACCACAACCTTATGAGAGACCTTAGCCAGAGCCACCCAGCTGAGCCACTCCCAGGTTTCTGACCCTTAGAAACTGTGAGATGATAAATGTCTGTTATCTTAAAAAACTGAAGTTTGGGATAATTTGTTCTGCAGCAGTATATAACTGCTACATCAAGGGCTTATGCCCGTTTCCATAAGTTATTTCTGGCTGTAACCTTGATTTGGTCTCTCTCAATCCAATTTGCCGTATTTCCACTCATCCCAGTCCCCTGCTAGATCTTCACCTCTCTCTGCAGTCATCCTTTTAAATGGGAAGCAAGGTAAACATTTCAGTTAGCTTTGGCTGAAGGACACCACACAGCGTGCTCGAAAGCAGATTGCTGACCATGTTCCCTCACTTGGCTCAATGCCTCAGTCGCTTTTGTGCCCTGTCGATGAGAGACAGAGAATGATAAATGCATTCTCCGTACTCATACAATTAAAGACCTTATGGGTTCCCCAAAGTTGGGGGTTATTTTTGAAAATTAGCCCTTCACTTCCAAAAGAAAGCATATGACATGCGAGTTGGCAAGGAAATTGGAGCTTATTCAGCCCAGCTTGCTCATTTTTTCACTGGGAGCCACTGACGTCTAGAGTAAGGGGTAAATGATGAATGGTTCTCAACCGCCTCGTAAGAACTGGGATGAGAAGTCAGGTGCTCCCATTCGTGCTTCAGCCCCGTTATCCTGAATCCTGACCTGAAGGCAGGGAGTCGTTAGCACTGCTGATCAGAGCAGGCAAGAAGAACCCACCGCGAGCTTCTGTGTTTGCTGAACTCATGAACTCACTCACTTGTCCTGCAGCCCTTTCGGTGCTGTGACTCCCATTTTGTTAATGAGAAAACGACTTGCCAGTTTGCACCCTTAGTGAGCCGTGAGCCTGAGATTTGAATGCAGGCTGTTGGATTTCGAAGTTTGTCTTTCTGCACTTGTATTATCATCATGTACTTTCAGGAGACGTCGCTTTTTCTTCTCCACATGCGCGTGCAGCAGTCATATCACCTACTGTGTCCTAAAACGGTCATCAGTAGGCAAGTTCTGTGAGTGTGACTTCAGGCTCTTTTCCATCATTAACGCTGCTCTATTACTTGAAATTAGAAACTGCCACATTTTGCCTCAACCTTTTTTTCTCCAGTTAGAACAAGACATTTATAAATTTCTTTATTGCAGGAAAAATAGGAAATGGTGTAGAAATGCTATTAAAATACCCTGTGAGAATTATTTTTAACTTCTTTCACGTAGATGGCAATAGCTTCTGTATTTCTCCTCCCCTCGGTGAGTATATACCGGAGTGCAAAGAAATGCTTGTGAAGTCAGCTTACAGCCAATTATGATTCACCTCTCAGGGTTGGTTCCCAAGCCAAATTCTAGACGTGATTTCATTAATACACCTTTATCTCCACTCAGAACTCTGTGCTGGGCCCCTCAAAATACATTTCGATAGCTGGTGCTAATTATAATATGGTGCTAATGGCCTTAAAAGAGGCTGAAATAACGTAAGTAAACTTCTTTACCTTTAAATTCAGGTCCAGAGGGCTCGAGGGCTAGTCTGCAAATTCACCAGCCATCTGTCCAGAGTGATCGTTTGGTTTTTAGCTCCAGCCCCTTCATTTCTCATTTAGTAATGAGCTTGGAGATTAGGTTTTAATACTGGCTGAAGAACTGTCTCGTATGTGGTATGAGGAGAGTGAGGATGATTTCAGATTTGCCTGAAGGAGTGAGTGAGAAGAGGGTGACTCGGTTTTATTTCTAGCACCCAGAACGCAGGAAGCCTGGTCCTGTTGTGGGGGGCTCGCCGGCGCTCGGATGCTGGTCTCAGAGGTGGGCTCTCGGGGACTCAAGGTTCTGCGGCTCTGGATTTGCCTCGGAAAACTCCAGTGGAGCTTTCCCTAGTGAGCAGTGCTGCTGCTGCTGCTGCGAGCCTCTGGGTCAGGCACTGTGCCAGGCACCCGGGAAGCAGCCATGGACGTGACCCGGCCCCGTGTGACACGCCCGCGGAGCTCCCGGGCTCCTGCTCACACCCTGCCTGGCACCGCATGTGTATGTGGGACACTTGGCACAGGCCGCACGGAACACGCATGTAGCGCGCGGGCCCTGCTGGCTGTTCACACGGCGATGTGACCAAGTCACACCCGACGCGGACTTGGTTGTCTCCCCGGCATGCGGTGTAGGAGGGTCTGAACCCCACCTCCCCCGCGTATAGGTGTGCGGGGCCCCATGGGGAACCAGAGAGATGGCAGGGTGACACGGGGAACACCTGTGCTCACAGAGGATGCGCGGGTTCCACCGTGATGTCCCCCCGGAGCAGCGAGGAGGGGCCGCGGCCTCTCTCCGAAAACCCGCAGGGGGAGCCCCTCAGCCCCAGCGGTGTCTGCGGGGAGCTGTCACACATGGGCAGCATTTCAGGGAAGGACCAGTCAGTGAGCTCGGGAACCTTTTTTTTTTTTTTTAATCGTCTCTGTTCCTTTGGTATGAAGGCAAGATATTGCCTCTCGGATCTGTTTCTTTAAAATTTCATGTTTACTTAGGGAATCAAAAACTTCTGCTCTTCTTATGACCTTGATGGTCTTATGTTTGAGGTTTTTGTATTTCGACATTCTTAAGTGTTCCTATTCTTGTGAATATATTGTGTGAGCTGTAATGAAAAGTACTATAGCTTCTGCTTTGCTTAGGACATTAAGTCCTGACTCCCTTGAAGTCAGAGATCATACCGTACACATTATTTTCACTGAACACTCAGCAGATGTTAACCTACTCAAAAGTTTGACCGCTCGGGATGAACGAGATGGAAGTCCCGGAAGAATTTTCTAGAGGTACTGTCCCTGAAAATAGTATGTGTTCGCATCAATGCGGTAACTCCTGGGTGGAAGCAGAGGGGAGGCGAGCCGGGGGAGGACCGGAGTGTCACCCACAGAAGGCTCACCAGGCCCCTGGTGGCCGCACGTGCCCCAGGAGCCCTGAGCTAATGGACGAGACAAGATTAGTCGTCCCCGCGCTGAGCTCCAGTGTGCGGTTGACGGCTTCTGGCAGGAGGGCCGCAGTGGGCCGGGGCTGGGGGCGTGGGCGTCCCAGCCCGGGATGGCCCCAAAAGAAGCCCGGGTGCAGGTGCAGCGCTGTGGGGTCCGCTGCCTGCGACACGGCTCACGGCCCCGGACAAGCATTCGGCAGTTGGGGAGAGAAGAGGAAACACCAGGAGAGACTCAGAGGGGGCAGACAGGAGCTTAACTCCCACAATAAGCCACATTCCTTCTTTGAGATGTCTGTGGCAAGTACCGAGTCAGTACAGCATTAATGATGGGGAGGGATGTCAGGTCTTTAACTCTCCCCATTTTGTAGTGCGCGCCCTTCTCCTTCTGCTACTGTTCACGGCTCCACGGCCAGGGCGGATCTCTCTCCCCTGAGCTGCATGAGCTGCTGCCTGTGCAGTCGGACCGGCCCGAGGGCTCGTGCGAGGTCGTCAGCATCCATCCTGGGTGTGCCGGTCCCCGGCGAGTCCCAGAAAGTGAGTCCACGGCAAGTGCAGCCTTGTCACTCTTTGAGTTTTATCACCGTTCGTGTTCTAAGTACCTGCTTTTGTAAGTTATGCAAGCACTTGTGCTCTTTGCCAAACACGTTGTGGTTTTTTGCGTCATCTCCTCTCTCACTGTTTTTTAGTGGAATCCTTGCACTAATACTTCATCTCTCCCGGGCTCGTGCCCTTGTACCAGTTTCATTAGGGACTGTCCGAGGCCTGGCTGTCTGCCTCCCCCCAGGTGGGCTGAGGAGCTACACAACACGTGTGGTTTTTGGTCTCCAGGTGCAGGTGCCCCAGTGTTATCATGTCCTATGTTCTAACAATTTAGCCCTTGAATTTACGCTTGGCTGTCAGTAAACACACCTTCACCGTCTCAGGGGATCCCTCCTTTCCTGATATTTTCCTGCTGCAGCCCCAATTCTGGGATCCTCAGCGGTGACAAAGTGTGGGCTGGCCCGTCCGTCAGTGCTGGTCCTACAGAAATCACCATGGGCCTCGGCACAGAGCCCTGGGAGCTTGGTGGGAAGACGGGCTGTGTACTTTGCAGGGCCCAGTGCAGAATGAAAATGTGGACCCTTGTTCTATGCTCAGGTTTCTATTGGGTTGTCAGTTGTAAAGTTTATTTTAGGATGTCTTTATAGTTTAGGAAAGTTAGTACTTTGTCTAAATTTCCAAGTGGGCCTTTTATCTTTAGCTTTCTTTAGAGCGGTTTTGTCATCAGAAATATTTATTTTAATACAGTCTACTTTATCAACATGTTTTTTAATCAATATATCTATATCAATATATTCTACTTTTGCTACAGATTTAAAAAGGTCTTTTCCATTATTTTTAGCGGAGATTGAAATCATCAGATTTGAGTCTTGAAAAGATCACTCTAGCTACCATTCAGAAAACAGGTGGGGGGAGCAATGCCAAGATTGAGGGTAACCCCAAGAAAACGATGGCAGAAGTCCACGTGAGTGATACTAAGCTGTGCTTATGATGACGGTGGTGGAAGTGGGAAACATGGATGAGGAAACACGGACGGGCTCAAGATCTGTTTAGAAGGCAAAATAGATAAGACAACAGATTGGGCGTGGGGGCAGAGAAAGGTGTCTGGTTTGAACAAATGGATAAAGGATGTCATCCACTGAGTTAGGAAAGCCTGGCAAAAGGACCAATTTGGGTTTTATTCTCTTTCTTTTTTCATTCATTCACTCATTCATTACTTTGGGGCAGGAGGCGAGGGGGCATTATGAGTGCAGTCTGATACACATTAGCTCTAAGACCCCTGCAGGGAGTTGCTGCCAATCTCAGGTTCTCAGAGGAGGGGATCTGGCTGGAGGTGAGAATTGAGGAGTCATGAAATAGTCCATGGTAACCAAAGTCTTGGGTATGGATGAGGTTGCTTACAAAGGGAGCACGGAATACGAAGAGTAGGGAACCCAGAAGAATCTTGAAGAACTCCAGCGTTCCATGGCTGGGTGCGAGAGGATGACCCTATTCCCGAAGGCTCTGAATGCCAGCCGCCTTTGGTGTTGAGTGCTTACCAGGGGTTAAGAGAAGGGCAAATCTCAAGCAGTGAGGGGGGCGCCCTGGGTGCCGGGGCCGGACACCTGGTGGGAGTCTTCGAGGACCGGCTGAAGAACCCGCTGGGCTGGGCGGCTTTGTCTGCCGGGACACTATGGGGCATCTCGGACTTTGCACATTTTTCTTTCTGCCTTTGTGTTACCATTCCCACATTATGAGAGGAGATTCAAACAGCAGATTCCTCTCACTCTTCCCCAACACTGACATCAAGTGTTTTCTTGCCACCTTAACTCCTTAGTGATGCAAAAAGACTTATTCAAAAGAAATATGCTTTGTTCTTTCCAGGCAAGATGGTAGAATACATTAAAGGCACAGCATTTATACTTCCAAATTGGGGTGTGAATAACATGGGGAAAAGGGTTTTTCAGCATTTCTACCTAAACACCTGTTACCATTTTTCTTGCTGCTAGCGTAGTGTCATGGAAACAGCCTGGATGTTAAAAATATCTAGACCTTGGTTCAAACCCCGGCACTATCTCGTGCTACAGCTGCGACTTAAGACAAGTCGCTTAACATTTAAACTGAAGTTCTCTCATCTATAAGGTGAGGACCGTCGTAATGATTTGACGTTAGGGCTGTGAGAGGGACCCCGACAGAGAGCCTAGCAGAGGCTCATCGCCTCCAGTGTCCCTCCGTCCCTCTCCATCATCGACGCTCCGAATCTTACCAGCCTGCTCAGTCTCGTGCACATATGCTTCTCCTTTCCTTCCATCACGAAACCACTGAAATCCTCTATATTTCCCTTTGAGGAACAGAGGATTTCTCAGGTGAAACGATGCATTCGTGCTGTAATTAACCTTGCCTCCGGTTTCTGCGTAGCCGTAGTTGATGAGTAAATATTCAGAGCTGGAAGGGATCAGGCTTCACGGTCTGGAACATGCATGCATTCTGAGGAAGAAGACAGCCGGCACAAAGCTTGGTAGGAAAGGGAAAGGGGAGTTAGGGACACGCCCGCCCGTGTGGCGGCGTGGAGCCTGGACCCGGGGCCTCCCAGGGCTCTCCAGTCAGCACCCTGTGTTCGGAGAGGAGCGCTTGCTTCCTTGTTGACGTCACCGACACTTAGAGGAAAGCGTGTGTGACGTTTCTTCCCTAAGGTCAGGTTCACATACATCTTGTTTCAAGACATTTGGGCAGGAGACCGCATCTGATTCAAACGTTCCAGCTTTGTCATGTTTGGGGAGAGAAGAGCCTCCCGTGTGGGTGGAAGAGGTCCCGGAATGGGGTCCGGAGACTTAGTCTGTGTCCCCAGGTCTGGCAGTTGCTTGCTCATGGAGCGGGTTCTGCCAGACCTCTGCCCTCTCTGGGCCTTCAAGTCCTCGCCTTTCATATGATGTGAGGATGTGCCTGCCCTGTGGCCTCTGGGGTCCTTTCTGCTCCTGAGGAGCTATGACACTGAAGGCCGAGAGGGCGCTGTGACTTTGCAGGCACTGGTGTCGCTGCTCCAATCCCGATGCGGAACCAGCTCTCATATTAGCGGATCTCACATTTTTATTATTTGCATCTCATTGTGCAGCAAAGCATGTATTATTGGTTAATTAATGCTGCCGGCACAGCGCTCTGCTAAACGATTGTTTAGCCTAGAGTGGGATAAAATGCTACAATGACTAGTACAGTATCATTATGTAACAGAAAATTAAAAATCTGATAATTTGATTGGGAGTCTCAGGTGAGTTTTTTGTATAAAAATGTTAACCTCAAGTAGCTATAAGCAGGTAAATGTTTTATTCATCCCACTGATACGAAATAAGTGCTTATGATATAAATTATGTATAATTAATACCCCTGGGGTAAAAAAAATGTATGCTAATAGGTTGTCAGTTAATTAAGGAAGGAAAAGGAGGTAAACAAAGGTGATTATAATTTGTCCTGGGACCATAAACAGAAATCGTGCCTTAAATAATCTCTGTAAAAAAATACATGATCCAGCAAATCCTTCGTTTCCATCCGGAGCAGCTGCCTGATGGTTTGCAGGCACTGTTCAGCGGAGGTGTGGAACCGAGAGCTGAGAGCGGCCCGGCCTGGCCCTCCAGCCCCTGGAGCTCGGGCCCTTTATGAGCAGCTCTGGTCTCTTCGGTAACATCCTCCAAAATATAGCTGTTTGGGAAGCCAGAGGCTACATTAAGAGAAAAAGAAGAAGAAGAAGACATCAACTAATGAAAATTTGAAAAACTATGCACATATTAAATGGCAGTCTTGTGCTTTCTGGCTGATATAATCCTCCTCTTTGAAGCTGGGAAGCAGTTACATGGCACTTGCCGCAGCGTGTGGCTGGGTTAGGGTCACAGTGATAGGTGGCACAGACCAGAAAGGAGTACCCTCCGAGTATCTTCTTCACCACTCACTCATTCGGTCGTTTGTTCATCCAACAAACACTTATTGACCACATACTCTGTGCTAGGCATCAGGATACACGGATGCCCTCTGGATGCTGTCAGTCTTCTGTCTTTTCCTCTCTTTCCAAACCTATGGGGTTTGGATCTTCCGATGAAAATATGTCTCAAAGAGCTGGATCTGAGGAAAAGCCTGGCATCAGAGTAAAGGTTTAGGTTGTCTGAGTGGTAAGAGCAGGGGTAGCTATCCAGGGGTCATGAACACTCAGGTGCTGGAAGAGCAAAGCCCAGCTGGGAAGGAGGACCAGCTGACAAGTCAGAACAGTGTCTGGAGGTTGGGTGTCATAAAAACTAATGGACAGGGAGTCCCAAGAAGGACAAAGCCATCCATGGTGTCGGTGGAATGGAGGGGCCCAGCCCATAAACTAAGGAGTGTTGTCCCTGGATTCTGAACTTCCACGGGCACAGCGGGAGCCCCTGCAGCAAGGTGGAGGGTGCAGGCTTGGCTGCTCTGGGTGAGACAGGTATCAGGCTTGTGAAAATGATCATTAGAGAAGTGGGGAGAGAGGGGGAGTGGGTTAGGAAACGAGATCGGTTTGGGAGGGTCAGTTGAGAGGGTAGTTTAGCTTAAGAGTGATGCATGAGGGGGCGACCTCCATTTGGAACTGAAGAAACATGCATTTTTAAAAGCTGTTAGGAAGAGGCCCAGAACGAATTTGGGAAGCTATTGCAAGCGCCCGGGGAGGGCTCGTCCTCCAGGAGCACAAGTCATCTTCCACCGATAGGGCAGGAGGAAAAGCGAAAGGCGCTGAGAACGATGTGGGACTGTCTGTAGGTGTGAGAGCAGGGGTGCTGGGGAGGCCAGGTTGGCTTCAAGTCCCCTGAAATAGCAGCTCACGCTTACATGCTAGGCTGGAGCGAAGGAGGTTGAATGAGAAAGTAGCATCATGATGAGTATTCAGAATTCTCCTAAGAGGAACGGTAGAGGACGTTCACCAGGGACGGGAAGAAGCCTAAGTGCATCTGCTCCGGGTCTGTTTCCTTTCCTCCGCCGCTCTTTCCGAGCACACTAGGTGCTCGGTCTTCCCTTCCACGATCCAGAAGAGAAGGAAAGCTTCGAAGGAGAACTACTTTCTCATATATTCCATGGGCCCTCGCAGCGGGCGTTTAGAATGCTCATTTGACCAAAGTCTTTCCTGCAGCCCTGTGAGTGTTAGTTCTATCCTTTCCTCTCTTTCCCCTTTTCCCTTCCCTTCCCTTCCTTCTCTTTTCTTTTTTCAAGTGCGAAAACAGTGTTTCACCTGATTCCAGAGATTCACAATTTCCTGTTTTGCTGGATGATCAGAAGGTATTTCTGTGGAATACGACCCAAAGGCAGCCATCAGTCCCAAAGGTGGTTCTTGTTTTTGTTTAGTACCAAAAATGTTTTTAAGTTCCTCCCTAGAAAAAATGAGTTGCACAGAATGGGTGTATCTTGTATCTCATGGTATCTCATGGGTTATACACTTTGACAGAGGTGGTTACAAGGAGCCACAGAAAAATAGTTGATGGAGGCCACAGGCTGGGGACAGGAATCCTGTCACCATTGATCTTGTCACCTTTAGACAGAGACAAAGACTTTCTAGCACTTGCATGTCACCATCAGTACTAGGAACAGCTTGAGTGAGTATTTCCAAACTCAGGAGAGCTTCTGAAATACAGATGGAGACTGATAACATTATTTTATAAAGCTAACTGTGCTGTGAGGTGGGAAATTCCTGGTACATGGTACATGGATCCTGGTACATGGATCAGATAGACCCTCAGATGGGCTTCTGCCTCTGATTCTCGTGGGTGGCTCTGAACAAGTTAGCTAACTCGGATTCTCCCATATGAAATGAGGATAATGGTCCCTACTTCCTAGGATAGTGTAAGGTTAAAATAAAAAGGGAAATAGCAAGGTGGCAGGTCTAAAATGAAGTCAGTAAAATCTCCAACCTATTGTCTGTCACCTAATGCAGAGTAGATACTGCTTTCATTGTATTTCAGAATATTTAGCCATTGTCACCTTGATCACCATCTTCACAATCATGGCCCTGAAACTTACTATCTTTGGACTTCAACTCCTTCCCTCTATTAGGAAATTAGATGCCACTCTATGAACCCCAGTCAGAGGGTTTGTTAATGTCCACATTTAACCAAAGCTTGATGTGCACAGAGAAAAATCCACAAGTATTAAGAGTGAAACTCAATGAAATTTCATGAACTAAACATGCCACGTAAGAGGAATCCAGATTCAGAATACGGACATTCACAAAATGTAGCCCCTGTAACCCTGTGTCTCTTGCAGTCATTAGCTCCTGATGAGTAAGCACTCACGACCCTAACTTCTAAAATCACAAATTATGTTCTCTGATTTTTAAATTTTATACAAATAAAATTATCTAGTAGGTATTCTTTTCCATCTGAGTTCTTTTGATAGTGATTCACCCATCTGTTGGAGGAAATTATAATTATTTCCTTCTTACCACTTTATAATATTTCATTTGTGAATATGCTTTATTTTATTCTACTACTAATGGGTTGGTCTGGGTTTTCCCTAATATGAGCCTATTCAAACATAGCTGCTGTGACTCTGCGTGCGTGTATGTTTTGGGGACTATATGCGCACATTTCTATTGATGCATATGTAGGGTGGGAATGCTAGAATACAGGATATACGCATGTTCTGTTTTGGGAGATGATGCCAGTTTTCCAGCCATATGAGAGTGTTATTGAACCAATTTAATCTTCTATAAACATATGAATTCTGGTTGCTCTAAATACAACTCTTTCATTTTTATTTGTTTTTTAAGGACTTTCTCTCCTGTGATTTTTTAAAAAGATTTATTTGTTTATTAGAGAGAGAGAGGGAGAGAGTTAACTTGTGCACCTGCGTGAGTGGGGGAGGGGAGGAGGGAGAGAATCTTCAAGCCGACTCCGCACTGAGCACGAGTCGCCTGTGGGACTCAGGCTCACAACCCGTGAGATTACGACCTGATCCAAAACCAAGAATCGGATGCTTAACCGATCGAGCCAGCCCGGCTGCCTTTTCTCCTGTGATTTGCATTTATCTGATAATCAGTGAAGTTGACACACCTTTTAACATTTTTGCTTTGTGGTTTTGCGATTCAGATCTTGTTTTCTCGTGTGCTTTTTCAAGTCTTTCTATTATCTGACATGTCTGCCTTTTCCTTACTGATTTCTAAAAGTTCTTCTTATGTCCTGGATAACCTTTTGTCAGATGTATGTCTTATAAACATATTTTCCTATTCCGTGGCATGCCTTCCCCTTCTGTCAGTGGTGTCTTTTGATATTCAGAAGATCTTAATTTTAAGGGAGTTCTGTTTATCAATTTTGTCTTTGTGGTTAGCATCCTTGTGTGTGTCTCGTTTCAGGTTTGCTTACCCCGAGGTTACAGAGAGGTTCTTGTGTGTTTACTCTTAAACTTTTACTGTTCCACTTTTCCCATATAGATCCACAGTCATCGGAATTGGAATTTTTAGAAGGGTGTGAAGTGCGGGGTCAAGATTCTCTTCCGTCCAGCATGGACATCCAATTGCCCCGGCACCATTTATTGGAAAGATGACTCTTTTTTCATAGGAGTATTTTAATACACGGGATTAAAACCTAACAAACCACTTGGGAGGGCTAGGGGGGCAGAGAAAGTGAGCCATTGCCCGAGTTCTCGGCTCGTAACACTAAAGCAGGAGACGCGCAGGACCTCGGAGGCTGCTGGGAGGTCCCACCCACTGTCTGCCCACACTCTTCTCAGTGAGCCCGTTGTACCGCCGGCTGGGGCTGCTGCGGGCGAGACTGACTTCTGCTCCCCTTCTGCGGGCCGAGGCACCGGGATCCTGGGAAATGTAGTGCTGGGATGTAGCAAGGGCTAGAGAAGGGCCAGTGGTGATGCCAAATTGAAAACACACTTCAGACCAGACACCTACTGTTTTTGTGCCTCAAATGAGCAAACTAAATTTAAGGTTGGATTAGAGGCTCTCCAAGGACTTCCTGGCTCTAAGAGTTATTAAAAGCATATTAGAAAAACTCTCGCGGTAGCTTTAATTCATTCATTCAGGTATTGTATCCTAGGCCAAGAGTAGGAAGATAAGAAGGGGAGCTGCTTTCCCGAGAGGTTCTTTGAACCCCACGGGGATAGGGGCACGTAGGCAGAGGATGCGGCTCAGGGGAGCTGTGGTTGCGGCGGGGACCTTACGAAGGGCTGCAGAGCACCGAGCACTGGGGGAACGCCCCGGGCAGCCTGCGGGACCCTGGAAGGCTGCTGGGGTCCTGCCCAGAGGAGCAGCGTGGGGATTGCAGGCCCCACGGAGAGAACAGCAGGTGCTGCCTGGAATGCCTGTATTACCTGGGAAAAATGTAAACTCAAGCTTTGTTTCCTTTTATCTTGAGTTTTTTGAGGAAAACTACAGGTGCCTTCAAGGAAACAGATGGAAGTTGTAATCTGTTTTGTGTAACAAAAGCATTAGGCAGCGTTTTCGTGGCTTTGGGCAAGTTCCTTCCTTTTTGTGCAATGATCTCCTCTCAGTAAAATATCCACGTTTCTTCATTCCTTTTAGGTCAGGATTTCTAGGGCTCTTCAGTTTTCTCCTCCGCTGCACTCACTCACAACTGCAAAACCCGAGGCACCTCGACTTACTAGGTAGATTGCAGTGGTGTCTAGATTGGCTCTATCCTCCTAATAGGTTTCTCTCCAGAACCCTTGGGAAATGGGGTGGGGTGGAGGCAGAAAGGGGAAGAGAGAGCTCGGGGTGGGTGTCAGTCAATCACAGCATATTTCAGTGATTTCACATGGATTGCGAAGCGTGAGTCATGAGGAGGCTGGCAAAAGGGCCTGCTCCTCATGAGGTCTGGTTAATATTAGGAATTATTGCCTCAAACGCTGCAGGTGTGGATCGATCTCTTTCAGTCCCAGTAAATGGGGCTGCGACTGCCTTTGACAGCCTCAAAGCCACACAGTGCTCATGCCCCAGGGCAGACAATGATGTGGGGGAGTTGCTGATTTTAGGATAGAAAATTGCAATGCTTTATAGTAAACAGCACCTGGAAGTTTACTAATGATTTTTACAATTAACAGCAGCAGTGTGGTCTGATTATTCATGCACGCTTTCTATGAAAGAAAAGAAAGGAAGCAGATGTTGAAAAAAGTCACATGGCTTAGATTTTACTGGGGGGGGGGGGGGGGAGGGGGGGTGAAGCCGGGATGGAAGGGTAGGGGCAGAAGGAAGGAAAGAGGGTGAGGTGGGGATTGCTTCCTGTTATTTTCTCTAGGCCGCCGTCTGCAAATCGCCCCCTTCCAAATCAGGAAAATAATCTTCAGATACGTTTGATATCATAATGGCTTTTTTCCACATTACACAAATTTAAAATCCTATATATTTTACAACGTTTGAGCAATTTTATAGACGCATTAAGTATTCACCAGAAACATACCCAATCGGGCATTTCTCTGTTTCCGCACTGAGGACTGGGGTGCTCCGCGCACGTGCAGGATGTTGGCTGGATTCTTCTGGATCCCACCAGGTGGGCTCGTGGTTAATTTCGGAAAACTCCTACTTTCTACAGGAAACCATCTGTATTTTATTTTAAAGCTTGATGACTGCTTCCACTTCTCTGCACCCATGTCTGAGCCTATGGTAAATTTCATTTCCTTTATCCTTGTATCTATTTACTTTATCTATTGCAAAGGTGATGCAGCAATATTGAATAGTCTTCTGAAGAATTGAATGTGTTCTTATCTCAATACACACACACACACACACACACACACAACAGATAATTTCATTTTTCATGTTTTGTCCTGGCCTCTCTCTATGCAAAGTCTTCTTTTATGTAGTTGCAATCACAGGAAATGTGTCATTTGTATGTTGCCTTTTTTCAAGTTATAAAAACAAATGGAAATGTTTCCTATTGCCACGTGGAAAACATATTTTATTTTGAGGTACAATAATTCACCAGTTATCAATGGGGAATTTTGTATTATTTTAGGCCACACTGCAGTGAATGCACTTGAGTAGATTTTCACTTCTGTTATACCAGATTCCTTAGGGAAGTTCCTTCTTCCCCCTTCTGCCTCCACTAGATGATGGGATCATCCGGTCACGGGAAAGGAGTCGCCGAAAGGGGGCTCCAGCTTCTCGTCACTCTCAGCCCGGAGAGTCCTCAGGACATGTGTGTACCTTATCAGCAGAGACTCATCATTACTGGAGCGACTGTGTGTGTGTGTGTGCACGTGTGTGTGTGCATGTGTGCGTGTGTGCTAATTTGTTCATCTATAAACTAGTTTCAGAGGGTGCTTTTTCACCTGAATAGGTTGGCCTATTCTGGTTATTGGCCAAGGAATTTTTTTTATTTATTGAATTTTATTCCATCTGTCAAGGGACCTTTTATATTTCCCATTTACCCACTACTGAGATCTGAGATCCTAACATTTCATTTAACAATTGAAATAGACAACAATCAGGAATGTATATATATATATATATATATATATATATATGCATTTTTTCTTTTTTAAATTTTTGTTCTGCTAATGCTTAGAACTATCCCTGGTGCAAAGACAGTGCTCTAAGAGTGCTTGTTGAATGAGCTAGGAGGATACACATATATGAAATTTTTATCAATTACTAAATATTTGGGAACAAAATATCACATGGGTGTTGAGTTCCCACAGTGGCAGCAGAGGGTGGCAGAGAGGGTAGAGCACCTGAAAGAGAGGAGATTCACGGCCCACAGACAAGGGGAGAGATGGACTGGTGCGGCTTTGATGGTCTGTGTGCTCGGTCTTGTGCTGGCCCATTAGTACCCCCAGAGCAAGACCGCGTTGGTCCGCCCCTGGCGTGGAGGCCAGAGGCTGGGGGGAGGGCCCACAGCAGGCGGTGCAGCACGGCCGCCCGGTTGGCATGGCCCCAGACCTCCACCCCCTGTGATGGGCCAAGACAGAGAAGCTTAGCTGCAGGGCAAGAGCAGAGCCTGGGGGCAAGAAATATTTCGCAATAGCATAGGGAGTCTGGAACGAGAGCTCAGGCTAGAAATGGGGAGTTTCCCAGGACCTCCCTTCCACAGTCACTAGTTCGTTCTGCAGTCATGTAAGGGGAGGACGCGGTGGAGTTCTTCCCAGAGTCACCAAGTGAATCCTTTTCTAATGTGTGTAGCGTGTATCCAAGACCCAAAGCCATCTCAGAGGTTAATTAAGAGGTCTCAGCTATATAAACCAAAGTTAGAAGACTTTAATTCAGGAAATCTCCTTTTACACTAAACGAACACGGACAAGGGCCCAAATTCAGTCCTAATGTAATCAGACCCTGTTGCCTTCTTGGGTTCGCAAGGCTGTGTTGAGGCCTGGCCCATGGGAGTGCGCGCCACCCTGGGGCCCTCTGTCTGCCCCTGAGGAGTTGGGAGGGAGCTGGAGAGGGACCTCGGAGGGGACATAAAGCTCACAGAGGGGCCCGCTCCACGGGAAAGGGGCTTTTAGAAAGACCACTTTATTAAGACTGAAAAAGAACTAGCTCTTGGAAATGGCAGTCTCCCCATTAGATGGAATATTGCTTTGCCTTTGCTTTCATTCCCTAACTGATTTAACTCTCGCTACAACCCCATGAGTTAGTGGAATCCTGAGCCCTGCTATATACGGAGCAGACTGAGTTCGTAGCAAAACTGGCATGGCAACTCCTATCTCTTAAACATCCAGGTCCCTGATGTAACCATTATGTCACGTTGCTTTATTAGTTAGGACTTGGCAGGAATACAGAAGTGGCTCTGTATTGTAAGGAAGACAAGAAATTGGTTCAAATCTTTTTTTCAAAAAATGAAATAAAACAAAGATGCGGGATTTCCCAAAAACTAATGTTAAATAGGGTGTTTGTAAGCATTGTCTATTTTTGCAAAGAACAGTCTTTGCTTTTTTGGAACAGACTGTGACAGGGGCACATTTGGATGTCCTGCATTGTGACGTTTCCAAGGCATCCTGGGAGAAATGCATTTCTAGCCTTCCCTGCATTTAGGACAGGAACATGGCCTGGAAGCTATAGCTCCCAGTTTCAAATCTGGCCCTTAAAGGTATCCTGAGCTGCCTGGGCCTGCAGCATCCTTTGTTGAGAATAAACATACCTTTCTTGTGCTAAACCATGCAGATTTGGTCATTGTTCTAGCAGCTGGTTGGTATTAATTACTCTAACTCTTATAGGCACCCCAAGACATTGGTACATTCCATCCTGCTGAAGAATAATAGTTGTCATTCTATTTTCCTCCACTCCCTATAAAGAGAAAAAAAATTTTAACACGTGGTAATATTAAGGGGTCCCTGAGTAGTTTGTGAACTCCTTGTGGGCAGGGATATTGTAGTAATCACTTTGGTATTTTATGATCTCCCTTCCTCTCAGCGTGGTGGCTGGTGCATAGAGGGTGCTCAGGAAACGTGTCCTGAGGATTTAAGGAAGGACCAGATGAGTCATAATTTTAGCACGTTGTTCTCATCAAATGCATTTTTAAATATATTTTAAAGTACATTAAATAGTTTTAAATGCAAGTTTTAAAATACTTGAATGGTAGATATGACTTGCTTCACTCCAACATGATAAGCAACTAAAAAGAGGGCTAGAATCTATCGCACTTGTACAAATAGATTTGATTTTTATTAATATTAAAATTCTATTTTTGAGTAACAAATCATTCTTCATCATTTGCATCAATCCAAATTCCTGTGGCCGACAAAGAAACGGAGTTTTGATCACACGTCATCCTTCTGATAAATCTGAGATGTTCTGTGCTCCTTATCATAAGTCCAGAGCCGGAGGAAGGCTCTCGTGTCCCTGCCATCTGTGACTGCCTTTGAAATGGGTGAACTTCAGTTAGTTTCGCACGTGTGTTTTTTCTTTTATAATTTGACTACTGTATAGCTATAAAACCATTAATCTCATTTCCTAAACTACCTTCTCTGTGCATTTTTATCGCTCCGATTTTGAACATTCCTGAGCATGGCTAGCACAGAGTATCTAAGTGACCCAATGCAAGTCAGAAGGGATGCCACACAAATGGAATTAGAGTGGCCTGCCCCCTCCTGTTAGTGACCCGGGGCAGCTATTTCAGGGACCTGAAATGATTTTAATGAACCAAGTAGGTATTGCAAAGCCACATACCCCACCGCCTGCCAGAAACTGTCATAGCTCAACTATCCCAGGGTTTATGCCAGCAAGACTGATGAAGTGACCAGCATCACATGATCACCCTTGTCTTATTCAGGACCACTTTTGCAGGGAAGCCACTGAGCCTGCTCCAGTTCCGTGATTATTATTATTCAGCTTCCCCCACGTCTGGGGCGGTTTGCCTGCAGCTGGTACCTGGAGGGAGTCCTCAGGGAACCTTCTCCTAGCAGTCTGGCCTCTGCTGGCGTTGCACGGACCAGAGGGTTAGTGTTGGGACAGGCCCGTGGGGGATTTGAAGGAGGAATGGCAGGTAGATACGTATGTTAACTGCGTCTTTGGAGCAACGGTGAGCTCTAAAAAGCCGGCACCGTAGCAGGCGCCCCAAATTTGACTCTTATTTGTATCCCTAATCATTGCTGTGAAGAACAATAATTTAAAAAATATAACCAGGTCAAGAATATAATTCAAGAATACCCATTGAATCCCATCCTTTTGGGTATTTGTCACCCCAATGATCTACTATTGATGGGTAAAAAAATCAGAAGTGACTAGAAGATGATTCATTTGTTCCGTATGCATCTGCTGACCCCCTTCTTGGGGCCAAGGACTGTGAAGGGCATTGATGACACAAAGCCAGGTGAGGCAGTCTCTGCCCTCAGTTGCCACCTTGGGAACTTCCCGCTTCCGCGGCAGCGGTTTTCAGGGCGTGCGGTACTGCTCTCCCGAGGTACGACTCAGCCCACAGGAAATACGTGTGCAGCCTCGAAGGGTTGCAGCCTTGGGAATTCCTGTCCTTGTTTCTGCTGACGCCCAGATGACCAAAACTGAGTGTAAAAGTCCGACTCCTCCTCCTTTCATGAGACGCAGCCTTACTTTTCCACCCAATGATAGAGTCTTACGGCCAGTCCCGAGTTGCGGAGCAGGGCGACAGTGAGGGGCTGCGCGCTTGCCGCCGCCAAAGCCGTGAGCTCAGAGCACTGCGCCTCTGGTCACAGACATCTAGCAAGTTCTCTGGAGCCCTGCTGGCTTCCTGCTTTGTCTCCTTAGCGGGGAAGCCTTCCCCTGTGACCCGCTACCATTCTCTATGTTTAGTTTGACTCTGGAGAAGGGAGGCCACGGCCTCTTGTTGCTCCAGAGACTGAACCACATGTCATTTGTGTTTTAAAGATTGAAGCCCAGGACTCAGGACCAGTCAATTTGAACTGTATCTCCATCAGCTTACCTGCATGGCTTTAGGCAAGATGTTTACCTTCTTGTAGACATTCAGCTTTAGCTTTCTCATTTTACTTTTATTTATTTACTTGTTTATTTATTTGTTTATTTTTAAAGATTTTTATTTATGTATTTGAGAGAGAGAGAGCACAAGCAGGGAGAGCAGCAGGCAGAGAGAGAGGGAGAAGCAGACCCCCCCCCCCCCACTGAACAGGGAGCCCCAAGCGGGGCTCAGTCCCAGGACCCTGGGATCATGACCCAAGCCGAAGACAGACGCTTAACTGACTGAGCCCCCCCGCTCCCCGGGTGCCCCTAGCTTTCTCATTTTAAAAAAGCGTGGACTATAGTATGCACTGGAGAGCATCCTGTGAGGCACCATCTCAGAGCAGGTGCCCAAAAAGGCCTGGCCCTCCTTGGCCCATCTCTATCTAGGCCACCTCTGATAACAAAAGAGGGCACGTGAAGGAGAAATTGCCCTCTGCTAAGTGCATTGGCTGACTTAGCTTTCCCCACAAACTTGTGAGAGGGGTGCTTTAATTACACAGGAGTCATGGATGGGAGAACAGAAGGCAGGAGAGGATGAGACGTTTACTCAGTTTCACCCAGATTGTGAGCACAGTGAAGTCAGGATGTAAACCCAGCATTTCCAACACAGAGCCCTTGTTGTTTTTAATCTTCTGAGATTGTCTTTGACACTCATGTCCCTCTCTTTTTTCTGATCACAGTTATTGGACATTGAAGAGGAGGAGAGAGGAAAGAAAGCACACACAGACATGGTGCTTGATGGGAAACCTTGATGTTCCCGCTCTCATGTTTCATGTAGTTTAACGTCAACGCCGCTCTCTGTGATGCACACACTGACCAACCTCCCTCCACTGTGCTACTGCCTCATCCACCTGTGGGGCAGGTTGTGGAGGCTTTAGCTGGGCAGGATCTGCGACTTGCCGAGTGACATCTGTCAATGCTGTAGATTTCTGTGTGTCCTTCCCCTGTGGCACTTGTCACTCTGCCCTGCTTTGTGGTTCGGCTCATGCTCCCGGGGGCTCGGGTGTAGTCTCTACCCCCCTCAGCACGGCACCTGGCGCCAACACTAAAATCAGTATGTGAATCCGTACAAGAATTCGAATAAAAAGCCACCGTCTCTCTGACCTCCGAGACAGATGGAACGTAGGCCCCCACTCGGCCGAAGCCAAGTCTCAGTTGGAGAGGCTGTCCCGTTGGTGGAGCGTGTAGGTTCCCTTCAGGGCCCGTGGCTTAGTCGGTGGCTATTTGCCTGAACAGGCACAGATTTCTGTTCCGTCGTCCTGAGCTGAGGGGCCTCCACCCCCCGTAAGGCTTGAACACTTCCAGCTGGAGGATCGTGGCTCCATTTAGTCACGCGACAGACACGTTCTGAGGCAGCAGCCTAAGCATGAGGAAGACGAAGAGGAAAACGCCTCATCTGGGTCCTGAAGGAGATTACGGTCTCTCGGGAAGGAAGAAAGACGACAGGAAATGACCGCTGTGTCAGCAGCGTGTGAGATCCTGTCCAGTGGGCGGAGGAATGAATTGGGAAGACTCTTTAGGAAAAACCTGGGTACGTGGGAGAAGGCATTCCGGGTAAATGAGATCTACAAACCTAAAATGCGAAAGCGCAAGGGAGTGCAGTGATGGGGAGCGACTTCGGCTGGGCTTCCCGGGAGACGGATCTTTGAAGAGGTGATGTGCACAGAGAACTTCTTTTGCAGATTTCCTCCAGGATCATCTCCAGGGGATAAGGAAGTAGAGCTGGTCAGAGGGGGCCTGTGACCTGTGATGCAGTTGTAGAGCCAGCTGACCTCCGCAGAAAGCTCCGAGGCCGGGGCAGCACTGGGCACTGTCCTGCTTAGGGCAAGGACCACAGTGGGCCGGGCTTGCCGCCCCCGCCCCCACCCCAGAAGGCCATCACTGTAAGCTACCGAACTCTGTGGCCGGAGACGGTTCTTGAAGAGGCATCTCGTTGAAAGCTGTCGGATGCTGACATCACCAGGTGGAATGAGTGCCTCAGTCCTTGCCGGAGGTCTGGGACGCCCGGCCGTGTCCACTGCAGTCTGCCCAGGGAGAAGGAAATGCGAGGGCGCAGCTGCCGGTGCAGAGGTGACAAAAGTGCAGCGGAGACAGTGTCAGGAGTAGGATTAAAGAAGACCCTGTTCATCAGAAGCCAAGGCCCATTCCAGGAACCCCAGGGGCCATGGAGAAGTGTGAAGAAAACAAGCAAACCAAGACCATGACCAGATTTGCCTTCTCAAAGGTCTCTGGATGTAGCATTGTGAAGATGGTTTGGAAAGTCCTGCAAAACTTAAGAAAAGGACTCGAGAGCTGTTTAGAAGATAAAAGAATTAAACATGAGTGGCTGATTTTCGTGGTCAATGAGGGAGAGGAGCTGAGTGATGGAAACTGGTGAGTGCCGAGCACTTTGGTGCACAGAGTAAAGACCTTGGGAACCATGCTTGCCCGTTCTTGGCATTTGGGGGTTAGTTGGCGTAGAAGGCCAAAGAGAGGCACTCTGCTTGGGATGCATTCGTCATCCAGTTGCAAGAGAGTGAAGAGTGTGAAAGTTTCATAAAGGGAGATGTTTCTTTTTTTGCCTTGATAATCCACATGACAAGAAAGCTATTGGATGAGGCTTGCGGCACTTGCCGAACAAATTGCATATTTTTCAAGATCGCCAACTCAAACTAAATTAGAATTATTATAGTTAAGATCATGTGAACACGTCGGAATGCCTATGTGTTTGTGAGGCTCTGTATTTATTATCTTCGTGGTCTCAGACTAAGAGATTACTCACCCCTATGGCAGTTCTGTTCAGGGGTGATCTAGAGAGATTGAGGAGAGATGTGCAATTAATTAAAAGAGTATTAGTTCCTCTCCTAGATAAAAACCAAGTAAAAATAGGGATTTAACAGGTGTTTGGCCAGAAAGAGCATATCAAACAATTTTTAACCTTTAGGAGGAAAGCAGAGAAAACCCACAGAAAGTGTGCAGAGGACATTTCATAAACATACCTCTTCAGTGATGGGATGGCTTCAACACTTTTTAGAGATCCTCTCCCTTTTGTTCCCCAGAACCACTCGTCACCTATCCTACCCTGCACAGCAGGATCAGGCCTTCCATAAGTCATCACCAAATCAGTTAAGCCATTGGCATCATAAATGGACAGAAGAGATATTAGACAAAGCACGTCAGCTGTCAGTTTGATTATTCCTAAAACTCGGTTTCTCATTAACTATCACTAGACTATAAGCTGCACGAGGGCAGAGATCCATCTTCTCGTCTGCTCACTGATCCGTCCTCAGTGCTTGGAGCTGTGCTCGTATAAAATATGCGGTCAGTAAATATTCGTGAATCAGTGAGTCAGGAGTGAATTAATTTAATTTCTCTTTACAAAAATCAAGATGACTCAAGGGGTGAGAGTCCTGGCAGCGTGGATCTGCAGAGTTCTGTGTGGCCCGTGCACTGTCCTTCGTGGCGCCGGCTGGGATGCTCCGCAGGGATACCCGGGCGTGCGCTCTGCTCCGCTAACTGGGGTCTGAGTGTCCCAAGGTTGTATGACCCCTTTCTTAGAGGTCAAGTACATGTAAAATATCTCCTTTAAAAAAAAAAAAAAACAACCCAAAACTCTATTTTCCTGAAACATGACACACAGCAGGATACTTTTTAAAAAATTAGTGTAGGCGTGGAAGGGGTAAGACAAAAAATACTTCAGCGGTTGATGTACAAGGGATGAGGACATGTTGAAAAAGGTACATCAATGGAGGATACAAGTGTGTAGTGAAAGACGATTCAGGACAAATTTCAGCATTGTTTTCTCTAGCCAGCTGTGCTTCTGATGATAAACTGAATTGTCACTTTATTTGAATTTTACTGGGGAGATACACACACACACACACACACACATACACACACACACACACACACACACAATGTCTTCATAGTCTTCATAGTGGGTTTTTAAATGTCAGTTTTTCCTTTAACAGATCCTTATGAAATATTCTTTGCCATGCACTCTATTAGGTACTGGAACAACAAAGAATATATTAATAATTAAGTTGTACCTATAAAGAACTAAAGTGTACTCGTGATGGAAACTTGGAATTGTCAAAAAATAGTGTCTCTTTCATTGTTATTATTCTAACATTAAGGTATTTATTCAGTAATTCTAGTAACTCTGATAAATCAAATACATTTGTGATCTTCTCTCCCTTCAAGTCTGGATCAGGCACCTACTTCTCCAACCCTTCATTTCTCTGTGCATATCTTTGCATAACATTTGGCACAATGCTTTGTAAATATTATACTTATTTGCTTCCTCCACTAGCCTAGAAGTCCCTGGCAGATGATCATCTCTCTATAATTAGTGGAATGACTAACAGATACATAGGATTTGCTACAAAGTGGTACCAAGTACAAAATGATTGCTGTGGATCAAGCGCTTTGACATTTAAAGGGGAGCCTCAACTATCTATACCTGTGTTCATTAGGAAGGGATTCTTGGAGAAGGTGGAATGAAGCAGGGCTCAAGGATGGGGGAGAGTAAGTCAAAGAGTTTAGAGAAGTCATGCCACTTGAGGGTAACCACAGTAGTTGACACAAGCCTGCCCTTGCCCTCTGTCTGCTAAAAACTCTCTAGTTTATGTTCTGCAACAAATAATTGGCCCAAAGAATAAGAATTTGTGTTTAACTTAGTCTCCTTTTACTCAGTAAAGGCAACTACAGTCTATGGACCTCAAATTGATTACAGCTTAAGGTCTTTTAGATTCTGTTACATAGAGGGTATTGGGTTATTGTATATAGATGATGTTGGGTTTTGTCGTCAGGGAGGACTCTGATCTCACTTTTTAAAATCCCCAAGTGAAACAAAGAAGCTTCATTCTCCCTAAGATAGCAGGTGTGCTAGGCACACAGGCAACAACCAACTAGAGAGGTGATCCGTGTAGTTCATTCCATCAACTAACAGCTGGCTGTAGAAGACTAATGAGATGCCAAGGACGGAGCTATAAAGTCCAGATTTTAAGGAGCTCATAGTTTAATAAACACAATATATAAATAACTATGATATAATGTAGAAGTGACAAAATACCGTGGGTTCTCAGAGGAGTTGCTCCTGGCTTTGTGCATTAAGGAAGTTTTCTTGGAAGAGTCATCTGTATTTGCCCTTAAAGAACAAGTAAGTTCTGGTTCTGGAGAAATGCTGATATTAAGATGTTGTAGGCAAAGCTCACATTGAGTTTACTTTTCCTATAGAGGGCTTGCTAAGGGCTGTGCTTATTTTAAGGCTGGAAATACAAGCTGAGACAGATCAGGGCACCCTAAGAATTAAGGTGTACTGAATAGATGAGAAGGAATGTCAAAGGTTACTGAAATTGACTGCCATGCCTAGGGCTGCCTCAAGAGAATATGTGTAGGGTGCTGTCTGAGGAATAGGAGGAGGGGAGGGGAGGCAGATGGGTTGGGTGAGGAGACTGGCTGAGGTGGTCTTACAGAAGCTCAGGTGAGAGACCATGAGGGGCTGGATAATAGCATAGCCAGAGGCAGGGAGAGGAGCCAGGTGAAGATACTGATAAGACTAGACAGGCAACGTCGTGATGCATTGATCGCAAGATGCTGAGAACTAAATGTAACTCATACTACCCTTGGGATCTTTTTGTTTTTTGAGGATATAGGTCATCCTGACCATATATTCCCAATTTCAAGACCTAGTTATGTCCAGAACCCTCCCTGCAACGTTTATCAGTCATGGATTTTCCTTCCAAGTGGCCACCTCTCTCTCCTTCCACGTCAGCTTCAGCTACGCAGGCTTCTGATCCCCCTGCTGACCTACACACCTTAATTTGCCTCTTGACTGATCCCACCATCAATGCATTCCCAGGACAACCTATGTCCCTTCATGGATGATTCGTGAGGTTCTAGCAAAGGTCTGTGTGATCAGAGCCCATGTGGCCAATGCTGCTTTTGTGGGAATGCCCCAGATCTCTCCCTTGACCACCATCCTCAAGCCCTCTGCATCTCACGTATAGTGGGATTCTCCAGACACATGAGCATTTCTCGATTATTTGCAATTTGACAAAAAAAAAAAAAGCAGACTCATTATCAGTGATGCAGATAAAGGATTTCTTGCATCTCATATACACATAGTTACAGGATTTGATACTGAGCTCCTGCAGTTGTTACTGGTGAAGAAGTCTCCCTAAGACAGTTGCTTCTGTGTCTGGTGTTGGGTTTGAAGCCAGAAGAGATGGTGGTTGAGAAGGAAAGGTGGAGGTGAAGTGGCAGAGAGCAAGGGCAAATTGGACCCACGTCCGTCCCTCACCACATCCAGGCTCCGGGGTGAGGTACAGATCAGCTGCTGCCCTTCACCATGACGCCATACATGTGCCTGGCCCAGGAGTCAGAGATGCTGAAGGGCAAGATTAGGCAGGAGCTGGAGAAGCTGCAGCCTGGCTGCTGCTGTGGTCCCACAGGTGAATCCACAGATGAGCGACAGCGGGCAGCAGCTGTCACAGAACCTGGCCCCACAGCAGCCCCTCGAGCAGAACCGGGGTTGCTGCTCTCTTCTGGATTCCAAATAATTTGCAGATTCATTTTGTGGCAAAACCTGAAAATGCAGAGGAGGCTACTCTGGGACAGCTGCTCCAACCTAGCTGAATAGTTCCAGGGCAAAGCCACACACTTTCCTCCACTCACAGTCTCCAGGCGGTGGGGCTCAGTTCACAGACCCGTTGAACCAGTGCAGGAAGATGGCACAGCTCCACTCTGCCTTCAGGAAAGCAGAAAAGATTTCCAGGACTGGCGGACTCTCACAGATGGTTGGTAACAGGAATATGGGGGGAACAGGGAAGGGCCGCTGGGTTTTAGCTGGGGGATTATAAGGATTGAGGAGCGCGCCCCTGAGTGTGGGGGGATCGCATGTGAGAGACGTGTGCATCGGCACTAGGGCATCCCAGTCAGAAATCCCAGCAGAGCTATCTCTGCTTCTCTCTGCTGATTTCTATCTGGAGACCTCACTGCTAAAGCATTGCAGGTAAAATTCTTCTTTTTTTTCTTTTTGTCTTTTGTGGTTTGGTTTTGTTTTGTTTTCATGTTGTTGGTTTAGAGCAGTGATTGGAGAGCACAGCAGGCAGGAAGGTGTAGATCACACGTGCCAACTCACCTGAACTTCCCAAGAGTATGTGGTTTGGACATGTGATTGGATTTACGTATCAAATATCATTAATAAAGAGGTGAAGTTTTTATGTCTGTTAAAGGGAACGGGGTCTTAAGAAGTTTTTTATATGTTAAAAAGAATTGTGAAAGAAAGGCTAGGTTCAGAAAAGGTGAATCTTGATTCGACTCAAAACCTTAGAGCTTACTTGTTAATGTCTGCTCTTGACTTATGGCTCAGGGCTGCAATCCAAATGAACCGAGCAAAGGACACTTTGATTAAAATAAGTGCAATTTATTAAATGTGTGCTTTTTAGGTTTTATTGGAGAATGCTTTACACATATAATTTTAGGTCCCACAACAACACTGTAATGTAGTTTTATGATCTCTCTTATATAGATGAGAAACTGGTTCTCACCAAGGTTAAGCAACTTGCTCCCAAATCACACAGCTTGTAAATGGCTAAACAAGGAACCACATCAAGGATCTGCCTCTAACATATATTTAAACAACTTTTCTCTGCTGCTTCTATCACCTAAGCTCCTGGGCCAACCTGAGCTTCATCTGAGGGACATGTATGAGCTAACTTCACTGAGATTTAGTGTGTGTGTGTGTGTGTGTGTGTGTACACTTCTGTGCATATACACACATGTACATAATGAAGATGGGGCAATGTCCTTTGGAGGCATTGATATATTCTAATGCCTAATGCAAAAAGGCATTCGCTTTTTTGTCCATGTGCTGAGTACCATGTTAGATGCTAGGTAAATGATGGAGAGCCTGGTCAGAGCTATGCCCTACTATCAAGAGCTGGCAATCAAATGGAGGAAGGAAATGACCAAAGGCTTAATTAATACAAATGTAGCTAACACTTACTGTAATCTCAGTACAAAGAGATCTATAAGAATTTGTGCCAGAGGAATCCAGCCTGGACTAGAGAAGTCATGTAAGTTTTCCTTAAAGAGAGAGGGCAAGGTCAACTGAAAGAAGAGTCAGGAAGATAGGGTTCAGGTAGTAGAATGTTGAAGACAAAGGAAACCACACATGCGAAAACCCTGTGGTGGGCAGAATGAATGGATATTTTGTTAACTGATTAATTTAACACCCGAAACATGGATACCAGATTTTTATTGGCAGCATGTGTTAGTACCTACCAGTGCCTGCAGTTCACTGGAGAGCTCCCTCCTAGGATTTGTGGATGTGGGGATAAATGACACAAAGGTGCTAATGGATGTGAAATTAAGTTTACTACCCACGTAGTAACAGAAAAAGGTTTCCAATGGAGGAGAAGGTCAAGAGTGAAACAAGAGGGAGGGAGTGGGACACAGGGTCTGGATTATTACTGGATTATTAGATGGGGGTTGGAGCGAGACTGAGGGATGCCCTCCCAGGCAGGTGTGTGTATTATCTGCAATGTCCATCAGCCACACGATGCTGGGCCCAACCACAGGCTCCCTTCAGGTCGCCCAGCTGTAGAGCAGAGAGCACAGGGAGGGCGACACTGGAAAACTGTCAACAGTCATCAAAAATGGAGTCTTTCTCTTAATTACATGGGTGGAAGTTACTGCAGAGTGATTTTTCATAATTTCAGTGTGACAATTAAAATGCCAGTAAATTATCAGCAAAGGTAGAATGAATGCCTCCAAAAGTTGAAGTTATATAGTCAAATAGAAGAAAAAGGTTTTTCCTGTTACCAAAATTATTATCTATTCCTGCTCTTCCTGTGGCATTGATGGGGATTTACACGGCAGATCACAGGTAATCCTGCCTGCCCAAGCACCCCATCCATCTAACTCCCTGGAATAGCTTATTTGAGAAGGATTTAAGCTACTTTAATAAAGGCACACACAAAAAAGTATTATCTGCAAAGAAATGAAAATACCATATATGGGTCTGTGTGTGTCTATGTCTTTGTGTCTGTGTGTATCTTCGGCTGTATGGGAGATATATACAAAAATTAATTATTAGTGAAGGACTGATGAAAGCATTCTTCATGATACCCTGCAAAACCTCAAATAATCTGATTAAAAATGGGCAGAGGACCTGAAGAGATAGGTTTCCAAAGAAGACATACAGATGGCCAACAGATAATGAAGGGATGCTCATCTCTAATCACCACGGAAATGCAAATCAAAACCACAATGAGACATCACTTTACACCTATCAGAATGGCTAAAATAAAAAAGACAAGAAACAACAAATGTTGGTGAGAATGTGGAGAAAATAGAACCCTTTTATGCCTGTTGGTGGGAATGCAAGCTGGTGCAACCACTGTGGAAAACAGTATGGAGGTTCCTCAAAAAATTAAACATAGAGCTACCTTACAGTCCAGGAACTCTACCAGATATTTACTCAAAGAAAACAGAAACACTGTGTGTGTGTGTGTGTGTGTGTGTGTGTGTGTGTGTGTGTGTGTGTATACTCCTATGTTTGTTGTAACATTATTTACAAAAGCCAAGGTATAAAAGCAACTTAAGCATCCACCAATAGAGGAATGGATAAAGAAGATGCCTTATGTGTATAATGGAATATTACTCAGCCATAAAAAGGAATGAAATCTTGTCATTTACAACATGGATGGATCTAGAAGGCATAATGCTAAGTGAAAAAAGAGAAAGACAATACCATATGATTTTATTCATGTGTGGAATTTAAGAAACAGAACAAATGAACAAACAAAGAAAAAAAGAGACAGAAACCCCTGCAGAATCTTAAATATAGAGAACAGAAACTTGGTTGCTAGAGGGGAGCTGGAGTCAGAAATACGAAATGGAGAAAACGCCGATGTGAATAAGCATAGCATGACGTTTCGTAGTGTTGGATCACTGTATTGTATGGCTGAAACTAATACAACACTGTATGCTAATTATGCTTCAATAAAAAAATTTAACTAAAAAATAAAAATAATTATATCCTGCGGATAGCTTTTAGTCCTATTCCTCTTAATACACCTCAAGGAAATAATGTGAAATGTGCAAACAAATCTATGTTCTTGATGATGTTCACCACAAATTTAAAATAACAAAGTAAAAACAATCTGCCCAACAAGTGTTGATTTTTAAGAAACAAAAATATAGTGACTTAAATGAAACCTTACATTTTCATTTAAAAATATGTATTCTTAGTAATACAGAAAAATTATATGATGTACTATTTAGGGAAAAGAGGAGTATGTTAAATTCATACTTTAATTTTCACTATGAAATTACTCCTGTATGATAACGTTTGGAGGCAGTCACAGAGAAGTCATCATAGTTGATGTGCTGGGATGATAGGTTTATATATGCATTTTTATATATGCTTGTATTTTTGTATTTTCCAGACCGTAATGTCGATTCTTTTTATCTAAACAAAAAAAAAAAAAGAAGAAGAAGAAGAAAAGAAAGAAAGAAACATTCTTTGTTTGTATAAACACTCCTAGTGCCCTGTGAGGTGTGGGATAATAGAGGTACAGAACAAATAGGCAAAGAAAAAGAAGATAAAAGTGAAAAAGAGAGAAAGAGGCAGCTTTTGAATACCCACAATATACCACCGTCTGCCAGGTGCTTTCCATGAGTTGGCTGTTTAAGTCTTCCTAAAGGTCTACTCTGTTAACATCCATCTCATTTTACAGATCAGTAACTGGAAATTCAAAGAGTTATGAACAGTCACTCACTTAAGAAGTGATGGAGTTGGGATTGGAATTTATATTTGGAGAATCACGACTAGATTTTCACTAGAGCCAACCTGTTGTTTTCAGTGCGTCAGGCTGAGCTTACCTGGATTATTTTTCTGCAATACTCCATTAAAAGTTTGAGAAATTCCCCCTCAGCTCACTCTTGCTATTGATTAATTGAAGGGAATTTTCTTGCATAAAACTTTATATTTCCCAACTCTTCCATGAACTCAAAGCTATTTTGAAACACAGATCTCCTTAAAACCCAATAAACACTTTTTAATTTATTCCACGAAACCATACAATTTTTCTCACTCTTGGAAATAATCATAAAAATGCTAATTTGGTCAATTTTACTCTATGATTTTGTCAAGGCCCTGTTTGGAAAATGTATTGGCACTACATCTAATTGTACAATATTCCTCTGAGAACAGCAATAAAAAAATATCACTTAGCCCTGAAGTCTCAACACATTTTTCTTTCCTTTTCTCTTCAAGTTTTATTTTGTTTATAAATCCATTCCAGTCACCCTGCCTCTCTTTCGCACCTATATCTTTATACGCCCTGTCGGAAGAGACGAAGTTGGGCCCTCGGGGAACATAGAACATTTGTCTGTTTTAGAAAAACCTGGAAAGATTTAAGTCAGAAGATTCTTCTTTCAAAACTTCTTAGCCTGAAAATGTGGTTTGATAATTTGGGGGCTTGTAACTTGGTGAAGTCAGTCGCTGCATTGAGATGAATTATAAGACCCGCCGAGTTTTTCAGAGGTGGGAAACGTGAGCAGGCTTCGTCCACCCCTCCAGCCCTCCACCCCTCCCTCCCGTCCCCCTGCAGTGTCTACTACGCCATCCTGCCGTCGCGTGCATGAGTCTGCTGGTGGCCGCACCGCGTTCTCCGCCATTAGAACGCATGAGCTGACCTCTGTCAATCCTATACCAGCCTCTTCTGTTGGTTCAGAGACTGTGCTCCTGAAGTCGTGCCCCTCCTCTGTATTGTCCTTATTCCCTTGTCTATTGGGTCATCCCCATAAGACGCATTTTTAGTATTTTTAACTGACAAGAAAAATACTTAGATCCCAATTATCCTCTGGGCATCACTTTATTTCTCTTCTCAGCTCGATGGCATAATTTTCTCAAGACCATTGTCTACACTTGCTTCTCTACCACCTCGTTCTTGTTCTTTTCAAGCAGCTCCTGTCACGCATTGGTCCCCATGTGTCCACCGCAGGTACTCATGTTGCAGAATTGTGATCAGTCTTCAGCCCTCGTCTGTTCAGCCCAACAGGATCTGGTCCTTTGCTCTTGAAGCACATTCTGCATTTGCCTTCCAGGGGACGGCACTCACTTGTTTTCCTTTTACCCCACGGACCTTTCCTTTCTGGCTTCCTTTATCGGCCTCTGCTCCCGGCCTGCATATCTGAAGGACTCACCTCTTCCCCCTTCTCTTGTTTAATTATACTACCTTCTCAGGCGACTGCATCCAGTCCCATGTGTTTATGGGCTGTAAATCCCCAAACTCTGTCCCCAGACCCCATAAGCTCCCTGGCTTCGAATTTCCTACCTGAAACCTCTATTTGAATATCTAATTGACTTTTTAGATTTACCATGTCCAAAATAATTTTTGATCTCTTTACTTCTCTCTCATTTTAGAAAATGTCACCAACATTCAAGAGGTGAGCCTTCTGCTGTCTCTCTTTTTCTTGAACCACAGATTTGTAACCCCTCACGGGCTCTACCTGATGGGCCACTTTCCACCCATCATGGGCCTCTGCTGCCCAGAAGAGCATCACAGCCTCCACTCTCGTCTCTTGCTCTCAATCCTGGCTCCCCCATAGTCAGTTCTCCAGCCAGCGGAATACTTGCTGGAAGGTGTAAACTGAGTTATCAAACCACCAACCATCAAACCTCCCATCTTCTAATCACACGTGGGTAGAACCTCATCCCCAATGGTTAGCTCCCCAGACTCACTGTCCTTCTTGCTTTCCCTGGAACGAACTCCAGCCTCAGACCACTTGTTCTTGCTGTTTCTGAAGACAGAGCTCATTCTCCGACTTTGAACTTCTTCCTGCCCGCACCCCCACCCCCTCACCACCCCGGTCCGTTCTCTGCTGCCTCATCCCGCTAATTCTCCTACACTGGACATGTGACCATGTGACTTTAGCTTCACTGAGTTGTGCTTTTACTGACACGTCAGTTCATTGTCTCCCCAGCTGGAATGTAAATTCCATGAGGGTGGGAACTTGGACTTGTTTCCTGCCCCAAGAATGGCAGATGCTTAATAAATAGCTGCTGCATAAGTGATCAAATCGGTCATTTCTTCAACAAAAAGTACCAACCATCGTAATGGTCGGGGAAGTATTCGGCTGCAAATAATTGAGACCTCAGCTCCTGCCATTCAGGCGGATAGCAGAATGTTTCATTAAATAGTAAGAAATTTGGAGGGCAGAGTCCAAGTCCAGTGTGACTGCTTGTCTGGTCAGAGACCCCACCCCCGGTCTTCCGACACTGCTTCCGGCTGTGGCTTTCGTCCTGTGGCCACCAGCTCAGTGCTGCGTTGTCAGGCAGTGTACCCACATTGCAGACTAAAGGGCAAAGGGCCTTTTGTGGACTCCACCTCAGTGGACTTGCCCCTTTTATTTCACAGAAATTTTATGTCTACAGGTCTTTAGCCAGAACTCTGGGGGCCACCTTCGTAGCTGAGCTCTGCTCTGAACTTCCGCTCTGAACAAAACTGGACTCTGATAGGAGAGAGGAAAGGGAGCGTGCAGAGCTGGTGATCAGTGAGCTGAGTGCAGCAGGCACCATGGGCACCAGCCCCTTTGCTGCGAGATGCTGCGGAGACATCTTCTCTTGTGGGGTGTGTAGTAGCATAGAGAGCATGACAAGTGAAACTAGGCATCGTAGGATAAACAAAGACTCTTCTGAGAACCCAGCAGACAGAGCCATTGGCTTCTTGGTCTGGGGATCAGGAAACACTTTGCAGTGTTTTTGATTGTATCTTGAGGGAGGTTTGCTAGTTAGAGAGGTCGAGAGGAGTATGCTGAGCAGAAGGACCATTTGCAAAAGTATGCAGTTTGGGTGCCAAGGGCAAGTTTGTGGCTGAAGCAAAGAAGGGCAGGGCGTGAGGGCAGGCAGAGAGACTGGAACAGTGGGTGATACTGTGGGAGAACTTTCAGTAAGGAAGTAGGATCAGTAAATATATTTTGAAGGCCCGATCACTTTCTGTCGGGAGGAAGCGTTAGAGGGAGAAAGACTAGGGATGGAGATTAATTTGGAGACTACTGTCTTTGCTCGCAAACCTATAGGGGCAGGTCCCTATACTACTCAGGCTAGACGCGAACACAGTTTAGACTAGTGGCCACGATCTCAGATGGCCTACAGGAGCCAGCAGGTGACATCCCACCGATCTGTGTGGCCCGAGGGCTGAGGAGCCATTAGCAGAGTGAAGAGCGATCTCCCCACGCCCCCCCAAGGACATGCAAATTTAATTTAGAATAAACCAAAAAATGCTGCACCTGCCAAAAATTCCTCCGGACAGATTTTGCCCAGAGATGGCTGGCTTGCAAGCCCTGGTTTAGAGTAACGCTGCTCACACACACACACACACACACACACACACAAACACACACACACACACACACACACACACTCAGTGACAGTCACATACCATGCGGGGACGCAGAGCTGCCCACCCCCAGGGGTTGAACTCAGTCAGAGAGAATGATCACTCTTGGCTCATGTACAAGCTGTCCTCACTGGCACAATGGGCCAAATGGAGGAAGAAACACTCTCAGTGAGGGGATTCAGAGTGTAGACAGCTGAGTGTCTTCTCCGGGGATGGTTTTCTCGCAGCACACACACAGCCTCTCTCGCAGACCAAGAAGCAGACAGGTGGAAAGGCCGAGTCTCAGTCAATCCAAGCCCGACTTTTAAACCACAACAGCAACACCAAATTTCAAAAACAGTTGTTGAGAGCTTACGATAGGCTAGGCAGTCTTCCACGTATTACTTAATTTTCATAATCTCTCTGCGGAAGAGGTGTTTTTGCACCCATTTCATAGATGCACACGCCCGGGCCACATAGCTGCGAGAGGCCTGGTGTCAGCCCTCAGAGAGAGAGAGGAAGGGCCCCACACTGTGCCCAGCATGTCGGGGCTTTATTTACAACCCCGGCAATTAGAACAGTGTTCATCTGAGCCCTTTGGCTGTAGGCCTAAATTTTTTATAATTCTGAATTTGAACTTGCTTCTCGTTTGCAAAATCCTCCTGAGCCCCTGACAGCTGGTGAAGGACACTGCCCGTTGCTTGCCTGTGTAGTGGATCCGAAGGTTGAAGGGAGAAGCAGAGCAGAGCCTCATCCAGGTGTTCGTGTGTTGAGGATTGCACCAGGAATCTAGGTCAGACACAGACTTCATTCGCATGTATTGAGAACCCACGAGCCATGTGGGGTGCCTGCAGAAGTCACCAGTGGCTGTTTTTGACTGATGCTTGACATCTCCACCCAAATGCGCACGCTAGGACCAACTAGCCACCCTCTCTTCTGTGCTTGGAGGCTTAGTGCCACCGCTCTGCCCTTCGCCTTCTTTGGGTGTAGCTCAGGTGCGGAGATGGCCGTGACCTTCTGCAGAGGACGCTCTAAGGATGCCGCCATTTTGAATCCTCTTCTTGCTCAGCACAGCTTGTGGCCCAGAGCAGAAGCTCCACTTAAAAAAATAAAAATAAATAAAAATACAAGAGAGAAGCTTTCCATTGGATACCAGTTTCTCTCTTTGCTCTGTCCCAGCCACCTTCTCACAGCAGAGTAATTTTATTTTCACAACCGCCCATGGGGATTTTCTCCTCCCACGAGGGTGGGGGAGAAAGGAGAAATAAATAACGTACCCCTGAGCCTTCTATTGTTATTTCTGGGAAAACATAATAAGGCTATAGCTGGCAGGCCCTTATTTTTTTCTTAGCATTTAATAATAGAATTAATTGCTAAGTGGAAAGCTTGCAACCCCCTTTCTGTTGTATGTTGCCCTCTGCTATCATTATGAATAGATGTAAAAATCAAAGCTAATTATCATTCAGAATGTTTGAAGAAATAGACTGAACCACACACACAAAACTCATTTTACCCCTACCCCAGCTCCAGGTTACAAAGTTGAAGTACACACACAAATACACACACACACACACACACACACACACACACACTATAGGGTAGGGGCAATTTGCATGGATGCCTGGTTGTTACTTGGGTGTGGGTCCTTTTAGCCAGAGCTGTTAACTTCAGTGGGACAATGGCCTAGCACCGTGATGCTTCTCATTGTTCCTTGGAGTTGGGTCTGTGTCGGTTGGAGGTCCAGGACTTGGGTTATCCAGGGAAGCTCTTTATAGAGCACGTTTGTGGCTAACTGGCTTTGACCATGAAATGAGTGACTCTATATGCTACCAATGCCACCATGTAATGTCAAAAAGCAAGAGGGAAGGTCATGAAAGTGGGAGAGGGGAGTGGAAGTATATCTCAGGATAGAGAGGAAAGGCCATAAGCAGGACATGAATGCGGGCAACAGGGGAGATTAGAAAGGAAAGACCCTTTGATGTTATAGGACACGCAAGCATGGCGGAGAGCATAGATCATGATGAGGAGGACACCTGTTGTCCCTTTAGCTATGGAAACGCCGAAGGCCCCCAGAAGAGAGCTGGGATCGACAAGGGCTGTTTTGAAAAAAACAAACAGTGGTTAGGAATCTGCTTTTTAGGAATGGAGGTGAAAAAGCTACCTTCAAGGTGTTTGTTATTGTTGGTTTTGTCTTTTCAAATGTATGTTAAGGATAAAAGTTAAAGTCACTGTTGTCCAGGGAATATGAAGGAAGCACAAGCCAAAGGCTTATTTACCCATTAATTCATAAGCAAGTCAATAAGACGCCACATCAGATTCCAACAGCATTTCAGAAGCTAAATGTGGAACCAGGCATGGCTAGAGCACAAAATAGGTTAGTGTCCAGCAGAGCCACAGGCCTTCAGGGTCATGGTTTTAGCAGACAGAAATTCTTACTGAGGTATCTCTAGTGGACATTTACAAGTTAGCATGCAACTTCAAATATCTGAGACCTTGCATTGAGAAGAAACAGTTAAAACAGTTCATTTTTCCAGAGGATTTTTGGGCAGCCTCTGCCCTCATATGACATTGAGAGGTCATGATGCTCACGTCTTTGCTTATTTCCAGATTTTGGATCTCTTTCCTGACCATCCACAGGGTATGCTGCCAGCAAGGTCCTGGGACAGGGATGGGAGGGGGCTTTGAGGGTGAAGCTGCTGGCCACTGGAAATCAATTTTGGGTGAATTATGTGGTAGTTATACAGAGTTTTTCCTGCATGTGATATTAGACTTCTTCTTCTTCTTTTTTTTTTTTTTTTAAATCTGGCTTTGAAATCTTCAACAAATCTACATGGCTTGATAAAGTTCTATAAAGCAGTGGGCAACCAGGACCCGCTAGGGCTGCCCATGGGAGGCATCCGTGTTCATTCCAAGTCATCAGTCCTGGTAAGAGTCCTCAGGGGTGGGATTCATGCTCACCATTTCAGAGATGAAGTAACTGAGATACAGAAAGGTCCAATAACTTGCCATCCATCAAGCGAATGCCAGGCCAAGATTAAAACCAGTTCTGCTAACTTCTAGAGCTTGTTCTGCATTTTCTCCCATGGACCTTGTAGATGACAAGAGTCAAGGAAATGAGGGTAACCCTGCCACTCTTCAGCTTGGAACTAAAGTAAGCTAGAGCATTTTGTCAGCTACGTTCCAGGAGACACATGTAGCGCTATGTTAATCTGAAATGTCACTTCATATATTTTCCTTCAGTCATTTTGTCATGAGAGCTAAGCCAAAAATCTTGGCTTGTTGCCCACTTAACAAAGACCACCTAGAACTTGGAGCCTTTGCTCAGCTTCAAATTTCATACTAGACTTAAAATGCTCTAGCAAGACAGTGGCATTTCAAGAGAGAAAAGGATTTCATTGGAAACTCTCAGGCTGGGATTTTGCTTATCAGAAATCAGAGCTGGAAAAATGTACCACAGAACAACCTGCAGGGATGGACGAGAGAGAGGAAGGAGAAAGCTGGTTGGAGTGAGTGGGGATTCCTTTGGGCCCAAAGTGTGAAGAGGACAAGTTGACCAGAAGGGTCTAAAACAGAAGGTTCCAGAGCATGGGAGACACGTAACAAGGCAGGATGGAAGGCTTAAAATCACCATCTGTGGGCACGAGCGTAGTGCTGACAAGAGCAGGTGGGACCGGCCACACCCATGGGTCCCTTCACATCTCTCTGTTCTCTCCCTCGTTCCCAGAGGTCCACACAGTGGATATGAGTCCTTTCCTAGTCAGATACACTGGGCAAATATCTTCTCTCAGTTTGTGGCTTGCTTTTTGTTTTTATATTTTATAGTTTCTTTTGGTTAACATAAAATTTTAATTGAAATGTGGAGCAGTCACCCTTTTCCTCTGAGGTTAGTGCCTTTCGTGTTCTAGCTCAGAGAGCATTCAGCGCCCGAACGACAGCAAGATTGCATCTTACATTACCTTCCAGAAGCTTGTTTTGCTCTATACTGTTCAATCTATTTATTTAATACAGAATGTGAGATAAAGTATGTTTCATATGTATTTTATAACTGGCCTCATTACTGTTTATTGAAGTGACCCTTCTTTTCCTTCTGCTGCGTAGTTTCACCTTCAACAAGTGTGTCTGTGTGTGTAGGTTATTTCTGGGTGTGCTTTTCTGCTCCACTGGGTTTTTTGTCTGTCCTTGTGCCAGTGTCACCCTGGTTTATGATAAATTGTGATAGCCATCAGATTAAGTCCTTCCACTTTGTCGTATATGCTTTAGAATCACCTCTTCCGGTTCCCCTCAAAAGTCCTATTTAGGTTTTATCAAGATTGCACTGAATTTTCTGATCTTTGGAGAAATTATCATCTTCAAAATGTAGAATCTTTCAATCCATAAACATGGTGTATCTCCCTATTAGAACTTTTTCACTGTGTTTTTATTTTTATTTAATATTATTTAATATTTAGTGGCTCCTGGGTGGCTCAGTGGGTTAAAGCCTCTGCCTTCGGCTCAGGTCGTGATCTCAGGGTCCTGGGATCAAGCCCCACATCAGACTCTCTGCTCAGTGGCGAGCCTGCTTCCCCTCTCTCTGCCTGCCTCTCTGCCTACTTGTGATCTCCCTCTCTATGTCAAATAAATAAAGTCTTTAAAAAAATAAAAAAATATATTATTTAATATTTATTATTTTCTCTACTGTATCTTGATTTTAAGTGCCATTTTAGTTTTATAATTCTTTCATACATGCTCTGTGACTTTTTTTTTTTACTGAGGATTTAATTTGCCATTTATTGTTTATTGAAGAGATTTGTATCTCTTCTTTAAAATGTTTATTCTTGGGGCGCCTGGGTGGCTCAGATGGTTAAATGTCTGCCTTTGGCTCAGATCATGATCCCAGGGTCCTAGGATCAAGCCCTGCATTGGGCTTCCTGCTCAGTGGGGAGACCACTTCTCCCTCTCCTACTGCTCCCCCTGCTTGTGCTCTTACTCTCTCTGTCAAATGAATAAATAAAATCTTAAAAAAAAAAAGTTTATTACTTCCTGATTGTTGGCACATAGAGGTGAAATAAATTGGCTTTCACTTTATAGCCAATACGTCATTAAGCCTGCTTATTTGTTCCAATATTTTATCTGTAGACTCTCCTATATATTTCTTTGTAGGTAATCATTTTGCATCTGAAACGTGGTGTAATTTTTTTGTACTAAATAAAATAACTTTTTTTTTTCTTTTCCCTGCTCTTGACATAGAGTAGAACCTCAAGTAAAATTGAATAGAAGAAGCCATCTTTGTCTTCCTGCAGGCTTCCAACTGGAAATACTCCATGTTGGCCCTTCCCGCATGGCCCTTTATGAGGGCTTCCTTCCCCCCAAATCAGATATGCCTTGCTCTGCTTGTTTCTCTTCTCCTTTCTTATTTCCTCCCTCCCTCCCGCCCCCTCCCACACTCACCTTTTCCTTCACTTTACTTGTTTTAAGCCACCAATTTTATTGTAACTTATGCAACCGTAGAAAATCAACACAAGGAGGGATAAAAGTGATAGCAGAAATTGAAAACATCTAGTAAATAAATCACTCAGAAATTATTTTTGAAAAAAGTAATGTAAAGGTATATCCTCCTCATCAACTGAGAGAAAAATAGAAATAAACAGTTCAGAAATGGGGAATTAAAATAGTAATAGTGAAAGGGCAAACAAAAGTCTTAATCATTTAGAAGATTTAAAATATGGAAACAATTTTTTTTTTTGGAAACTATTTTTGAATAACTCCTGGATCAAAGAGGGAATTTAAGAAAATCAGTTGCCACCTATTAAAAAATGATAGCATTGAAGGTATTATGTATGAGTACTTGAGAAGTATGCATATTCTACTCCAAGTCAGATTTACAACCCTAAGAATTTTTATTATTAAGCCATAAGGATAATTAATAAAACATTGAACCCAAATGATTAGTGAGAGAACAATATCAAGTTTATGAAAAGGAAGTGGTGGAGCATATTTAAGACAAAAGGAGATAAAAGAAATGTGAAATGTATAAATGTCAAGAGTTGTCTCTTGAAAGAAAATAGTAAAGCATATAAAACACTAGCAGATCTAATTAAGCAAAAACAAATAGAAAACAGAAATTCAATTAGGCATAAAAACAGGAGGACATATACACTGATACACAGGAAGAAAAAATTCAAAACAAAAATCTCTAAATATCCTTTTAAGTCTATCTTTTTTTTTTTTTTAAGATTTTATTTATTTGACAGAGAGAAACACAGCGAGAGAGGGAACACAAGCAGAGGGAATGGTAGCGGGAGAAGCAGGCTTCCTGGAGAGCAGAGAGCCCGATGCGGGGCTCGATCCCAGGACCCTGGGATCATGACCTGAGCCAAAGGCGGACGCTTAACGACTGAGCCATCCAGGTGCCCCTAAGTCTATCTTTTAATGAACCATGTATGTCTTCAATAATGTCTGCATCTCCTTAATATATCTCTTAATAATCTGAATAATCTCTTACTTAATAACGATTAGATTCTTCCTCCTTTTGTGCTTCCCAAACTTTATGATGGAACTGTATAATGTTTAAAATCAGAAGAAAATGATGCCTGCCGTTTCCTGCCTCCCCTCCTCCCCTAAATAACAAAGAACCGCTGGGACTAGAATCTACTCTTTGTCTTCCTGTGTAAAATCTGGCAAGTCTCTCACCTTTCTGGACCTCCATGAGCAAAGTGAATAGTCTCAAGTATCCAGCAATGTAACAGAAGGAACCATTGTGCCCACTGCCTCTTGGTGTGCTCAGGATAATCAAAGCTCACTTATCAAGATACTTGGGATTCCTTCGTTAGCTATGAACTGAGCAGAAGCCTTTTTGCTCGAGCTCTGCTAATAGAAGAAATCTCCCAAAATGTGGGAGAGGAACAAATATTTTTAAGTGTGTACTTGATAGGATGAAATCACACATCTAGAGAAAAGGATCCTGTACGTGAGGAAAGATCACAGCAAGCCAGTGGAGGGTCGCAGGGCCATCCAGGGTAGCAAGAGAGAACCACCAAAGCCATCAACTAAGTCAGTGCTTTGCTCTCTTCCTGTTTGTCTGCTTCCTGCGGATTCTGGAGCATCCAGAGACCATATAATGAGGGGAGAGAAGAGGAAAGAGGAGGGAGGAGAGACAGAGCAGACCCTACCCTCCTTCCTTTCAGTCCCAGGGAAGGAAGAGCTCCCTGAACTGGAAGGTTAGATTTAGGCACACTGGTCTTTTGAAATAGCTATGACTTGGAACTAAAATAATTACATGTATCTGGAGAGGCTGCTTGATAGCAGTGACCAAAAAAAGAAATCAGGTTTTTTCTATTCGTTCTCAAGCTTGGTATTATACCCTCACCTGTACAATAAGTAATTATTGAGAAACTGTTATGCGGAAGGTAGGTCCTGTGGATAAAAGGATTACGGTGGCCTCTGACCTTGAGGTTAAGCTAATGATGTAGGGAGGGCACGAAACGTGAACACAGCGCAACCTGGGAAGGCCCAGAGGTACAGGCGCCCTGACCAGTCACTCCTGAGGTGGGTGATAGTGGCGACTCTCAGGGGCTCAGCCCTGGTGTCACCCTGGTGTGGCTGTCCCGTGGTTTCTACCAGTCTCCCGTGGCACGAGATACAAGTGCATTTCAGACTTGGGAGCTATGTAGTGTCTGCTTTTAAAGAACTGAGGGCAGGAGACAAGCTGGGAGGCCACTGGAGGTGGGGCAGGTCGGAGAGTAGGAGCCCAGAGATAAGACAAGAATGCATTTTGATAGAATTGCTCATTGGAAGCTTTATTCTTGCAAAGAGCAAACTTATTCCCCTAAAGTCAGCATGGATTAGAGTGAGCCCAGAGGGGGTAGGTGCAGCTTAAATTGCTTCCTTACATCTGCTGCGTGATATTCTCTAGCACCTTAATGCTTTGGTTTGCGGTCGCTGTCTCTCGTCGGATGCCCGGCTCCTTTCACAGAGGGGCCCTGCTCACGGCATCAGACTTGAGGGACGAGACCCGTCCTCGTGCCCCCACACACAACACCTTTAAGTTGAGTGTGCCAGCCCGCACGGTGGGTTTAGGGAGGTGGAAGGCGAGTTCTCACTGTTGTGGTTTCGGGGCCCCAGGACGATGAGAAAGCAGAGGTGAGAGTCGGGAAGAGGGTGATAAACAGCTTCGCAGACGGCTCCATTCACAGCGCATTCAATGGAAACCCGAGAGTCTTTCAGCAACGAGGGACATCTTATCTGCAGCCGGGATGAGAAATTTCACTTGTAACAAAGCTCGGCATAGAAAGGGCTCTTATCTCCGAGCCCAGAATGAGGATATTAGTAATAGCGCCTGCTTCTTTCTCAAGCCCTATTAACGTCAGGTAATAGGTTTCCCCGATGGTCTTAGCATTGGCTCAGCTGCGGAGAGCTACTGAAAAAGAAAGTTTCTTTGGAAACAAGGTAGATTTATACTGAGAAACATTCCAGATCATCGAGGTTGCTACTGATTCAGGTATTTTAGAAAGGTTGCCTGTGAAGAGTTTCCGGGGAGTGAGTCAGATGCTTCCCGTTGACTTTCATGACACAGATGAGAGTGGTGTACCTCCGGACGAGGTTTCAGGAAGCCTCGCAGAAAAACCGCATTTCTGTGAATGCAGTGCCTTTATGATTGTATGATGCTTTACTGTGACGGTTTGGAACTTTGGGGATACGTGGGTAAGCTTCAAGGGGTCCCCGAAGTCCATAAAATTGTATCTGAGAAGGTGTGCATTTTGTAGGGGCGGAGGGGGGCCATGGCTCGAGCTGGTGACACCAATATATACACAGAGCACGTCCACCTACATTATTGGAGAAGAGCCTGAAAGGGGTCCGTGGAAGCCATTCTTGCCGTGAGGTTGGGGCAAGCGGCAGGTGCAGAAGCCTTGGGTCAGTCGGGAGTGCTCCTGAGATGCTCCAGAAATAGCTGGGAGGCAGTGTGAACGGACCAGGGTGAGGAGAGCTGTGGCCGGCGAGCTCAGAGAGGGAACTCGAGGACGTATAGGGGGAGAGTGGGTCCTAAGGAGCCCACCGGACCCTTCTAAGGATTTCATTTCCTGCACTTGACTGACATGGGAAGTCAGGGAAAGCTTTGGAACCCAGAAGTGTCTTGACAGGATTTTTATTCCAGATGATCCCCTGGCCTCCATGTTGAGCATGGAATCCCTTGGGGGGCAAGGGCAGCAGCGGGGAGATTGATCGATTGGGAGGCCATCACGATGATCCAGGTGATGGGGGTCTAGATCACAGGAGGAACAGTGGAGGTGGTGTTTGGGTTCATTTCCTGAGAATAGAGCCATGAGGGTTGTGAATGGATAGGTTATGAATGCCATAGGGAGTAAGGAACCAAGGATGACTCTAATTTTCAAGGCAAAGAACTCAGTCCCCCTTTCCTTGGAAATCCTGGAGCCCAGCTGCCTTTGCGTTGGCGGCTGTTAAGCATGTGTGCTACTCACTTGTGGGCAGAGGAATGGCCTGGCACCGGGTGTGCACCCTCGGGAGGGGTCACGTAGGGGAAGTTTTGAACCCACTGATGGGTCCTGATAGCCTCTTCACGTCATGAGCAGACTCCGTGGGAGAAGTTAATGTCCGTGTCACCCTCGTGCTAACGTTAGAGCAAGAAGGGAGCAGTGAGGGTGAAGGGGAAGAGTGGGTGCCTCCCAGCCTGAGAGCAAGAGCAGGGGGTGAGCGCTCATCCAGGCCACGCTGGACGCCTCCTGTTCGCCTTTCACACCCCGTGCCGTGCCTTCCTGCAGCCCGCACGGTGACCCGGGACACTGACCCACATCCTGGCTTCGGGTTGACTTTAGGTCTTGAGGGGCACTTGCATGAGACTGAAGAGAGGGAGCAGAGTGGGGCCAGAGGTTTCTTTCTCTAGCTCTCTCTGTTGGGCCCCGGGGACTCGCTACATCCCTTGACTTGACCTGGGGCTAGAGCTGCTGTCTAGTGACCCTCCTCACACCCCTGCCGTCTGCTCTCCTCTCTCCAGACTACAAGTATGCACAGCTCTAGAACGTTCCCAGACTCAGGAGAGTGAGCAGTTCTCGTGATTACCCCACAGCCTGGGTGCTTCCTTACAAACAGCCTCTTTACCAGGGTTGGCTACACTTGGTCTTGCCATCTCTTTGCTGCAGGGACCTTGGCCGATATTTTGGATCTTCAAAGGGAGTGGAGAAGTACAGACTCAAGATTATAACTTTGAGTGTTGATTTCAATAAGCTTCATCAAAGCATAATTTATATGCAGTGAGATTCGTTCATGTGAAGTGTACAACTTGATGAGTTTTGACACATGCACGCAGTCACGTAACCAACAATGCGATCGGGATACAGAACATTTGTGTCGAGACAGAATTGTCCTACCACCCTTCACTCCAGTCTGTCCCTTCGCTCCACACCCTGGTCCCTGGCAACCGTTGCTGTGGTTTCTGAGGTTTGCCGGCTTTCTTGGCTTCCTTACTTCAGCAAGTACGTCCTCCGAGTGACGCCCCGGCCAAATGGAAGAGCTTAGCCACAGAAGCTTTTCAACAGGAAGACCTTGCCCATGTCAAGAGCTGGGGAGATTTTAACCTACTTGAGAGCCAGGCTCCGTGAATAATACTGATGTTGACAGTCACGGGAAGGCAAGGGGCAGGAGAGAATAGAAAGAAAAGGTCACTGCCCGGGAAGCGGGTCTGACCCTTAGATGGAGGTTTGAGGTAAGAAATAGGGAAGTTGGCCCTACATTTAAGAACAGGCTCAGGGGTCAAACAAATGATGAGTTCAAATCCTGACTTTCCTGCTGATCAGCCTGGTACTTACAACTCTGTAGGCGGACCTCTATGGTTTCTCGGTAGAAGAGGAACCCTTCCATTTACTTTATGTATGCTCGTGAACATGAGAGTGGACTTGTGTGCGTGCTGACCCCGGACCAATACGCAAATCTGTTCCCAGGAGGTTGTTGCTGTTACGATAATGAGAACCATGTATGTTCTTGCACAGTTGTATCCAGCAGTAAGACTTGAAAGACCTTCATAATATATGTCTTAGCTATTACTTATCAACCTTGCTAAGTTTTTGCTTCTTTTAGCATAAAATATCCCAGTATTCATTTCTGGAAATGTCAACAAGCCTGACAAGGTTTTGAAATGTCTTGTTGAGATTTCTGGCATAGACTCTGGCACGGCTGCTCAGTAGTTGTGACGGGAGTGGGGGTGAGGGGCAGGGGTCCCCCTGTGCTCTGCTTCCTGGGCTTCAGTTTCTTCGTCCTTAAAATGGTTTGGTTGGGCCGAGCGATTTCTGTTGTCTCTGCCAGGTCTAAAATACTACAGCTCTCGGATTCCAAGCAGGAATACATAATACCTAACGAGAAATGCTTCGTGCGGCTCTGGCCTCATTTGGAGAGAACAGTCCAAGCAGCCACTGCATCTGTTACTATAGTTCAGTAGGATTTTCCTGTGGACTCGAAGGAAGAGTAAAGACGTGCTGTAGGATTCGTGTATTTCTGAGGAATTCACAAGCTGGGGACATCCCATCAAATCTGAAGATACTAAAAGGCATTCTCTGTCTCCCCAAATAAAGAGAAAGCAAGCCTTTTGGAATTTCTCATCAGCAAATCTCTTCTTCAGTAATGCTAGTAAACAAAATGGCTATTGATGCTAACAGCTGTCAGTGTTCAGACGGAAAGCGCTATTAACCTGGGGGTTCTTTCTGTCTTCTCACATGCAAAGTTAAAGGCAGTGTGGGCTACCTGAATGGTAAGTTAGAATTCAAAATATGGACTTGGAAAGCAATTAGGGTTCATTCTGATTTCATTCCCTAGAAAGTTCTTCCACTGGGTCCCTCAAGAGATGACGCTCTAGGGGCGCCTGGGGGGCTCAGTGGGTTAAAGCCTCTGCCTCCGGCTCAGGTCATGATCTCAGGGTCCTGGGATCAAGCCCTGCATCCGGCTCTCTGCTCAGCGGGGAGCCTGCTTCCCCCTCTCTCTGCCTGCCTCTCTGCCTACTTGTGATCTCTCTCTGTTCAATAAAAAAAAAAAAAAGAGATGACGCTCTGATTTACTTTTTAAGCCAGAGTTAAGATGCTTATTTTAGCATAGCAAGCTTCTCCACGAGAATTATTTTTTAATTAATTAATTTTAATTAATTTTTTAATTAATTAATTAATTAATTTAGAAAGGCTCCACTAGCCTTTCTAATAATTTTTTAAAGATTTTATTTATTTATTTGACAGAGAGAGAGAGATCATAAGCAGGCAGAGAGGCAGGCAGAGAGAGAGGGAGGCTCCCAGCTGAGCAGAGAGCCCGATGTGGGGCTCGATCCCAGGACCCTGAGATCATGACCCGAGCCGAAGGCAGAGGCTTTAACCCACTGAGCCACCCAGGTGCCCCTGTCCTTCTAATCTTGACAACACCTTGGAGTTAGGTACTACTAGACTCATTTTCCACAGGAGGAAAATGAGGCTGCCTAATGTGTCGCGTCACGGTGTAGAAAAGGCGTAAATGGGAATTCGCCTCAGACCTCTCTGGTGCCCGGGCTGCTCGTTCTCCTGAGCCATAAAGAGCCTTTGATACTCTTGCTTTTTCAAACCAGTGAGCCAGAAATGCCAGAGTAGGTATTCGAGCAGTGCATTCATGCTGAACAGTTATTAAAGGGCAAAATGGTAGGATGAGCCAAGAGGAAACCTGAGGGCCAGGTTCCCTGGGAGGAATGAGCCTAAGAAGGGCTTTCCGATGAGTGCCTTGCAGACTGGTCTGAGCCTCCCCGACAGTTTTAGTTGCGTTTCTGTGACACAGTGAGGACCATTCAGGGAAGCAGTAGACATCATGGCCCATATAGCTGTCCTGTCCAAACCGCTTAGAAAAACAGTGTCCCCCATAGCCCAAGCTGGAGCACTTCTGGGCTTTATGTTCCTTCTCCTTTCTAAGCAGGTTTATATTACAGAGCCCCAAAACATAATCATAGCCAGACAGGAGTCTCTGTCTAGGTAGAGAAAAGGGACATTTCGGGTGTCTAAGCCAGAAAACCAGAACTCTTTTGGGTAGATTGGTATTTGGACACCCACACTCATATCTGAATTATTTTTCATAATGGTTGTCTTTAATCAGTGGAGTACTAGTGAGTGTTTAACACATGACTCATGGTGGGGGACTGTCGATTTTGTAGTATTTGCTGATTTCTGCCTTGGCCGACTTCGGGCTACCAAGGGGATATCACTTAAGAGAGAGTTGTGAAGACATGTTCAGAAGCACACCGTTATATAATATTTCCACTGTACAGACATAATGGAAGCAAATAACCTCAAAAGCATAGATAGTAGTATATGGGCCATACACCCAAAGCAGGAAAGCATGCAAATTTCTATAGAGAAATGAATCTCAAAATGTGATCACAGATCAGTGAGCAGCAGTAGCAAAATATGGGTGTTGGTTAGAGGTGCAAATTCTCAGGTGCATTCCAGAACTACTAAATCCAAAACTTTGGGGGTGGGACCCCAAAATCTGTTTTAATAAGCCCTTCATCTGATTCTGAGGCACATTACTGTTTGAGAAGCACAGATGAGTCTTAACAATATTTAGAAAGTGTGGTATGGTAGAAGGCAAAATTTACTCTTAAAGCACTCGTTTCAACAGTCTTGTGCATGGGAAACAGGAAAAAAAAAATAGCAAAACCACACCTCCCTACCCGCTGGCTCCCACATTTCCCTTGAATCAGAGCTGTAGGAGAGCATCTTGGTTACAAACCTTAAATGAGAAAGATATTTCTTTTAATTATGTTAGTCGTAGATACATACATCATACATTCATTTCATTAAAAACTGTTGAAGCATTACTTGTAAGTTGACACTCTCCTTGAGCACCATCTGAATCCCAACACCCTCTCCTGAGATTTCCATGCTATGATCTGGTGTAGCCCCTTACCATTTTCTATGCATTTGTGTGCCTCTGCGTACACATGATGGCAGTGATGATGTGTTACAATAAGTGCATCATCCTCTATGTATCTTTCTGCATTTAAAAAAATTTTTTATTATGTCATGTTAGTCACCATACTGTACATCATTAGTTTTAATTTTAATTTAAAAATACATCTTAGGACTATTTTTGTAATAATATGTGTACATTGCCCTCAGTCCACATATATGGAGACATCATTATTTATTTAGACATTTCTCCATTGTTGGACAACAGGCCCCCATCCATTTGGTTTTGTTGATTATTGTAGTGAGCCTGTCGTACCCAGTGCTGATGTGAGGCTCCTCATGACTTCCAATAAAGGTCATGCAGAGATAACCCGTGGTGCTGGTCCTGCTCCTCTTGTGTTTCCCTTGAGTACTTAGATTTGAGATTGCTGGAGCAGAGGTTATGAACATTTAAAATGTTAGTACAATCTGCCTAAATTGTCCTCTGCAGTGACCAGACGAGTTTACACACCCCGGTACTGCATGAGAATAACAGCTTACTTCTGTTCTAGCCAACACTCAACGTTACCAGCCTTCTAGAAATTACTGATCTTGTGGATACAAAATGGTCTCTGTTGTTTTAATATAAATTTTCTGTTTTCTTCTGGGATGACTAATACTTTTTTCATATTTTGTTATCAGTTTACATTTTTTTCTTGTGATAATTACCTGTTCATCTCTTTTGCCAATTTTTTCATTAGATCTTTTATGCGTGTCTTCTTGATTTTCAAGATCTCTTATTTTCTCCTCTCCCTTTCTCCTCTGTACAAAAATATTTCACAACATCTTTGGTCACATGAGAATTTTGTCTTTTAATGCAGACAAATCGATTATCTGTCATTCTATGAACACTGTCTTTTTGTCTCAAGTATAAATCCCTTTTCTAGTTTTACATACTGAACATGTTTCTACATTTGTTCATTATTTTTCAGTTTTGTTTTTTTTTTTCATTTTTTTCCTTTTATGAATGGTATGAGGTAGGGATAAAACAACTTTTCCTAAATTGATAATTATCCTTTTCTGACATCATTTAGGAATATCTTTTGCTTTCCCCACAGATTATCATGTACTAAACTCTACGTGGTGTTTCTGACTCTGTCTCAGACATTGACCTACTTTTTATTCTGGTGCTATTATCATATTCTTTTAAATGTTATGGAAAAAAATATTTCAACTTTATTATTTTGAAATGTGTTTTAGGACTGACAACAACAATGGTATTTTTAAAATTTTCTCCATGTAATACATAAAAATATTTCTGTTGTTACTTCACTGCCAAAACTGGTTCTAAGTCAATCTATTTTTTGATAATTGAATCTTGCCTAAAAATTACTGATGTTTGAGCTTAGCCCCATTTATTTCCATATCCAAAGGTAGGAGAGAAATGGTGTGCAAGGAAATCTTTCCCATCCCGTGTGAGACACAGGGCATCTGATGTCTTGGATTCAAAAGGTATCCAGGAAACATGAGCAAGATTTATGACTCCACAGGAAATCTTGGATTCATAAAATTATATGTGATTTCCTCAATGGGCAAACCCTGAAATCTCTTCCCTGACCATTTATGTTTAATTGATGGTTTCCTAATAATTCAGACTGTCTTAAGTATAATACTTATTTTGAATTTCAGGGGGATTAAGAAGTATCATATGTACCCACATGTGTGTGAATTTTCACTGGTTCAATAAAAATGTCTTAGTTCCTTAGATCAACATCACTTAAAATTTAGTACATTACTCTTTGGGGGCCAAAAGAAAATTTGAGGGACAATTACCAGAACATGCTGATTCTCTTCTTCAAAGGCTCTAAAACCATGGCATATGCTAAACAGAAGAATTTAAGTTTGTAAGTTAGATGATTATTTCCCAGCCTACCTGGGAGAGCTACCATTTACATCTGTTGTGTTATAAGGGGAATTGGTAGTGCTGCTTCATTCCTTGGAGGCCTGTTTTAGATAATAAATCCTATAGCTTCCCTTCCTCTGCTTGAGGTTGGTAAGCATGTCTGTACCCACTCGGGCCTGCAGTGTTGCTGGCTGAGGGAGTTGGGCCTTGCTCTTATGTTCAGAGGTGTTTGGGGATTCATTCATGGAGCTGGTCATGAGCTTAAGGAAGATGCAGATACTGAGGATGCAAATTCATCATATTTACTTCTAAGAAGGGAAATGCTAAGGGAGAGTAGGATTGTTGGGTGGTAGACATCTGCCTTCAGGGGTCTTGTATCTGCAGGGAGTTTGCTGAGCACCACAGGTGTGGGGACTTTAGAATAGAGGGTCTGTGGCTTTGACATGACAGGGAGCTGTGCCAAGATGGGAAAGCATGGACCTTGACTCTTAGATCTGTCACCTACTAACTATGTGACTTGAGGGATGCCATGAAACCTTTTTGAGCTTCTTCAAAATGGGAAGAATAATGCTCACTTCGCAGGATTGTGGGAATTAATAGGAATAAATGTGTGTAGCTATGCACACATGTACTTGCTGGAATCGAACAGGAGGAAGGAAATGAAATGTCTGCCGAATGAGGACAAGTACAATGACTTAAAGCATCAAAACATGTTACAGAAATTAGTGTAAATCTCTCCAGCAATGTTAATGTTGATTCTCATTAAGTGTGGGGTGGAGGAGGGAGAAGGAGAAGAGATCTTTGTTACTATGTCTAATTGCTTTAAAGAACATGGATTGAAACACCCAAATTTGACCTTGATATTTTTGTTTTTGAAAACACTCGCCATAAAAAAAAAAAAAAGAAAAAGAAAACACTCACCATCATCTAGTCCGACCCCTACTATCCTGGCTTGCCAAATTCAGGAAGCCTTGCCCAGAACCTCATTGTTTGGTGACTGGAAAGAGCTGGAAGATGGATGTACAGAACACTCCCAACACAGAGAAGTCTGTACACAGTGTAAGTGCTGGGCCTAGCGGGTGATTCAGAGGGCCGTCCTGCAGGATAATAACAGAAGTGCCACTTGTGGCTCAAAGAAGTCCATTGTAATTAAAAAGAAAAAAGAATTATATGTATAGTCAAGTCTAGGGACTATATGCCATTCCTTGTCTGCCAGCAAATTTACCTGCTCAATGGGCACAGTGAACAGCAATTATCTTCCCCAGGCTGTGAGTACCTGGTGTCAGCTGTCAGTGACAGTGGCATCCTGCTGGCTCACAGTTTGAAGGAGCCTTTTCCTGGTAATCTCATCAGGTCCCTTCCCTGGGTCAAATTGTGATTATGTTGCATCGAGTTTTCTTCTGCATCTCCCCACCCCAGACAGGATTCTCATGAAGGTCACAGCTTGCGAGAACATGGGACACGTGCCTCAATTGACAGCCTCAATTCTGCTGGACCATCCAGTTGTACATTTGACCTGGCACCAAAATAGGGCAAGTTTTATGACCAGTTGATGACCCCAAACACCTAAAGAATCATAGTGGCACAGGAGCTTTGTTTCTCTTCTATGTAGACATGGCCCAAGGCAGACTCTTTGCCCTTTCCCTAAACCCAATCCCGACATTGCATTTGTTTGACTTCTAACCTCTTATTGTTGGAGGAAGGCCAACTTAAGGAAGAACAGGACAGGCTGTAGGAAGCAAAAGAGATTTTCCTCCAATGGTGGCATATTTGAAGTCCTCATAGTACTGTTCTTCACCTAAGAATGGACCTCAGTGAATGTTCTCAAACTCGATGAACTTGATCACCTTTCTTCCTCCCCAACTATGGAATCAGAGAACAGACCCACAGGAGCTGCTCTTTCCTCTAGATTAGAGCCTCCCAGTTGGTTCTGTGGTGGGTAGAGGTCTGTTGAGATATTCATCGCTCTCTTTCCTCAGCGCAGGAGGGATTCCTGGGCCTGGTTTTTGTTTTAACTGGCATATTTTACAATACTGCTATTTTCTATATGTATCATAGCATGAAAACACAAAGAAGCTGTATTCTAGCAAACATTGTCCACCATTTCCATTCTTTTCTCTATCATCCTACTTATTCAAACTTCCAGATTCAGAGTCAGTTAGGATGTTGTCCTGTTCACTTAGGTTGGAGGGTCACTGGAATGTAAGAAGATCCTACAGTTTCCACCATGGAAATATTCTCCAGTCACCCTCTGCCTCTGTCCATCCATCCATCCATCTACTTGTCTATCATTTATTTCTCATCAAAAAAACATGGGGACCCTAGGTCAGGACTTTGGGAATTAATGGCCTATTGATACCGGTGCCCCATGTTTGTGAAATAGGTCAGGATCAAACATTACTTAAGTTTGCCCACAAAGCCTGCTTTGAATTAGGTTGACTGACTAGTTGCCTCTTTTCCCTTTCTTAATTTATGCTCAATAGCATTATCAGTGTCCAGGCTCAAGGTTGTGTGTGATGTATAAAGTGTCCCAGATTTGGGCAACAACATTGCTCAAAAAATATGTCAACCCTGAGGTTTGATGCCATATTATGTAATGTGACAAAGCATATCCTTTACCATTAGCTCCTCTAAAAAATAAAATACCCTCCCACCTTTCCCACAGAGAAAGCAGAGACCAAATGGGTCAATTTCCTGCACCCCCACCACAGACATTAGACCTGAGAGATACCCCAGAGTATTTTGTCTCCCATAACCCCAATTAGAAGAGTATGTCTGAGTACCTGGTTAGAGTCTGTTTGCTTCTGGAAATTGTGGTCTGGATCTTCCTGCACTGAAATGGATATCAGGCACATTTCAGAAAGTTAATGGAAAACAGGTAACTCCAGGTCCCAGTCTTGAAAACTTGAAAAGCATCTACAACTGCACAGTTCCTGTCCATACTGGCATGCCTTGATTCTTTGCATTGGCTTAATTTTTATTCCAGGAAATTTCCTGGAAACTCTTAACATAGGAAGATGAAATTGTAAGTAACTTTATAGCTTGTATTAGGAGCTTCCTTAAAATCTGTTTATTTAAAGAACAGGCCACTCAACTAGTCCTCACTATGCCCTTCTTGGCCAATAGATTGCTTACTTCATCTCATCAAGCAACTCTTTTCTCACCAAACAATGGAGTATCTTTATGACTCCCTTCAAATGTTCTTCTTTCTACGTCCATCAATTCTAACCTATAACGAATGAATTTAAACCAATCCCAACCCATGCATCTCCATTAACATTTAAAGACTTTTTTTTTTTAAAGATTTTTTTTATCTATTTGACAGAGAGAGAGAGAGGGATCACAAGCAGGCAGAGAGGCAGGTAGAGAGAGAGGGGGAAGCAGGTTCCCTGCTGAGCAGAGAGCCCAATGCGGGGCTTGATCCCAGGACCCTGAGATCATGACCTGAGCCGAAGGCAGAGGCTTTAACCCACTGAGCCACCCAGGCGCCTCTAAAGACTTATTTTAAAACAGAAACCCCACCCCAGCCAAAACCTTTGCCCTCCTCTCATATGTTACTAAGGCACTGTCAGAACTGTGTAGTAGATTCTCCTGCTGCCGTAAGCAGTAAACTCAGCTTCGATTTGTCAATGGGTTATGTTGGTGGTCTTTTGGGATAGTTAGTAGTTGATGGTTTTACCCACAAATGTAGAAAATATAAATAGTTGCCATATTCATATGTTACTATCAAAGCAATTTGTAATCTAAGTATCAGTTTCCTTATATAATGATACTTCTCCCACATAAAATTCCAGACATGAAATTCAAGTAAACAGTGAAGATTTCTGGACCCACTTAGATGAATTCTGATTCATTATGTCTGGGATGGAATCAGGGATTTTCAGCTCTAGCCTCAAAGCTAACAGGCTGATGGTCCCCAGACGGCTTTGGAGAAACAGTGATCCAGACCCGCATGGCCATTTGCAGCCTCAGACAATAGCAGAGACTGTTATCTAGGGAAAGACGTGAAGTAAATAAGTATTTTCTTGTTTCAGCAAAATCGAATATGGGTCACCCCCGGTGGACACACTTAGGTCAATACTATGGACTTCAACTCAACTGAGATCATAATCTCCTATCAGATGGTTGATTGAGCTCTTGTACTACCATTTCCTGTGGGGGGGGGTAGGGGTTGGAGTTGGCAGATCACCACTCATCAAGACTATTTCCTCTTAAGTAGCATCTAAAAATATTTTTTTTCAAACATAATAAAGAAAAGTGCTACACTGGCATGCATATTCCCCCAAGTATTTTCTTCTCCAGTTTTTATAAAGCCTACGTGTAATCTCTTTAAGTTTGCTTATGGCCTCTAACATTCCAGTATTGCCGTGCTCAACCAGCTCCAATCTCTAACAGTGGACTTGACTCCACCTCCTGCCTGAGCTCCTAGGAGATGCAGTCACGTCCTTGCATCCTGCCGAGTGCCAGGTCCTGGTATTTCTACCTCTGTTCATTCTCTGGGATGAACAGGAGTCAAGGTCGTGCTGGTCGCTGATACCCCAGGGGCTGCTTCCTGCTCGGGCATGAGGTGGGCCTTCGTGCCTGCCCCGCCCAGGCCGCTTTCCTTGGGCCCCTCGGTGCTCGTTCCGGGCCGCGGACCCAGCTCAGCGCTCCGACAACGCGCACGTCCTCCCTCTCAGGAGGTCCGTGCGGGGCAGACCCGTTTATGGTTGGGTGTTCGGTTGCGGAGCATCTAGGCACGTGCGCTCCGTCCCTCGCTGGTGATGCGTCCATCTGCTCCGACACACTCTGCCGTTGTCACACGCCACCCCAGCGCTCAGCAGGACCGCATCGATGGCGTCTGAGTCTGTCGGACACGTTCTTTACGGGGCGCAGCACACCCGCGTCGCCTCCTTTGGCCCGGGCACTGCCCAGCCGGTGCACCGAGCACGTGACCCAGCTTTTCTGCCTCCTGAGCGTGAACCTGCTGGCCCCTCCGGGCCCTTCACAAGCTCCCCGCCTAATGCCTAGAGTCATCGTCACTGATCTTCCGGACGTTCCTTCTCGAATGTGCCAAACCTTTCACCTCCCCTTCGTGCTCTGCTCACCCGGAGGAATCAAGGAGACAGATGGAGGGCCACTTGCCAACAGGGCTGCACACACACGCACGGCCCTGCGCTGAAGCCCGGCTTACCCCCCGGTAATATAGCTTGCAATATAACTTGGAATAACCCCCCGGTGGTGGGTTATTCGTGTGTGTAGAGCTCTAGCTCTTTGACGTTCGGGCCGGGACTGGCTATTTCTGTGTCGTCACTATTTTGTGTAGTCCGGGCTCCCACCCTGTGCCTTCCCAGGTGGACAGACCTCTTAACCGTGTGTAGTAACTAACTTTTGTCAGGCGGCTTTCTGGGCTTTGGGATTTAATTCTACTATTACATATAAGTCTTTGGCTTAAAATACAGAGATAATTGGTGTAATAGGCAGCCTTTTCAGTCACTTTTACAAGTAGCTTCTTCAGAAGCGGATCTTGGGAGGAGGAGCAAGATTAATAATTTAATCTTATTAAATGAAGAATTTAATAAGAACATGCTCTCCAGGGAGATCTGAAAGGAGTGGGAGCAGCCAGAGGGGCCTGGAACCAGGCAATGTCTGGACTGTCTCATCGGGGGAAATGCATGTCCTCTGACGGGGACAATTGAATTGCCCTGCCCCAGGGTGCATCTTATGTTTTCTATCTGAGCCCTGCCCTGTAATAATACAAGCCAATTACACATTCTGCTGAGGAGAGGTACTTCCGCATAGATTGCATGGAGCTGTAGAAGGAGCCTCTAGAAATAAGAGAGCATAGAATATTCTGTCATTATTCCATTGTCCTCCAGGCGACCTGGCCATTGTGTGTCTTTGAAATGGTGTGTGCGTGCTGGAAATCTATGTATTCTCCTCTGAAATCCCTGAAATTATTAAACCTGCTAATAAAGCTTGTAACTCCTAATTGGTTCGAAATCACCCCTGCCTAAACTATGATCTAGTACAATCTCCCATTTCCAATTATGCTCTATTTCTATTAGAAAATATTTGGATTTTCCTAAAAGATATTTACCATTACTTAAAATTTATTTTTTTTTGATTGAGGATATTAATTAAACATGGCCACCCATCTTAATTTTCCTGTATTTTTCACATCATTCGTTCTGCTAGGTATAACCTTTGTGTTTACGATTTACAGACACATTTTACTGTTAAGTGTCTTGTCTCAAATTCTCTTCCTAACTGGGTTAGCATAGCTGTGATACTTGGTATAACTTCAATTTTGTTTATGAGGATGTTTTCATGCTTACCTTTTGATACATTTTGAAATTCTGCAGGCATTTTATCTGATCCAGAGTAGATCTTAATGCCAGGCACTCTGCCATCCTAAATTTCATCATCTTATTTTACTTATGTTTTGCTAGAATTCACAGGACTCCAATGTTAGATAGTTCCTGTAAGACTCTGAATTTGCAAATGATATCTGTTCTTATGTTTTTCTCAAATCTATCTTCTATAATTGTCAGATAGGGTGAAAACAAAACAAAATTAAACACAATAATGTGTAAGGGAACTTTATGTGTCAGTTGGTGGTTTAAAAAAAAATGTGGGAAGTACCCCAGGGATTTACTTGAATATTGCAATGTGTCATAAGAGAAGCTCTTCCAAGTTCCGGTGTCACTGGCTAATGTGAAGAAAAAAGGAAGATTCATAGGAGAAATGAGTCACAAATTTCAGTTTTCATTATGGAACAACAAAGTTCCCAAATTCTTAGAGCGATCTCATCAACCAAAACAAGCTTCATAGGACATGGGAAGCCAGTATAGTCCTGCAATCCTTAAAAATAAGAATCAGTAATTTAATCTCTTCCTCCAAAGATCATAGCAGCTTCCAAAGTGGCAAGCCACAGGGTGAAGAGGTAGAGGGAGGGAGTGATGAGAATATGTCACGGAAGAATGCAAGCAAGAGGCACCCCCAAGGCCAAGGCTTTGAGGCAGGAGCATGCCCGGGGTGTCTGAGAGGCGGTGAGGAAGGTGGGAACCTGGAGCAGAGGGAGTGGGGGGAGAGGAAGGGAGGAGGTAGTGGGAGGTGACATCACAGGCCTTCCGGGAGGCACAAATCCCATAAGCCCCAAGACTAATTTAGGAACCTTGTCATCATCTACAACCCGGCAACCTTGCTGCTGAATACACCCTAGGGAAATACAACCCTATGCGCAAGGTGGCTGACCCCAGAATACCCCACCAGCTCCAGGCTTATAGCCAGGGAACCCTGCTCACAGTCTAGTGCCACCAGCAGGAAAGTGGGTAACTGCATTGTGGTGTCTTTCCCCAATGGAAGGTGACAGACGAGGTCTGGAGTTGCATCTCCCCACATATCAGTAACTGGCACAAACAGTGTCATTTATCTGAGTGTTGTTTAATCCTTTGTGTGTGTGTGTCTGTGTTTTACTAAATTTTTTAGAACCTTGAAAAGAATGATGGAACTGACTGCAGGGATATAATGAAAAGATTCCAATTTTATGAGTCGGCTGTGTTTTGCCACCTTTCTCTGTTTAGGCTCAGATGGGCTGAACTTCACTCATTCTTACCGCTGGAAATCAGAGTTCTGACACTTTCAGGGTTTCCTGGCCCCCTGAGATGTTATTAATCTCTGGTTTGGGGAGCTGCAGAGGAGCTCTTCCCCTCCCCCATTCTACCGTCATTACTAAATGTTCTCACACTAGGAAGATTGTTGGGGAATCCTCAGAAAGAGCTAAAAGAATTACCTCATTTGTTCTGTATGCCCAGATCGCTGCCTAGAATAGACACCCAAAGACACTGGGTCCTGTGATTCGCTGTTGAGTGTTGAGCCCCTGAGAGATGCCAGGCGTTTGTATGTTCAGGAAAAGGTGGGTCACTGTGGAGATGAACTTGAGAAGAGCGTCTTCTGGGGGAAAGAAACCTTCCCGATTTCGGGTGTAGGATTTTATTTATTTAAATGTTTGCAGGTCTCGACCTGATTTTCTAATTCTCTGAGTGTTTTGCCTGAGCGACAGTGCTGAGGTAACTACCTGCTCAGAGACCGAGTCCCTTCCTCCCGTCTCTTTCCCGCGCCTGACCTTTGGACCGTTGTCCCCCGCCACCCTTGCCACCCTCATACGCCCACTGAGACAGAGGTTCATTCTTCTGTGTCTTGGAATTCAGAGAATTTGACAAAATCCCTCCTGAACAAATCATGTGTCACGGTGACCTGAAGGAAAATCTGCTAAGGGGGGAAGGGGGGGAAGCTCTAAAAACTAAACTTCTGCACACACTTTAATTGTGTCTTAGGGCTCCGAGAGGACGGCGTTCCCACCCACAACATTGCATCTCAGGTGTCCAGAAATCCAAGTAGTCCTAAAGCCAAATCAAATTGAAACAAAGATCAACAATTTTTAAAATAACTTTTGTCTTCAAAACTCATTTGGTGACAAAATACTCCTCTTCTTACATGAACTGTTTGTGTGTCTCATTTAGTGTGAATTTCCAGGTTTAACTGGAAACAGGAGTGTATTTAATGACCAGGTGCGGCCCCCAGTACTCACAGGCTGTCAGTGTTAATGGCCCAATCTTGCTCGCTTTCTTAAAAATCTAGAAAACACTGAATTCTAAAACAAATCTGGCGGAAGCATTTCCGGTAAGAGAACTCATCAGCCCCCGTCTCCTCTACATCAGTGCTTTTGTTCCTTCCTCTTGTGCTCCAAATACTAGCATGGGACACTATCCTGTTGTAGCAAAAAACAAAACAAACAAACAAACAAACAAGAAAGGCAATGTATTGGTACTCCACGGCACTTAAATCTTAAAAAGGACTATAGTGTGGGGCGCCTGGGTGGCTCAGTCAGTTGAGCCTCCCACTTTTGATTTTGGCTCAGGTCATGATCTCAGGGTTGAGATCGAGCCCCGCATTGGGCTCCGTGTGGCTCATGGAGCCGCTTAGGATTCTCTCTTTGCCTCCTCCCAACCTCGCTCTCTCTCTCTCTATTAAATTAAATTAAATCAAATTAAATTTTAAAAACTACAGTGTACTGAGCAGTTTCAAACAAGTTGCTGTTATATAGGATCTCTGTATTTGATGTGTTTGGCAAATTTCAGCTGTGAATGTTTAGAGTTTTAGTTCATCTTCTCACACTGGAGTACTTAATTATTAAGCATGATGGATTATTCCACATTTGGCTTAAATAATTTAGACGAGCACATTCAGTAGTGCTAATGGTAAGCAACTTGACTTTCAAAATGATGGTATGCATTTCTGAAAATAACTTTTTACTTTAAATTGTAGTTCACTATTTTCCATTCCAAAAACAGAAAGAAAAAACAAAAGTGAAGGGGCCGTGGTGACCTCCAGGTAGCAATGGGGATTGTTTCACTTAGATCGTAACTCACAGTGCTCGCTTTGGCAGCACATATACTAAAAAAAAGATTGTAACTCACACCTGCGGGCCAAGGATGACGAGCATTCCCGGAAACATCTCAAGAAGTTGTTTTGAAGTCACCAAATAAAAATTTCATAATGGATTCCCAGTTTTACTTGCTTCTCCTAAAGAAGACAGATTTTAAATAGAGTGCACTCTTCAGAAAGGCAAAACTCACAACCCTGTTTGGACAGATGAAGAACGAAGAGTCAGCCACAGTGGGAAGAGTCGGCATTTTGAAAGTAACACTTGCAGCAGGAGGAGGAATCCAGGGCAGAGTTGTGGTTGTAAATAGAAATGCAAAGGGATCACACGGTGTGCATGTGAAAGGCAAGATCTCCCATTTACCCAACCTGGAGAGAAGAGAGGGCACGTGAGACACAAGGGTGGGAAGAACGGGGTCTTACTCATCAGCCACTGAGCTAAGGATAGGCTCTGTCCTGAGGGTCAGGTCACAGGAGTTCCGGCTCAGCCTGAACCCGGAACTTGCAGTGCTACTTGGAGCAAGAAAAACGTTAATTATCATCACATCTGCAACTAACGCCTATTATGTGTCAGGCGTTTAATTCTTACAGTGTTATCTCTGTAGTTTAGAAGTCACCGCAGCACCTTCGGTGGGAAGGCCAGGAGGCAGTGACTAAGATGTGGTGAGCAGCCTCGCCGTCTCTAAATCTCACTAGATCCCGTCTCTTCCCCAGAGTCTACTTGAGAACTTGTGTCAAAGGCCTAATGTCTCCCTCCCACCTTCCCCCAACCCCGCAGTAATCTGACTTTCAAGCATTTTAGAACATACACGTGCGACGTTGTACTTACGTGACTCAGTGATGTTAACAACAAAAAAATCCCTGACGTTTCTTTTAAAATGGCATTTGATTACTGGATTTAGTAAATACTTACTAAATTCTTACGGTGGGCCAGGGTTGCCTTTCATAAAGATCAAACCTAGATATGGTCCCCACCTTCCTGGAACTGCTGGAGAGTGAGGGATACTGATGAAATAGTCCCATTAGCAGGTACGTAATCCAGACAAATGAGAGGACTGTAATCCTGGGTGAGCAGATGAAACTGGGCGAGGCCGACCAGGGAATGATGGCCAGAGGAAATGCAGCTGGCACGAAGATTTGTGGGTGCTGGGTGAGCGAGTATCCCAGGCGGAGAAGGCAGCCTGACCAGGGCAGGAGGAACACAGACTTTCAAGGAACCGAGAAGTGGGAGGAAAGGCACGTGCACCGAGAGCAAGAAGAAAATTGCCGAGGGAAAGTAGACAGGAGCCGGTGTCCTGGGGTCCTGTGTGAGCAACGGTAGACTTAATTCTAGAGCCGTGGGGTGCCGTGGGCGAACCCGACGGGATCAGACGTGCCTTTAAAGTGGTCGATCTAGCTCCAGGGCAGAGAACTGGATGGAGCAAGACAGTTCGTGGAGGGACGCTGGTTGGACGGCCGCGTCCATAGCTGAGAGATGATGTAGCTTGGATCAGGACTTTGCAGGGGACACAGAAAGAGATAGATGGGATTGAGAAATGTTCTGGAGGAAGAACTTGCCAGGCCTTTCTGAGGAATTGTGCGTGGGGTGAGGGCGGGAAGGGGACTCAGACGATCCCTGGATTCGTGGGGTGAGGGCGGGAAGGGGACTCAGATGATCCCTGGATTCGTGGGGTGAGGGCGGGAAGGGGACTCAGATGATCCCTGGATTCAGTCCGGTACAACTTTCAGAGATTGGAAACACTAAAAATATCAGATCTGGAGGAAAATCATCAGTTTGTTCTTGAAGTTGGACTTGTGATTCCTTCGAGACACCCAGACGAGCGTACTAAGTACGACAGGGTTGGAGCAGGGTATGTGCTTGGGGAGACTGGGGGAGAAGCAGTTTCCTTAGCAGGTCCCTTGGTGGCCGGACATCCTAACGGGCTCAGGTGACCTGCTGCCCCACAGAAAAGAGGGAGGAGCTTGGAGTCGCCGGGACGGAGTCAGAGAACGCACAGGCTGGCCGCTGACCACAGAGGACCCCGCACATGCAGCCCACACTGCCCCCGGGCCCCTCCTCCTGGAGGGGCTCTCACACTGGACCCCGTGAGCAATAGTCAGCGGGGAAGAGCCTGGATTCCTTTGTGATCACTCCTTCCTTTTCTAGATGTGGCTTCTAAAGCTCTGAGCGGGACAGTGGCTGGAGCAGGGCCTTCAGCTAGTTAGCGCCACGACTGAGCTGAGCCTTCCCTCAGATGGTCACTGCCTTCCCCACCCTGTGTCACTCACGTCAGCACCGAGTCTGCTCTCAAAATCCCAGACTTTTCTTCCGGATTATATCCCGGCTCATACCGAGAGGACAGTGGCCTTGTTCATGCAGCCTGCTGCTCCGCGCCCCTCCGGCAGGTAGTGGTTGGTGCTGCCTGGCTCACCCAGTGTCCTTGTCCCCGCACCCAGTGACGCTCCTCTGCTGTAGCTGGTTTTCAGTCTGTAACAAGAAGCCCCTCAGCACAGGGGGCACCTGCTGTCATGCTGGCCGAGCTCTGGGTTGTTAGTGGAAAGGAGTCTACGTGGAGACGGAAGGGATGCTCTGGCGGGGTGAGGGAGACGAGGAGGGCAAAGGCAGAGAGAGTGTTCTGTGACTGTGTGGAGGGTGGCGGGGGACTTCAGTTGAAAAAGAGATTTCATTTGTTGCAAATTTCATTTAAAGGGTATCAATTTTTTTACAGAACTTGCCTAAGAGAAATAGAGTAAAATGATAGGGGAATAACATTCCCTGCTTATTCACCGACTCTCAGTAGTGAGATGTGTGCTTTGTGAAAAAATAAGTACATGAAAGTATAGTATTTTAACAAGAGAAAATGTAGGAAGTGTCAACACGAATAAAATCTAGAGTAGAGAAGTCAAGAGAAACCTCTAATACGAAAGCCATATATTTGGCCAGTAGCACTGAGCATGAGAAGCAAAAGTGAAACATGAGTCAGGTATCAGAAGAGACCGTACCAACATGCCCAGAGGCCACTAAGCTGATTGCAAGAAAGAGACGTGTGTATGTGTGTGTCTGATGTGCATGCGTCTGTATTAACACAGTGTGTAAGGATAATTACCACAGTGCTTGACTCAGGATAAACCTGTACTAAGTACTGACTATCACACACACACAGACGCACGCGTGGGCACAGGACCTGGAGCCATGCTGCTTGGGGGCTGGCACTTCTTTTTTAATCCAATTATTCAGTAAGACAGATGCTGTTCTAATAAATGGGCCAACTGAAAAAGTTAAACCAAAGTTTATTTTTTATATGACTCAAAGAGAAACAGTATCAAAGAAAAGAGTGAGCTTACAAAACTACTAAACTACTAAAAAACTTAAGAACCTCCAGTGTCCGCTTTGAATAAAATCATATTTTCCCAAATACCGTCTTTAAAACCTGGGATCACCCACAGCACAGAGACAGAGGCCCAGCCTCACGCTGGCTGTGGGTGCGCTCCATGCAGGACGCGGGGTCAGACAGGAAAGCGAGTTTCCAGAATTCTAGGAGCATGCATCGCACAGGGACTTTCCTCGGCGATCTTGGTTCTGCATGAAGAATTGCTAGGAATGAATTAGGACATGCGTACCTGAGTAGGTCAAAGTCGTGGGGTCGTGCTGTCCAGAGCGTGACCCTGGAGGCTCTGAAAATGCCCCAGAAGTGGGACCGGAAGCCCACATGCCCGTTCTCAATGGAACAGGTGCCTCAGAGAGGGTTAAGGCAGTGTCCCATCTCTCCTGGGTGAGGGCATTCTGGAGGAGAGGCCGTTTCCATTCCTGACTCCCACCTTCCACAGCTGCCCAAGGTCAGAACTAGGCTTAGAGCCTGGTGCAAACACGTCGGATGCCTACCAGGGATGGCTCCTCGGGCAGGAACCTCATGGAGAGGACCACTTAGTGCCTTTGAGCTCTGCACCTGAGAAACTGCTTCTCGAGGCCGAGGAGCAGGGCTGGGCACAGACCCTGTGCTCGCCCCAGTCATCCCTGGAAGGGGGGCCCTGCAGCCCCTGCCCCTGCTGTGTGCCTAGTACATTCAAGGGCCTTTGGTCGATGGCTAAGGAGGTTAAAAAATATGTTACTAGATAAATTGTGATACAGAAAGAACCCTCTTGAATTCCACTGATACTTTTTATTTGGGGAATTCATGTTGTCACAATTCACATGACTATTTGGGGTCATGTTTAGTTTTGTGTTTACAGAGAACTAACTGAGTTGGTTGACATAGCCAACTAACTTCAAAGGAGGGGCTTATGTTGTCTAACACAGATCATTCAGCTCGCTCTGCCCTTTGACCTGCACCCCCATCATTCCTACTTCTGAAATACTAATTTGACCTGTATGAGAAAGTTCTGCCTTAGGAATGGATGGCATCTGAGCCTTTAATCAAATCTTTAGGATTTGAAACACATACCCTGATAAAGGCAATGGCGAAGAATACAAATATTGAGGACTCCAATGATCACTTTATTTGTGCTTAACCTGAATTGAAATAGGCTACCTTGGGGGCCACTTGAGGACTACGTCTCCATCAAGGCTTATGACGGCTGTAGGGATGGGAGTTGGAGAACGGGTGCTCTTTTGTGCTGAGAAAACACCTTACTCACCAAACCAAGTCCCGCACGGAGCGCGCCCACAGTGGGAAAGGCATACAGGAAAGTTGTTCAGGACAGGGGTGGGCAGAATGAAACTGGGCTTGTAGAAAAGAAAGAGTAAAACTCTCCAGTCTGGGTACAGGATTAGGCCACATTTTCAAACATCTAGACTGTACTAAATGGATAATAATTTGGCCAGAATTCAACTTTAAGGATCAAAGAAGCGAAGGTCATTCTATCAGCCTCTGTTTGTGTGGTACCTTATGATGTGAGAAGTATTTTCACCTACCTCATCTAATTTAATTTGTCCCAAACCTTGTGAAATTGTAACTTAACAAATGTAACACTGGTGGAAACAACCAAGGCTTAGAGAGTGCACTTACTTTATCCAAGCCAGAACTAAACCCAGATTTTATTATTCTAATCTATTCACTTAGAGCGTAATTACTACCTAAAGAGAACACATCCACTCTTAAAACGCTTAGCTCAAAGTGAGGACAGGTTCTAATTGCTCAGTCTGCCTTTTTTATCTTTTTTTTTCTTTTGAAGAGAAATAATATCCTGTTAAACTATCCTGATCCTGCTGCAGATGCTAAAAATTGGTCCCCGTGTCTCTGCCTCAGGGAACACTGGGTTTATGTGTTCATGTGTGTTGTCTCCTTTGAGAAAAGTCCCCAGACGTCCAGCACGGAGGGAAGAGTCTGAGAACCGTGGGCACCATGCAGCCCCGCGCTCTGCCTCTTTACAGTGAAGTGGCCTGAAGGTCCTCAGAAGTTGAGCCCAGAAAACCTCACCTTCCTTTGCGTGGCATATGTCTTGGTGTTCCCCAGCCTTCCCATTGAGTTCGTCTGCCCCACATCTAAGCCCACATGAATGTAGACTCTAGAGATTGTGTCTGATAATTGTTCAATAAACTTTGAATTTTACTTTAGATCTATCAGTGGAGAAGAATCCCACTAAATAAATCAGTTAAGCACATTTCTGCAGAGTATTTATACACATGGCTTCCAAAAAAGTTTATTCTTTATAATTATATAAAGAATTTTATTAATTCTTTTATTAATAATTTATATAATTATATAAAGCTATATTATATATAGCAAGATGGCTTTTTCATGTTAACTCAAAAGAACTCAGTTCAGCGATCGTGACCCATGTCATACATGCCCCTATGAGATGAAAGTGTTATGACCTAATCAGGGCGAGAGGGCTGAGGCCACCTAACCTGTCTCATGGCAGAAGTTCTACCTGTCTAGGTGCAGTTGGAAATAATGCAGTCCTTTTCTGAAACCCCGTGACACCTGCATTTGCCACAGACGTCCAAGAAATAGATGCTGTGGTGGCTTAAACATGCAGGCAAGTGATTGGGGGAAAGACCAAGACAAAGCGAAGAGAGAGACGGGAGGGGCTGGGAGAGCCCTTAGAACACGTGCCAGTCGGACCCCGAGTAGAGGAGGGAGGGACAGAAGAACGAAGGTTGGAAGAAAGTGCCTTGGGTGGCCATGACCTTCTCAGGAAATTTCAGCCAAGCTGTCCCTGAGGCAAAGGTGTCTGTCAGAGGAGTCCTGAGTCCCCTGGGGAAGGGCCAGCCTTCGTGTCCCTGTCACGTGCAGACATTGCTAGTAGAAGCCCATGGGAGTTTGGCCTTGCAGTGATGATCTCAGGTGACAGCAGCTGGATCCTTGGTCACCTGGGGATCTGAGAGGCCACCACTGCGCCTTTCTGATAAGACAAACATGAAGACTGAATAACTCCTGAGCTCTCAAATGTCCACGTCATATTCTCTGCGAACGTTTCTGTAATTACACGGCAGAGGGGGCTTGGCACCTGCTGGAGGTGGGGGCCTTTGCTGGGTTAGCCGGGTGGGACCGCGTCATCACGAGGGTCCTAATAAGAGGGAGGCAGAAGGATCAGAGTCAGAGTAAGGGATCAGAGGGACTGAGCTTGGAAGGTGCCATGCCGTTGACTCTGTCGGTGAGGAAGGGAGTCAGAGCCGAGGAATGCAGAAGCCTCTAGAAGCTGGGACAGGAGAGGAGTACCTGGTTCTTTCACGGGGCGTCCAGACTGCCAGTGACTTCAGCCTGTGAAGCCCACTTCTGACATCTGACCTTCGGAACTGGAAGACAGTACATTTACACTGTTTTAAGCCACAAATTCACGGAGGTCTGTTACAGCAGGAATAGGAAACTAGAGCAGATTTCATGACATGTCGTTCACTAACAGGAGCAAGCCAGAGGAGGCCTACGTGGTGCTACGGAATTCCGGTGGGGACAAGAGTCCCGTGCAGTCAGAGCGAAGACAGAGGTCAGGGGCTCGTGAGCCAGGAAGACCTAGATTCTAGTTCCCAGTCTGTCCCTGGCTCTGTGGCCTCGGACCAGCTATGTGACTGCTCTGCAGGGCGGGTTCCTCATCAGGAAGAGGGGATTTTTCAGGGTTGTCATGAGAACTAGACTTTCAAAGGTACAATAATAATGTGGAAGGATCCCAGGAAACCAGCTCTTTGTGGGACAGCTAGAAGTAAGAATAATGTTATTATTTTTATTTGATCATGATGAATGGTTTTCATTAATTCATTTAGTCAAAGCTTTATTTACTGCCTCTTCTGTGCCAAGTGTTGGGCTAGGTATTGAGGATAAAATTGGTGAATAACAAAAAGCTCCAATCCAGGAAAACATGCATGTAGGCAAATAAAGCACTAAAGAAATTAAATATTTTTGATGGAGGACTGTGACATCTATTGAATATGCAATAATATCTGTGTCCAAGACAACTGAAATGTACCTTTTCACACACTAGTCTCTACTTTTTCTTCCCTGTAGCTGCCAGGCTATCTTTCACTGCCCTGAAATGGCTGCTTTCCTTTCTAGCCCCAGGACATTTGCACTTGTCAGTTCCCTCTGCCTGAAATAGTCTCCCCTGTGTCACCTATAACATGGTTAATTCCTTATTATTCTTGCCCGAGTGACTGATATCTCACCTTCAGAGGCCTTTTCTAACCGCTCAGGTTCAAAGTGGCTCTTGTTTCTATCTCTCCCCTGGTTCTTATTTTATTATTTTTTTTATTTAATTTAATTTAGTTTTGTTTTATTTTATATGGCTATTTATTTTCTTGAAGAACAGTTAAGGTACAATGTTACATTAGTTTCAGGTGAACGACATATTATCTGACAATTCTGTACATTATGTGGTGCCCACCACAATCAGTGTCCTTACCATCTGTTACCATACAATGTTATGACAATATTATTGACTATATTCCCCATGCTGTACTTTTCATCCCCATGACTTACTCCAGAACCAGAAGTTTGTAGCCCTTAATTCCCTCCATCTATTTGGCCATCCCCCTTCTGTCTGACAATTGCCAGTTGGTTCTTTTCTTCTGTATTCATATCTGTTTCTGTTTGTTCATTTGTTTTTTGTTTTTTTTTTTTAGAGTCTACTTATAAGTGGAATGATGTTTCTCTTTCTCTGACTTATTTCACTTAGTATAATACCTTCTAGGTCCATCCGTGTTGTCCTGAGTGGCAAGATTTTGTTCTGTTCTATGGCTGAGTAATATTCCATTGTGGTATATACTGCACCTTCCTTTTTTTTTTTTTTTTTAAGATTCTATTTATTTATCTGACAGAGAGAGAGAGATCGCAAATAGGCAGAGGCAGGCAGAGAGAGAGGGGGGAGCAAGCTCCCTGCCGAGCAGAGAGCCCGACGCGGGGCTCGATCCCAGGACCCTGAGATCATGACCTGAGCCGAAGGCAGAGGCTTTAACCCACTGAGCCACCCAGGCGCCCCTAGACTTCATCTTCCTTATCCATTCATCAGTCGATGGACACTGACTTGGTTCCATGTCTTGACTGTTGTGAATAATGCTGCAGTAAGCATAAAGGTACCAGATCTCTTTTCAACTTAATGTTTTCGTTTTCTTTGGGTAAACACCCACTAGTGGAATTATTGGATCATATGGTAATTAGATTTTTAATGTTGAGGACCCTCCATACTGTTTTCCACGGTGGGCACAGCAGTTTGCATCCCTGCCAACAGGGCACGAGAGTTCCATTTTCTCCACATTATCACCAACACTTGTTCTTTCTTATCTTTTTGATTCCAGCCATTCTGAGCCCCTTGTTCTTTCTTGTTGGCATTTAGCACAACTTAATTTCTTTCATTTATTTGTGTGATCACTTGTTTATATTTGCTGCTTGCCTGGGCCCATACACTTCAGGGAATAGTGACAACTATTGTGGTCACCATTATAGTGACCACAGTCTGGCATGTCCAGCATTGAATGTCTACACCTGGGACAGTGCTTGGACCATTGTAGGTGCTCAGTGAGTATTTATTTTGTTTATGAAGACACTGAGGCTGTTATTGGGAGTGCTTGAGTTATTTTCAGTATTTAAAACCATCAAATAGAAATAATAAGACCTGAATTTTATTAAACACTTGCTTTCAGAAATAACTCATGATAAAGCAACACAGACTAAAATAGAAACAAAATTATTTATAGTCACTTCTCATTATTTGCAGTAGTTTTACAGAGTTATCACAAATAATGAATTAGCAAACCATTGCTCCTGGGGGAAATACAGGATTAGGTTCCTGAGAGCCTCTAGTAACAGCACTTTCAGTATATAATTTTGCTTGATGTGTGTTTCTGTTTAAAGAAACCTGATTTAATATAGAGTATTGATTCATTAACATTGAATTGAACGGTGCCAGACCTTGCGCCTGAATGAAGTTTACCTAACGTGCTGATTTTCTCCCTATTGGTATCTTACCGCCTTCTCGCGCTCAGAACACTAGCACTTCAGCACATGCTTGGGGGCAATCTGAAGGCACAAAATCACCAGCAAAAAGCACAGAAAGGAACATGAGAAATGTGACATAAATCCAACCGTGAGGTCCACGAGGGTGGAAACAAGGGGAGCATCGCCGTGTCCAGCCTGAGCTGGGCACGTGCCCGTGGAGTGACTCAGATACTGTCCCACCCTGAGAGACGGTGGCAGACTTGGAGGGTTACACACAGGCTTTAGAGAGTAGATGGATTCACAGGTACAAAATCTGTGGCTAGTGAGGGTCGACTGCATTTCCTTTTGGCCAAATGTAGCTTCTTAGGATGGCAGGGGTGGGCTGTCTTCTGTCAACACAACCTCTGACAGTAGTTAACATGGAATTTCTGGAATGTTCGTGTCCGTGGAATGAGTGTTTCGGGTATTCAGCACGGAGGTGCGTGGCCACAGCCTCAGGCGAGGGCTGCCCCGTGCACCCTGGGACGGCGTCCGGCGGGCCCGTGGCTCCTGGTCCGTCTCAATCTGCTGCCTCCGGTTTCTTCCACGGAAGGGGATTTGAAAACGATGCCACAGAATAGTTCATGATTCATTCTGGAAAACAACTTAAAGATTTAAAAGGTTAAAAAGCATGCAGAAAGGCAGCATAATACCCGGGAGGTGAGGGCGATGTGGGCTAGGCGTCCTACCTTTCCTTCAGTTTGTCACAGACTGGCTATTGGGCCGTGGGCGCATTCTGGCCTCTGAGAAATCAGAGAGACTCGCTTACTTGGAAAATGGGGGCTGTTCTGCCGCCTCCTTCAAAAGAGATTCTAATGACCAGTGACATCGTGAAAGTGCTTTGTAAATGGTCGCATCAAATACACACACATATGCGTGCAGCTGAGTGCGCGCGTAGACGCGGACCCTTGCATCCGGCACCTCTTCCATCACGTTTGTCGCCCCTCCCCCGGACTGGGTCGCTTAGAGCTTGTGCGTCGTAGGCCCCAGTGTCTGGAGGACGAACAGCTGCAGAGAAGCAGCGGGAAGAGGCGGGCGGGGGCGGGGGCGGGGGCGAACCCGCGGCAGGTAGGACGGAGCGCTCGCGTGGGCGGGCGACCAGGATGTGGGCTGGGTGTCGCTCGAGCAGGGGACGTCGGCGCCTACGTGCCCCACCAGGAAGGGATGCGGGCTCGCAGCCTTAACGTGTATGGTTTTCGTAGCTGATTCCAGAACACACTGCATCCTTAGACGGGCCCTAAATTCCGCGGCGGGAACCCGCGGGGTTTCCATCAGCCGGCGGCGCAGGGGCGGCCGAGCGGGACGGCCCCGCGGTGTGTTCTCCACACAGGTTGTTGGTCCCCGCGCTGCCCAGGGCGCTCTCGGGGAGAGGGGGAGAGAGCGCCCGGTGCTGTGTGAGCCTGTGTCCTCAGAGCAGAGTGTGCTCTGCGTGCATTTCCAACGCACCCCTCCGAGGCCTGCTTCCCCGGGGTTCTTTCTAGGTTCTGAAGCCCCCCTGCTGGACTTGAACCCAGAGGCACGGGCTCTCCAGGCCCAGGCTGGCCCTGAAAGAGGGCCTCTGTCACTGCCACTGTTCACTCCCCCCGGACACGTGCAGAGCCCTCTGGAGAGTGTGAGGGATGAAACAAGGGATTCAAAGAGGCAGGATCAGAAAACGCGACCAGAAGCGCTTCTACTCCAGACTGCGGCCGGTTGGCCTCGCTGAGGCAGGCAGGACATTTCCTCACCCCGCACTCACCAGGTGGGGGACCCAGGTTTGCTTTCCCCAAGGAGGTCCCGTCCTAACAAGCAGAGTCCCCTGAGAAATTCTCCGGTTGTCACACTCTCTTCCCCCTGGCGAGTAATTGGTCAGTAGGCGCTGAGGACAGAAGGCCACTTGCGGTCAGTCTTCAGCGGGGTAACCGGGAACAGCACTGGGGCTCGCCGAGTGGTGGGTAGTACGCGTGTAGGATTGACATTATAACGGCCCAACGAGGTGAAGAGAAATAAAGCTCTGAGAGAATTTAACAAAACGGAACCAACTAAGCTCGGCGACCAGTTAGATGGGGTGGGGAGGCTACTGGGTGGAAGGAGACTTTGCCCACTTGGATTTGATGTGTCTGTGGGACTCTGAGCGGAGGGACTCACTGGGAAGTTGGATACACAGGTCGGAGCCCACGAGTGGCCGAACGGGGGTGTGGATGTTCAGGGCAACAACAAATCCCTTTGCTGGAAGGCAAGTGGGGGACCTGAGAGCGATCCCCCGGGGCGGCCCTTGCTGGGGGTGCGCCCTCACCTTCAGCGCCCTGCGCTGTATGTGAATGTCCCCCAGCCCTGTGTCCTGCAGGCCAGGAATAGATTGTCTCTGCATCACCAGTCTCACACAAACATTTTTCTAATAATCTGCTGTCTGTTCCCCTCTTTTATTCAGCAAAATACCCGTCGCATGCCTGCAATATGCCAGGCTCCGATCCCGTCAGTCTCTGGCAATGTATTTGGTAGCTGTGGTAAAGTATATTTCAGGGGAAGAACAAACTAATATAGGAAGGACTGAATTCTTCATGGAATTTTAGATCTGTATTAGTTAAATAAAATAATTCCACTGGACTTACGTACGCCTGCCCCAGAGTGCTGCTGAGTCCCTGGCAAAAAGCTGTTGGCCCGCAGCTACATGTTGGTGTTCTCTGAAAAGGAACTTGGCCATGGCTTAGGACGGAACTCCAGGCCCCTGTGTGGCACAGCTGAGACGTGAGCAAGTTTAGGAACCGCTTTTGGACGTGTCTCATACAGCTACGTCGGGACTTTCCTACTGAAGTCTGTGGTCATGACGCAGGCTCTGTCTCTGAGGAAAACACCTCTCTCCGGCTCTCGTTTCTCTTTTCTTTTTGTGCAGAGCCTTCCAATCTCTGCTTTATTGTTTTCTTTCTTAATCTCCTCATTGGCAGCCCCTCGGCTCGGACTGTCGCCGCCAGACTGTAGCAGCCGAGGACACCAGCTACACGTTTCCAAGGGTGTCTGGATGGTGCAGCTGACACCGGTCTTAGGTAAAACCAGGGCCGAGGCCAAGTCATGGATGGCTAGCGCACACATGTCCAGGCCATGAAACCAAGGGCATCAGGTGCTTCCTGCGTGCAGGTTACACAGGTGCCTTGCCAGGCTGCAGTGCTTCCGGGGGAGGATTGTTGCTCTCAGGAAAACTGTTCCAGTGCTTCTTCCTTTATTTTTCACAGCGTGATCCTTGTGGCAGAGTGGCAGAGTTCTGCCAGCCTGGCTCACTTTACCAAACATCCTTCTCCACAAATGAGCCCCTATCCAGATGTGTGTGTCATTCGCTGTCCTCTGTGTGGGTCTGTCTTCCTTGGAGGGCTTGTGGTCAGCTTTCTCTGCTTCTTGGGTTGATCTCCGTTAGCATAATGCTCATTCAAGGATTCACACTCCCAGGAGAGGAGGATTCTGGAAGTGGAACTTAGGCCCGTGTCTCCTGCTGACCTCAAACTCCAAATGTTAGAGATAGTCGCTAACTGCCTCACGATCCCGAGCTGCCCTCCATAGAAACATGTCCGTATAATATACCACTTTGCCCATCTTCTCCTGATCTTGTTACCAACTGGTATGAGTTCTCAGGAGAACAAGGTTACTAGCAAGATCCCCACTCTAAAGAGTGCCCCTGAAGGGTGTGTATATGTGTGGTGTGTGTGTGTATGTGTGTTGAGATAGTGGTGTTGCTGTTGTTATTTTAACTACTCAAACATTTTATGATATGTCCTCTAGAACTAATGTTGGATTATTAATGAAAATCATTTTTATCGCCATGCTGATGTTTCACTCTTTCAAATAACCTTCTTTGACAACTCATCATGTTAGTTGAGTCTGTGTTTAATGAGATACAAAGGGCAATGATTAAGACTTAAAACATAAATATTCTGATCCAATTTTGTGACTTACTGACTGTGGTCTTGAGCGGGTCACAAAATCACTGAACCTTAGTTTTTTTCTTACTTAAAAAACAGCATAATCTTTGCCCAACTGGCACAGATGTTTTAAAATATAAGTTAGATAAAAAATTTCAAATTATTTGTTAACTTCGTTGAACAGTATAAATGAAAAACAGTTGTGATGTCACTGTCATCCTCTTTGTAATTACTCAATTCTCTTGACCTTATAGTTGCCTTTCTATAAACTTCCATGAAGACGGAGATCATATTTGCATGCATACATTGTACACAGTGATATGAAAACACCCAGCACAGTGTATGACCCAGAGAAGGCAACCCATAAATCCTAGATACAGAATGAATAGATCCTCTAGATGAGAGATCTTCAAAGAGAATATTAAGTTACTCATGGATCATAAATTGAATTTAATGGAACACGTCTAGCATAAAAAAAGGCAGAACAAAATGAAATGGATGAAATGAAAACAGAGAATCTTGGTGCAGCACAGCCAGTTCAGGGGAGGACACCTGTGCTGCTGTGGTTTATCTGTCATCGATGCGCCTGTGTATCTGCATTTGTATGAATCCCAGGGTATAATGCACTCATGCTACCTATCCAGAGACATGGTAAAAATGTGTAAAAAAACTATGTACCTATACAATAAGAATCCAGATTTTCAAATCCAGGGAGCATTCCACAATAGACAATGTGAGTGAAGAAAATTCTGTGTTGGAAGTAGTCAGGGTACGTCCTGGGAGAGGGTATATATGCACAAGGCAGGCTCCTTCCTCTTCTCCTCTCAGAAGATATATAAAAGCAACAGGGAGAATATAAAAAAAGAAAAAAGTAAAAGCTCCACTTTTAGTTGAATTTAGCCACACATTAAATCCACAGATTTCTAAAATATACATAAAGCCTGTCAAAAAGAACCCAAGATCATGCAGAAACTCTGGTGTGAAGAGTGGAAGAGGAGAGGCCAGAACTAGGGAGAGACACAGCAGGTGATCTTAGAATATGCAAGAGAGTCACCCTGAAATTACAGTGTTTGCTGTGGGAGTGACAGCAATGGTTTGGACACAAGGAAGAGCAGGGATGGTGGCGGAACTATTTCTGGACCTAGTCTGAATCCAGGAAAATGTAAAGCAGGGCATAGAATGGTCCCCACATTTTATTAGAAGGAAATTGTTTCTATTTTTAATTTCTTGAGGAATCTCCACACTGTTTTCCCAAGTGGCTGCACCAACTTGCATTCCCACCAACAGTGGAAGAGGGTTCCCCTTTCTCCACACCCTCTCCAACACTTGTTGTTTACTGTCCTGTTGATTTTGGCCGTTCTAACTGGTGTAAGGTGGTATCTCAGTGTGGTTTTGATTTGAATCTCCCTGATAGCTAAAGATGATGAACATTTTTTCATGTGTCTATTAGCCATTTGTATGTCTTTGGAGAAGTGTCTATTCATGTCCTCTCCCCATTTTTTGACGTGATTATCTGTTTTGTGAGTGTTGAGTTTGAGGAGTTTTTTATAGATCTTAGATATCAGGCCTATGTGACTCTGTAATTGCACTACTGGGTATTTACCCCAAATAAGCAGATGCAGTACAAAGAAGGGCCACATGTACCCCAATGTTCATAGCAGCAATGGCCACAATCGTCAAACTGTGGAAAGAACCAAGATGCCCTTCAACAGACGAATGGATAAAGAAGATATGGTCCGTATATACAATGGAATATTATGCCTCCATCAGAAAGGATGAATACCCAACTTTTGTATCAACAGGAATGGGACTGG
>CM053610.1:113168322-113181535 GCA_028646535.1 Procyon lotor
AGGAAGGGGGAATGGGGGGGAAATCAGAGGGGGAGATGAACCATGAGAGACTGTGGACTCTAAGCAACAAACTGAGGGTTTTGGAGGAAAGTTGGTGTGGGGTTGGGCGAGCCTGGTGGTGGATTTTGAGGAGGGCACATATTGCATGGAGCACTGGGTGTGGTGCATGAACAATTAATCTTGTAACACTGAAAAAATAAAATAACAGTATTTGGGGAAAAAAAAAAGAAGGAAACTCTCTGTGGCAGCATAAACTATGGAGCCTTTTAGCTTTGAACTTTACATCACTACCCTGCTCTACTAGTTTCTTCCTGACACCCACCACTCTCAGAAATCAATGATGGGATCTAAGAAGAGCCAACCCATCCAATGCTAAGTAGTAAGAAGGAAGACACAGCAGAGACACAAAGATACTTAAGGAATGAATGCAGAAAACCTGGCAGCATACAATTGATCACTTGTCTGAAAAAGTGTTGCCATGTAGCAATGGAAACTTGCCCAATTTTTCCCTGATAACAACCACAACAGCAGCAACACAAAAGGCATTGAAATAGTTAACTCTGAGAGAAAAGATCACAGTTCAGAAGTCTAAGACCAGAGAAAGAAATGGCAAGCTGGTGAGAAGATCAACAGTGCTGCCCTAACTCCAGAACAAAATGGGAGCAAAGAAGCAGAAGCATCCTAAAAATGAAGTACAAGAGAGTAGATGTTTCACCAAATTTACCAGGAGACAGGCTGCAAGTGAGAGATGTGGGAAAAGGGGAAAGGAAAACAAAAGATTAAAAAGGAAGGAAAAGAACAAGATAGTTAATGAAAGACTAGAAAAGTAATGGTAACATTCACATAATTGGAGTCCCCAAAGAATAATTGGAACACAGTGCTGTACAACAAGTATTTAATGTTTCGAGGGAGAACAGTTACTTTTCTGTAATGAAAGATTGCAGTCTACAAATTGAAAGTCTCTGCTCTGTGGAATGGAAAGTTGACAGGTGATGATCAACTTCCAGTCATACTTGAATGAAGTCAATGGTTTTAAAGAGAAAGAAACCATACAGCTGGGGAGAAAGCCACTAGTAAGGGTAAAAAGAATAGTTGGCCCCAAGATCCTCACCTTCTTCAAACAACATGTTTATCCAGGGAAAAATGAAGGGTGGGCCCAAATCTTAAACCATTTACCAGTGTAATTCCAAAATGATCAGATATTAGAATATAAAAAATTAAACCATCAACATACAAAAAGAAATAGAGGCATGTGACTTTACAGCTTTGTTTGGAGGAAGACCATTTTAATATGGCTCAAAATTTAAAAGTAATACAGGAGAATAATGATAAATTTGACAAAGTAAAAAAAAATCTACAAAAAGCCCTTCTGCATAAAAATAACCATCTAAGCCAAATCAAAAGTGAGAAAACTAAAAAATTCTTATGTTTCCTATCCCAAAAGGACTGACATCTGTTATATATAAAAAACTAAGAAACTTTTTGTAGAATGACTAACAGAGCAGTAGGAACTTGGGCGAAGGGTAGGTGAGTGGACGGTTGATAAGGCAGGAGCAACAAGTGGCTCTCAGGCACGTGGAAGGATGCTCAGCTTCTCTCATGCATGAGAGTAACTAAAAACTACACCGAGGACCATTTTTATCTCTGTGTTTAGTAAGAGTCAAGAATTTCAGCACACTGTTGGTGGCCTGCATCAGTGGCCACAGTCAGACACAGAAGACAGATTGCAAGTCATTGAAACCCTTTTGCAGGACAGTTCTGTGGTAGCTGTCAGAGTCGCACGTGCTTGCACTCTCGGTCAGTTTCCCACGTTGAGGCTTCTGCAGTATATCCACGCATACATGTACTTGGGTGATGGTGGAAGCGCGCTGTCCACCACAGTGGAGTACTGAAATCTAGCAACATGCCTGTCCGTGGGGACTATTTGAATAACTAGTACTGTCTCTGTTCCTGAGATTCTGTCCAGCTGTTAAAAAACACAGTGATGGCACTCTATTGGTACATATAAGTATATTCCACATACGTTCAGCTCTTTCAGAAAAAAGGAGGGAGACAAGTATGTATTTGACTCTTGTGCTTGAAGAGATTCTCGAAGGATACCCAGGGAACTTAGCGGTTCTTTGATCTTGTATGGGCCACCAGATGGAAAAATATATATACCAAAACACACGTTCCTTCTGATATGCTCCATAAATCTAAAACATTGACACATATACACACCTGCAAAATCTAAATTGATATAAGGATTCTGGGAGATAATTTGGAAGTAAATTTCAAAAGCCTTAAAAATAAATATACTTCAAGGGCCCAACAATATTATTTATAAACAATTATTTATAAAATTTTATAAACAATTGTTTATAAACAATTTAAACATTATATACTATATGATATATAATTGCATATTATATATTACATACACATTGTATATTATATAAACATATAAAAAACAATTTTATAAACAATTGTTTATGAGCAATTTTATAACAAGTGCCCAAAATTTGTTATAAAAACAACCTTTTAAACCTTACAATTCCTTGTAAGTACATTAATGAATTGGGATAGAAAGCGGTTTTCTTAAGTAATGACAGGTATCTCAAGTGAAAGGCCATCATTTTTCATACTGGGAAACACTAGAAGAATCCTAGTTAAAATCAGCTGAAAACCAATAAAGTCAAGTCTTATCACTGTCATTTAGCACAGTCACTAGCCACTTCAACTAGACAAGCAATAATAACATACAAAAAAAAAAAATACCATTTCAAAGGAATGAGCAAAATGATCTTTATTTGTAGTCATTAACCATTTAATGTGTCCCACTGTCTTAAGCTGAGTACAACAGGAGGCAGGAATATGACATTTCCCCCAGCCGGATGGTTTGTCCTCATGTTACTCACCCAGTACACTATCCAGTTACTTGCTGCTTGAAAGGGCAGATGCATAGTCTGTTTATCCCTTTATTTTGTTCCATGGGTGTATTTGTCAAGTTCTCTACCCGTCAGTGCTCCTTTAGAGTCTACATATTTGTGCTATATTATAATATTTAGTATTGTCCACCCTTTTCCGAATTAAAAAAATAATTTTTCCCATGGCTAAAATGACCATAAAGTAAGTGCAAAGAAAGAAGATGTATTGATCAAATACTTAAATACGTAACAACAGAACCAGGTTAGATGATGCCCTACCTTTCCCCTCATATATTCAGCATTGCTCAGGGAGTGGGCCAATGACTATTAGCATCATCTGTTCATGGGAGAGGACCTGAGGCAACCATTAGAAAAGGAAACACTTTCAACAATTATATATGAATTGTCTATCTTTTTCTTATTAATTGTCAAACATCATCAGTCCATCAGTAAAACACCCAGACAGGTGCAGTAACAGTTAAATTGAATTCAATTTGTATTTGATATTCTGTAATCAAACTCTATTTGATATTCTGCTAAATTTTAGTTGCACATAAACTATATATTTTTCAAACTATATTATGAAGCTTTGTTTGTTAAGATGGGCAGATAAAAGCTACTTTAACGGTTTCTTGGTTTGCTTTATAACTTTCAAATATTTTGGCAATGGCCTCTCACTATATTCTTGCCCTTGGCCTTACAAATTGAGGAATGGGCCTCCCCAATCACTGACCATCACCTCCAACATCTGTGGGGTCTAGGTGTGTCCCTGGGCTGGTAACTTCACCTCTCTGAGCATCAGGCCAACCCCACCAGCCCTGCCTTCCCCAGGGGCTGCTTTTTGGAAAGTACTGTGCACATCAGAGGGTCCCTGACCTGGATTTGGTGGCCCGATCTCCAGAGCAGACTCTAGTTGCCTCAAGGGCAGTGACCACAAGTTGTCTGGCATTTCCCACACATCCAGCCTCAGGAGTAAGCATGTAAATGCTTCTTCTCAGCCCCTTCTAGTTCCTGCACCATTCTGCAAGGTTTGAGGGTCTTTGACTCCAGGCCTTTCTGTTGTTACCCTGCAGGAGAGGGAGGACTAGTGGCCTTTGCCACCAGGCTGGCTGCCCTCATGGCTGGGGGGATGGACCTGACAACCCATTGTCCCAACCACTACCCCTAATCCTGCCTCTTATCCCCTTACTCTGAATCTGTTGACTACAGTGTTCCTCCTTCTGGCCAAAGCCACCAAAGCTTGTTTCCATCAGCTGACATCTGGGCTGACAAATCACAGTCCTCCCTCACTACCCTTCTTTCCCAGCAACTGCTAAAGGGCCAGAAAGTATTCTCAGGAGAGAGAGGATAAGGAGTGGAGGGAAGAACAGAGAGCAAGCAAATAAAGCTTATAGGAGTATGTACATTCTGTATGGGCTAATGTGGAGATCTTAGCTCTGCTGACACTCTGGAATCCCAGTGCTGAATAATTGTTGGTCAATTATTTCATGGAGTTCTTTAGCGGATATGGACTGGGATCCATCACTTCACCCCCAGGTTTTGTCCTGGATGACCCTTAGCTCCCAGCTCTGCAGACCAATCGTCCCTGCCTCTTAGACATCCCCTTCCTGCTCCCCAACACATATGCCTCATTCAGGCTCCTGGGATCCTACGCTCAATGTGCAGACTAATGCCATACCCATTGGGATAGAAATGTGAGGGATGTATGAACTTTATTTCTACGTAAGTATTGTTTGATTGTGGTTAAGTAAAATGAAGCATTCACATTAGATATGCTCCTTTTTATCTCCTTTTATAAAATCCTTTTCAGCATTGGTCTTGCAGATCTAAAATTCTTTAAGACTGTAATACCAGTGCTAGAGTGTACTTCGGGGTGCACTTCTGACTGCCTAATACAAATCTTTTATTCAAGGGGAAACTTTGCAATGCTGACAAATATCATATCCGAATAATGGTTTTAAAAGATAGGAACAAACAAAGCAAAATTAGCTATGCTCGATTAACAAGATTTGGGAAATAATGTTGACATTTTCATCAGAATTATTACGTCATCAGGAAGAAAACAAATATTCTAATGAGAGGGAAATTGAAGGAGGGATGATCAGTATTTCCCTGGGCCACTTTGGAAGCCCATTGGTCAGGACCTTTCAGTGAGTAAATTAGTTTAACATGTGTATAGAAATAGTTCTCTGAGTTGGATTTTCTTAATGTACAATTATAGTAATTCCATAGGTTCAAATTCCGCCTTTTTTTTTTTTTTTTGCAAATAAAACAATAAAAGGGAACATATGTAAGTTTTTAAAGAGGAATCTCACGGCAGGGGGGAGGTGGAGGAAACCAAGCCACCATGTCAATTTTATGCCCTTTTTTTTTTCAAGTGTTTTGGACTATGAAACAAGAGTATCTTCCAAAATCACATTAGCTGAAGCCTTGGGTGGTTGGGGAGTGGAGGCCCAGAGAAGTGTTGCAGTGAGTTTTGCTTTCCTGAAGCTGTTGTTGAATTACGCACGGCCCATCTGACTCATGTTCTGCATTCTGGGCTCACCACGAGGTCCCAGTAACCTCATGTTCCTCTGCGTCACAGGCTGCAGAGATCAAGGAGCGAACCAGGGGAACAGAGACTAGGCCAGCATTGGCTTTGAAGGTCTTCCTGACAACAGAGGACGCTCAAGAATAGAATGTGTTCCCCAAGTATTTGGAGAAAAGAGCTAAGTTGTAACCACTGGGGGCAAAAAGGGGGTGAGAGGCACAGAGAAGAACCCACACAGAATAAAGGGTTTTTGTGAGGGGACACGGGCCCTCAGAGTGATAGGTTCAACCAGAAATTTCCATATTCTTTTGCCATATGCCCAAACACAGAAAGAGACCATAGGACGAGAGAACAAAATACGCAGCTACACGTGCAGGTTCAACTGCTTTATACGAGGGAATTGATACCCAGCAACACTGCATCTCCCCCTGAGCTCTTCTTCAGTTCCTGTCACAACACTAGGACCACTTCTCATGTAAAAACCTTTATGCCTAAAATTGTTCATGAGTTTCCCCAGGAAATTAACTGCAGCAAATATTGCTAAGTGCTTTCGTTTGACTCCATTCTGCCAAAAGGTCCAGGCATAGGTAAAGTTTACTCAATCACAAAAATAGAGTACGTGTCTGCTTATGTGCCAGTGGTCTTTGTAGGCCCTGAGGACACACAGCACACAGAAACTGAGTCCCTACTTTTCCTACTTGGTGTCCCGGTGATGGGAGGTAGTTGAGATAAACATAAAAAATGTGCGTGTGTGTACATATGTCAGAGCGTAATAATGCCAAGAGCTGAAATAAAGCAGGATAAAGGGAGTGGAAGTGACGTGGGTGCTGCTTTAATCAGGCAAGGCAGGCACTTTCTCTGATTCGGTGGCCTTGGGAGAGTACTGCTGGAGCCCGAGTGGAGAGCCATGTAGACATATGCCGGAGTGGATTCCGGACAGAGCGGCCAGCAATGTCGGAGGTCCTGAGGCTGGAATTTGTCGGGCAGGTCTGAGGAACATCCCAGAGACCAGGTCTGAGGAACGTTCCAGAGGCCAGGTCTGAGGAACGTCCCAGAGACCAGGTCTGAGGGACATCCCAGAGGCCAGGTCTGAGGAACATCCCAGAGGCCAGGTCTGAGGGACATCCCAGAGGCCAGGTCTGAGGGGCGTCCCAGAGGCCAGGTCTGAGGGGCGTCCCAGAGACCAGGTCTGAGGAACGTTCCAGAGGCCAGGTCTGAGGAACGTCCCAGAGACCAGGTCTGAGGAACATCCCAGAGGCCAGGTCTGAGGGGCGTCCCAGAGGCCAGGTCTGAGGAGCGTCCCAGAGGCCAGGTCTGAGGGACATCCCAGAGGCCAGGTCTGAGGGACATCCCAGAGGCCACGTCTGAGGGGCGTCCCAGAGGCCAGGTCTGAGGGGCGTCCCAGAGGTCAGGTCTGAGGAGCGTCCCAGAGGCCAGGTCTGAGGGACATCCCAGAGGCCAGGTCTGAGGGACATCCCAGAGGCCAGGTCTGAGGAGCGTCCCAGAGGCCAGGTCTGAGGAATATTCCAGAGGCCAGCGTGGCCGGAGCATCAGTGAGGGAGACTGGTAAGCTGGTGGCTTCTGGTGACAAAAGGTAGTTTGTAAGAAGGCAGTGTGTGCAAAAATGAGTTTTAAAATGATACTATGCAAGACTGACTAATAATCATGTTAATAGAACTTATTAATGAAAGTCACATTTACTAAAATAATAATTACAAGACTTAAGAAACTTGGAGATCATATGAAATTAATAATTTCCCTAGTTCCCAAAATTGCCTTAAGAAGACAAAAGAAATTTAGGGGCGCCTGGGTGGCCCAGTCTGTTACACGCCCAATTCTTGATTTCAAATCTCAGGGTTGTGAAATCAAACCCTGCGTCCGGCTCCGTGCCAGCAGGGAGTCTGGGATTCTGTCTCACTCTGCCACTCCCTCCTCCCCGACTCGTGCTCTCTCTCTCTCTAAAAATAAAAAAAATAAATCTTAGGAAAAACAAAAAATGAAGAAAAAGACAAAGTAAACTTAAACAGAAAAATAATTATGGAGAAAATTGCCTGAGGCTCCCCAGTACAGTGCCTGTTGGTTATCAGTCCCTTGCCCCTCAGATCCAAACACAGCCGTTGTGTCACAACGGAACTCCCTTTGGTGTCTAAGGGAGTGTGCCGCTAAGCTTTCTCAGTAGAGGGCGCTGGAGGGGCACTGCAGGGAGAAGAGGCTTTCCCTAGAGGGTGGGAAGCCCCAGCCTTGTGGGGTGAGGACCCCAGCCCTTCAGGCAGACCCCGCACCATCTCACAGACTTGGTTTGCCAGTGACTTTTCGGTGGCCCTCTTGACATGGAAACCAGAGCTGTGGGGGACCCTCCTTCTGTAAGCTCTGGTTAGGACAGCCTCAGCAAGCCCCTGTCCTGTGTGTACACAGCTCCCTAGGGCCCAGAGGGTCACCCACGGACCAGTTGCTCCTCTGGATCTCCCCCACCCCGTGTCCAGCCCGTTCCTCACCAGAGCAGCCCTCTGTCTCCAAGAGCCTTCTGCGACTACCTGTTTCCTGTCTACACACCTGAGGGTGACGGGCCTACTGTCTGTCTGCCGGGTGATTGCACACCAGCTCCTACCTGGCCGACCCAGAGACTTTCTCTTCGTGCAGGGCCCAAAGTACAGCTTCTCCAACAAAGTTTGAAACCTTTCCAAATTTTTGTCCTTTCTTGGGGGCCCTCCCTCAGTCCTAGGGTACCAGAGAGAGTTTCCTTATATTTTATATCAGTTACTCTTTTTTTTTAATAAAGATTTATTTATTTGAGAAAGAGAGAGAGAGAGACAGAGAGAACATGATAGGGGAGAAGGTCAGAGGGAGAAGCAGACTCCCCGTAGAGCTGGGAGCCCGATATGGGACTCGATCCCAGGACTCCGGAATCATGACCTGAGCTGAAGGCAGTCGCTTAACCAACTGAGCCACCCAGACGCCCCTTATATCAGTTACTCTTATCATAGTAAATAATTCTTTATAAGAAATTTCCCTGTGTATCTGCCGTGTGGTTTCTGTCTCCGAATTGGACGGAGATTGCTGCAGAGCCCAATCTAAGCTTTTAAAAGACTTTAGCTTAGATGATTCTATTTTAATACAAATTCTTCCTCTGTGTGTATGTTTTCATAAAGCCAGCATAAAAATTTAAAAATAAAAAAGCCAGACTATTCTCACTGGTAAATGTTGATGTCAAGATATTACATAAAATAATAACAAACAGCAGTACCCTAAGAGAAGAGCACAGCATGCCGGTCAGTCTCTGATGTCCGGTTGGCCCGGCTGCAGTCCTCAGGTATTGAGGGAAACATTCATCTCGATGTTTCTGTGAAGAGACTTTGTAGTTGTGATTCAAGTCCGTAATCCATTGAAATTAAGTAAGGGGAGATGATCTCAGGTGCTCTGGGTGAGTCTGATTCAATCAGATGAAAGGCCTTAGGAGCAGAGCTGCATCTTCTCTGGAGAAGAAATCCCGACTTACATACCAGCTTCATGTCAGGCCCGAGAGTTCCGGGTGCAGTTCCTCATGGCCTGCTGTGTGGGGGCGGGGCTCACCTGGCCAGCCCCCAGAACAGCATAAATGATCTCCTTGTAGAGTGTCTCTTCTTTCCAACAGAGTGAAGTTCAATCTGGGGATGTAAAAAAATTTATGATCATGGGAAGATTGGATTGCCATCTCAGTCCTTACATCAAAATAAATGACTAATGGATTTAAAAAAACATAAGAACACTACTGAAAAAAAAAAATTGGTTGTTAAGGAGTAGTAAAGTCTTTCTAAGTATGATACAAAACCGAAAAAGCCGTAAAGAAATGAGACATTTGACCATATAGTGATTTAAAAAAATCTGAATTGCAAAAAATTCACAAAATGAAGTTGAAGGTCAAAGACCAAAAGGACAGCTTATTTCCCTCCCATCTAAATAACTAGCACAAATCAAAAAGAAAGAATTAAGCAACCCATTGCAAATAGGCACAGATAGGAAGAGACAGAACTTAGAAGTGGAAGGGCCAATGACCAGGAAGCAAATCAAAAAAAGACTTTCCTCAGTATCATTCAAAAAATTTAATTTGACAAGATTTTAGAAAAACTGAATGTTAATGATCTGGGTAAGGGTTCAAGGAAATAGAGATGCTTATACACTGCTGAGTATCAACTATTGGAAGAAAATGGACAATATCCATTGTAATGGTTTTTATTATGTTCAGTTAGTACTGTACAGTAGTGCATCATTAGTTTTTGATGTAGTGTTCAGTGATTCATTAGTTGCCCATAACACCCAGTCCTCATCACAACACGTGCCCTCCTGAACACCCATCACCCGGCTACCCCATCCCTCAGTTTATTTCCCGGAGTCCATAGTCTCTCATGGTTTGTCTCCCTCTCTGATTTCCCCTGCTTCAGTTTTCCCCCCTTCTCCTATGGTCCTCCATGCTCTATTCCTTATGTTTCATATATGAGTGAAACCATATGATAATTGTCTTTCTCTGCTTGACTTAATTCACTTAGCCTAATCCCCTCCAGTTCCATCCATGTCGATGTAAATGGTGGGTATTCATCCTTTCTGATGGAGGCATAATATTCCATTGTATATATGGACCACATCTTCTTTATCCATTCATCTGTTGAAGGGCATCTCATCTCTTTCCGCAGTTTGGTGATTGTGGACATTGCTGCTATGAACGTTACGGTGTAGGTGCCCCTTCTTTTCACTACATCTGTATCTTTGGGGTAAATACCCGGTAGTGCAGTTGCTGAGTCATAGGGTAGCTCTATTTTTAACATCTGGAGGAATCTTCACACTGTTTCCAGAGTGACTGTACCACCTTGAGTTCCCACCAACAGTGTAAGAGGTTCCCCTTTCTCCACATCCTCACCAACATGTGTTGTTTCCTGTTTTGTTAATTTGTAATGATTTTAGAATGGTCATGCCTTTGGAATCAGCAGTTCTATTTTAGGAATTTATCGTAAGGAACAATCACACTGCCGTACAACATCTATGTGAAATCACAGTCCTTATGCGTTTATAAAACACTGGAAAATTTGGAAACCAACCGCATATGTGGTTGTGTTCACCTCCGATCCATAGGAGTGTCATTGGGCCCATTCATGGCACAGTTGCCCTCAGATCCTCCCTCCTTCTGAGGCGTGCTGTTCTCCAAAGCCACGTCCAGAATCACCAGAGTGATCTAAAATTAAGGAGAACTTAATTTTCCTGGTATTTTTTTTTTTTTTTAATTTTCTTAGTTCCAACAATCTCCTTATCTTCACCAAAGAATCCTACGTATCCCTGGTGAAATCTTCTAGGCTGTCTGTCTCAGCCTACTCCTTCGTGCCCTCTCTCCTCCATCTCCATCTCAGAGTCTGTCCTTCTGTCTCAGATCAAAGCAAACAGTGAAGCCGGTGCCAGATGCTCCCTTGGCCCACTTCCATTTCTTATCTAGGCCTTGCTGCTTTCAGAGGTTGTTGCTTCAGGTGGTTGGCACAAGAGTGTCTCCCATTCTGGGAACCCTGGTCAGGTGTCCAGCAGCCCCCTCCCAGACACGTGCCAGCCTAGCTAGTGCTGCCGGGGCACCCACAGCAGCCACATGGCCTCGTGTCAGGCTGATTCTGACCCGTGGGTCTCATGGACATTCCTCAGGCCCCGGCACAAGCCTCACTTCTTATATGGACGCTTCCATGTGATACCTTGCTTGTCCCTTCCTAGGATAATCGGGACTGAAACTGGCCAGATCTTCTCCAATAAGGACCGCCAGCAAATTCCGCAGACTGCTTTCCCCCACGCCGTCCATCTCCAAGCCAGATTATGAGTTTGGGTGGGAAAGAAGGGGGAATGCTGGGTGGTCTGATGCTTTCTTTTTTTTTTTTTTTTTTTTTTTAAAGATTTTATTTATTTGACAGAGAGAAACACAGCGAGAGAGGGAACACAAGCAGAGGGAATGGTAGCGGGAGAAGCAGGCTCCCTGCCGCGCAGAGAGCCCGATGCGGGGCTCGATCCCAGGACCCCGGGATCTGACCTGGGCCGAAGGCAGACGCCCAACGACTGAGCCACCCAGGCGCCCCGGTCTGATGCTTTCTGATGGTGTGTACACCCCAAGATATAACAGTCAAAGGGGAGTCAAGAACCCTACTGTGGGTTGAATTGTGTCCCCAGAACAGATATGCAGAAGTCTTAACCCCAGGTGCCTGTGAATGTGACCTTCTTTGGAAATAGGCTTTTTGTAAATACAATCAATTAAGGCGAGGCCACATTGAAGTAGGATAGTCCCTTCATCCTGTAGGACTAGTGTCCTTGTAAGAAGAGGCAAACACACAGGCATGGAGAGAATGCCACGTGCCAATGAAGGCAGAGATTGGATTGATGATGAAGGCAAGATTATTTGGTAGCTCTGAGCCAAGGAAGGCCGAGGGTTAGGGGCAACCACCACAGCTGAAGAGGTGAGGGAAGACCCTCCCCTGGAACCTGCAGAGTCCCCCTGGCCTGAGGACACCTGTATGGGGGCCTTCTGGCCTCCCGAGCCCTGAGAGAATGAGTGTGTGTAGTTTTAAGCCAGCCCGTCTGTGGTTCTCAGCAGCCGCGGGAAGCTGAGCCCACCCTGGAGTGTCCCCGCTGGGCCCCTACTCTCCTCCATCTCATCAGACTCAGGCTGTTCCGCTCAACGAGACTGCGAGCTGCTTAAAGACAAATTCTTTTGTTTTTCTTATCTTTGCGTTTCCTAGAGCAAGGTCAGCCAACTAAGGCCTGAGGGCCAAATCCAGCCCCCCTCATTCTGTCAATATTGGCACCCCCCCCCCGTTTGGTCACATGTGCCCGCCCGCCAGCCCCAGAGATGAGTCATCAGAGACCACGCGGCCCTCGAAACGTTGACTCCCCGAACTTAACAGAAAAGGTTTGCCAGGCCCGACCCTAGGCCATAATAAACATTCTTCACATTTTTAGACAAATGAAATCGATGGAATGGATTCGCGCCCATAAGATTAGCCCGTCCACTTCTTCAGGGGTGACGAGGTGTGAGGGGACGTCCCTTCGTCCCCCCCGGTTCAGCGAGGGGAAGACGGCATGAGCCCCTCACAGGACTTACAAGAGGGAAACTGCACGGTGATCAGGATGGATTTTCTAAGCTTTAGAAAAGCTTAGCTTTGTTTGAAAGAAAGAATTATTTGTGGTGGAAGAGAAGGCAGCCTGCCAAGAGCAAAGAGATTCCTCTTTTCCAAACAAAAGGGTTTCAAAGCGAAACCTGAGACAGGCAGGCACGGCTTTTGTCTGGTCCTCCAGAGGCGGGGGCGGCCCCTGCGGGACTGGGGGGCCCGGAGCAGAGCCCGGACTCCGCTGCTCACCACATGGGTGGCCCTGGGAAACGGCCAGTGTGCCTGGGTCTCCCTCTTCTCATTTATTAAATAGAAGATTTCAATAAGGAGCTAAGCCAAGGCATGGATTAGAATAACCTGGTCCTCAGGAACCTCCCTGGGGACTCACAGCGTGGTTCTGAGGGAGAACCCGGGAGAACGCCTCGAGGAGCCGCCTGTGGCTCAGGCTTCCTGGGCTGATGCAGGGCGTCTCTGAGGGGGTCTGACTGTCCTTCCCACTCACCGCCCTTTACTGAGTCTTGATAACTTGATAAACCGACCCAGCCTTCATTCACAGTGCGCACCACCGGACTCCTTTCTTGTGTCTATTTCTGGGGAAACACCCCCCCAACATTTGCTTGTGTGTACACACAGACACACACACAGACACACACAGACACACACACACACACACA
>CM053610.1:113181635-113258382 GCA_028646535.1 Procyon lotor
CACACACACACACAAACACACACAGAGACACACACACAGGCACACACAGGCACACACAGACACACACACAGAGACACACACAGACACACACAGACACAGGACACACACAGACACACACAGACACAGACACACACACACAGACACACAGACACACAGACGCACACAGACACACACACAGACACACACACAGACACACAGACACACACACACAGACACACACACAGACACAGACACACACAGACACACAGACACACACAGACACACACACAGACACACACACACACAGACACACACACACACACAGACACACACACACAGAGAGACACACAGACACACACACACAGACACACACACACCATTAAGCTTCCTTTTTCCTGAAGTTCTGTGTTTCATGGGGGAAAAGGAAGCATTTTTAACTAAACTGGCCTTTCCTGAGGGTGTATCATATTCTAGAAGAGGCTCGCCCCAAATTCATCTTAGCCATACGTTTGACTAAAATCAGCAGCCTCCTTGTTTGTGGGGCGGCCACCGTCCCTGCTGACACAGGACCTGGGCCGGAGCCAACAGGTGAGTGAGCGCCGCTGGGTTCTCTGTGCACCTGTGTTCAAACAATTTCCAGAAACATATTGTGCTTTCTTAAATCAGCGAGCAGTGAGCACTCGCGGGTTCAACTCCAGTGCTTGGCATTCTCCATTTCTGATTTGTTTGTTTATTTCTTGATGATTTAAGAAGGTGAATAATTTCTGATCAAATTCAGTATATTATTTCAAGGGGTCCAAATAGCTTAGAAGATTAATTTATTGCTTTCTACCAGGTTGAAACAATTTGGCAATTCCTAATTTTCAAGTGGGATTAAGTTGTGTTCCTTTGAACAGATTGTCACACATTTTAGGAAGTAAGTAGAGGTTAGAGACACATGTGATTACACGGAGTGAGGCAGTGAGTTAAGAAGCATGTATAAAAAGAGGTTTAAACACCAGACGTGTGCCATTTCTGCTGCACCTAGGGCGGGGAGTTAGGAATACTGAGAAATGTGTCTGTTTTCTCCTTGTCTCTCCTCTTTCTCTCTGAAGTGGTTTCCTTGAACACAGAGACTACAGTTGTGTTACTAAGTCAGTTTCGTTTAATTAGTAAGATGATTCCATAAATAAAATCCATGCCGTGATACTGTCTGAATGTGTATTCAGAAACTTACTTAATCTGCTTTTCTGGTACCTTAATACAGTTTAAAGCAGCCAATAATTCTGGCCTCTCAGCTTTAACGTTTTCCTAGTGGCCTTTGGGCAAACACAATCGGCTCTCTTCTGATGGGTCTGAGATAAGAATCCAGTCCTGCGGCTCCTACCTAACCGCAGGAACAGGACCGTACTTTCTGTTTCTCCTTCTCATGTTTAACCTGGGGGGCATGAGCACCTGCTCACAGTGCAGGAGGAGGGGGGACGCGACCACTTGCCTGGTGCCATGACCCGGATCTGAAGAGCAGAGGTGAAAGGTGTGTTTCCTGGACTCAAGTACTTCACAGATTGATGGAGAAACAGATGCGTAAAGAAATAACTGAGATATGTAGTTCTAGATGCTATGCTCTGTAGGATTATCCGTAATATTCTTGATTGCGTTGTGCATAAAGGCACCGTCCCCAAGTAAGCAAGAGCAGTAAAGATTGTCCCGGGGACCAGTCCAACTCCTATGGAGACCAGAAACCAGAGACCCGGAGACCTGACACGCTCCCAGCCAGGAGGTGCTCGTGGTCAGAAGGACCATGGGGATTCAGAGATCTCGGCCCCCCAAGCAGATCCCTTCTACCTTCCCCCCGTACTTCCTTCAAGATGTCACCTCCAGGAAGTGCCACTGTGGGGACTGAGGGCAGTGACACAGGCAGACCAGTCAGCCAAGTTTGACTGCTTGATGACCATCATTTTATTCCTCTTCCCAAATACCGAGCAAGTTCCTTATGGAGGCTGTCCCATCTGCACATCTTCATCCAGGTGCCCCTGAGTGTAGTGTTAGGAGGGACTGCCAGGGTTCAGATCCCAGCGCCTCTCTTACCAGCTGTGTGTGTGGCTCCTCTGAGCTGCTGCTTCCTCATGTGTGTGCCAAAGAGGGAGATCGTTGCATTTCTCCGCCAATATCCTTGCAAAGGGGACGTGGGTCAGTATACGCCGATTGCCGTCATTCAGAATATCGGCTCCATGGATGCGTTGCGTCTTTCTGCTGTACAAGTTGCCTTTATTGAAGACCATCTGTCTAGAGATAAAAAGGGGCCCACCCACAACCTTCGTCTTCACTCGACCGTGGGACAGCAGCGAAATGCCGTCGAGACCCCGTGATTTGTCCCTCCCTGAGCACACAGAGCTTCCAGTGGCAGAACTAGTAGAAGCAAAGGATGCCCACTCCCCATTTTTCCTCTCTGGGGCTGGTTTGCAAGCCTGGGGTATATATTAAAAGTGGAAGGGCCCTGAGAGGCAGCTCGTCTACACCCTTCATTTTCTAAACAGTCAGAGACATGGAGACAGGAGGAGGGATTCATCTCTGGCCAACCACTGTCAGAACTTGGCCTGGAATCCAGGTCCCCCAACCCTGCCTCCTGCTGTCATCTAGAATATGTTAACAGGCAGCATAGTCGAGTGGAGAGAACACGAACTTAGAGAGTCACAGGCCACGGCCAAGTCTTGCCTCCTCGGACTGGTCACCCAACCATCTTTATCAAATAAATAAAGATATTAACTCCTTTCTCACAGAGTTGCTTTGAGGATTAAACAAGGTTCTGTGTGTGAAAGCACCTGGCTTGAAGCAGGTGCTTAATGAATGTTAGTTTCTTCCCATTGCAACAGAACTTGTATATTTATAGATGCTTGGAAGCAGGAGAGAGACCCAGCATTAACAAAGCCTCTGACAGGGCAGCTGGCCCAGCGCCTTGCTCGGAGGTGAGCACAGGTGAGTGCCTTGAGGCGCCGACCTGAGCAGAGAGTGAGACTCCCAGCAGAGAGCAATGGGATCTCTTTTCTCCAGGAACACAAAGTAACTGGCGCAGACGCTGTGGGAAAGGGAAGGCAGGTTGTGAAACTCACAGGTGGCCCAGAGCACAGCAGTGACCAGAGTCAATGTCAAGGCTGTTTTCCTCTGGGCTGTGCCCACCGCCAGCTTTGTGGGGCCCGTGGCCAAGTCAAACAGGGCTCCCCGCACACAGGGCTCCTGGCGCTCCCAGGGACGATGGCATCAGGCTCTCAGGTCAGATGTTCGCCCCCTGTCACCGGGAGGCGGTGCACCTGTGTGGCTTTCCTGCGCCAGCTGAGAAGCCCGCCCCTCTGTTCCTGCAAAAAGCTCCCGGGTTTGCATTTTCTTTAAAGCATCAAGCACCAACTGAACACCGAGCCCTCAGCCAAGTCTAAACATTTGCCTTGGCATCAGGCCATCCCGACACAAGGCCTTAATGCTGTCCCAGGCTGCCGGGCCTTAAAAGCGATTCGCAAGTTGAAATTCAGTGGGAGCATAAATATGCCAGGTAGACAGTTGAATCTGAAGATTAGAATCAAAGGGTGAGTTATTAAATCTGAAGAGCAGTCAGAAACCAGCAAACTCATTTTTTTTGATATGCGAATTTAAAATATTTTAAACAGAAACCTTTACAAAATAATCCTATTACATAAGCAATATTTGCATAGAATTATACAGGTAAATTATACAGTATTTAAGCAGGAACCAGCAAACTCATTTTACAGCATTCTGGAAGCCCCTCGCACAGAGAAAGGCTTCCCCCTTCCCTTCATCAGGTGCTGCTCTGGCTCCATCCCTCCGGTGCCCCCTGCTGAGCCTTAGCAACAACTTGTTGTTATCAGGACCGCTTTGTTGGTGCACAGACTGAGGCTCACAGGTGATAGGTACTCTGCACGAGGTCACGGAGCTTATGTGTGATGGAACTAGATTTTTTAAATCAAGGTTGGTTTAATCAAAAAAACCAAACCAAAACAAAAACCAAAAAAAAAAAAAAAACCCACAAAAAAACACAAACAAAAACAAAACACCTCATATTGTTTTTATAGATCCTGTTAGGAAACCAGAGTGACTGAAAAAGAAATTAGATATCCTCATGACATAAGAGGCTTAACAAAAATTAGCTAGAGTGTGGATTTCTTCCTTAGCCGGCTGCAAACAAATGCTAACAGCCTTTGGGAAGGCAGGACACAGAAGTTCAGGTTTCAGCTCATTGCCTGTGGGTCTTCTTCAGTATCCTGTGCCCACGCCAAGCTGGATTCCTTTCCAGTGCACTCCCCAAGGGCTTTCTCATTGTCATTGCCTCTCGATGTGCCTTCTGCAGAGCACACCTTTCAGATCTCTGGTTTCTGAAACCTTACCCTCCCTCCACTCTCCTGCCTGCACAACGGGTCTCTGAGAAGGACACACTGCGTTCTGTGGGTGCTGGTTATAATGCAGATTCCTGGGTCCTGCCTTAGAGATGCTGACTCACTGAGTCCAGAGTGGACCCCCAAAATATCTGTTTGAATAAGCATTTAGATGATGGTGATGCGGAAGATACATGGGGTGCGTCTGGCAGAACACAAGTCTAATCAGTTTGTGGATTCTCCCCCATTAGAAACCTTCTGTTTCTTCTTAATTCATATTTGCTTGTTTCCATATGTTTATTCCTCCATCTTTAGGCTTCCTGCAGGGGCTGTGCCTTGTCTGTTATTTTTTTTTTTAATTCTTCAGTGTCAAATACATAGTAGAGATTCTGCAAATATTATTGAGCTGAATTTACTACTGCCTTTTTAATTTAAAAAAAAAAACAACCTGATTTGGTAAATACTATTTTTGTGTTTTTTCCCCTTGAAGCAGGTAGAAAATAAATCTGGGGAGGGATGTGGGAAGTAAAAAGCAGGTGTGAAGAGACAGAACGAGGATGCGAGAGGGAAGTGTCCCAGTGGGAGGGTGTATCTTGTGAAAATTCACCTCAGAGTGGTGTTCTGAGAGAATATTGAAGAGATCCCAGGACACAGGATTTAGCTCTTTTTTAAGTCCAGTTGACTTTGGGAGACAACCCTAGACTGTCCGAGAGCCCATCTACACAGACGGGAGGGTCTGAATTACATGCATTCCTCTCGCCCTTTGGACTGTAACTGGGTGAGACAGAACCAGTTGGGTCTCTTGAAAGTTAGTACATCTACACTTTAGATAAATGAACGTATCTGCAAAAGGCCTCGGACTTGATAACCTATGTGTGGCCCCAGCTCAAAGCTCCTAGATGCCACGTGCATTCACTAAATTCAGAGTTTGTAAGGGAATCTAAGGCCCGGCCAAAGCAAGGCTGAGAGCCCTTGTCTGCCTTGGCATCCAGTGCCTTCCCACTGGGCTTTAGAAAATGTCCCTGAATCCCGGGGACAGCCTCATCTGTGTTCCCATCCTCCTCACCGAGGTCCGGATCTGTAGACCATTGGGTTTGTGCGTGTTGTGTTCATCCCTTGTAGGAGGCTTCCTTCCTTTCACCTTCTCCAGACCCAGGGAGATTTCCCTTTACTCAGCGGCTTGACTCTCTTCCTCCTCCTTCCACTCTCTCTCCTCTTTCTGTTGCTCCCGGAATGACTCTTGAATTACAACCTTAGAGGCAAACTCAGATTGTCTTTATAGCCATAAAATTATTCCATTAGTGGGTTTGAGTGAGGTCGTTGCTAAGAAGTCATTTGTAGCATCCGCACCCGTGCGTACCAGTGTATCGTACCATAACTTGATTTATTTCCTTGGCATGAAAGGGGACGATAATACCACATTTCATAGTTCTTAACCATTTAACAAGATGGCTATTTTCTGGAAACAACTCTTACTATCTCACCGGATACCCAGGATCTTTGGGGGCAGAGCTGGGCAGCACTGGTTTGAACACTCAAGCATTTACAGCTTTCAGCACTTACCTGGAGATTCTTTTTGGTGGTTGTGGTCGTACCACGGCTCAAGGAATTTTCAGTCCTCTACTTATTAAATAACAAATGAAAAAGAAAAAAAAAATCACCACCTATTATGTGCCAGGCACTCTTCAAGGTGCTGGGAAATAACGATCTTCACTCTTTAAGAACTCACAGTCTATTAGGCAAAACCTAGTGAAATGAAATGAAAACAGATAATTTTGATAAAACGAGGTCATTGCTCCAAAGGGGGTGTGAATAAGGTTGTTGAGGCGAAGGAGAAGGACGTGTACAAATCCCGGGCCTGACTGTAGAGAGCACAGGTCCTGAGTACGGATCATCTGGATTTGAATCCAGACTCTTTTTTTCCCTCTTTGACCTTGAAGTAGTCACTTTATATCTGTATCTGTGTCTAAATCTCTATGTGTATACCTACATAAGATGTTTCCTTATCTGAACTGGGGTCAGTAATACCACTTATTACCACAGAGGGCTGTGTTAAGGTGTCATGAGTTGACGTTTGCCAAGTACTTAGAGGGGGGCATGGCATATTTTAATTTCTTTTATTAGTTCATAATAATAATCTAGTTTCAGCATAAATGTCTATGGACAGCATTTCACCGATACCATCCCTTTGTACTTCCTGCTAATCTTGACGCTAAGTGAAAATGAATGGTCATATGAAATATGGTGATGACCATTGGAAAGATAAGACTCCAGTCTTACAATTTCTAATTTAATTCATCAGTCAGTTAATAAACACCATCATCCAATGGGGGTATGGCTCTACGATAAAAAAAGGGTGTTAAGATTATCAAAGAACTTTCCCCTCTCAAGGTGAGCTGAAAGTTTAGTAGGACAGACAGGCATGGCTTTAATGGACAATTAGAATAGTGGAAATTGGCCTAACACGTCAGGAGAGCTGGTCTACCTAAGCCCACTCGAGGGTCTCAGAGGAAGGCTCCCAGGGCAAGGCACACCCAAGCCACGTCCTCAAGGCTGAATCGAAGCTGGGCAAGGGTATGTGCCCCATTATGGCCCAGTTAGGCCTCCGAGCTGCCGGGAAGCTATGTGGCAGTCCCGCTGGGAAGGGACTTCCTGAGGCCATGGCAGAGCATGAAAACACCTGTTAGGGGTGTGTTATTTGAATCTCTGGAGGGAAGTGACTTTCCCAGGATGACATCAGGAAGGAGCTAAGGCAGGAAAACCATTCAGTCCTCCCAGAACAACAGAAGAGGGGGACGCCAAAACCCGCGCCGGAGCTCTGAGAGTCGAATCAGCCTGGCCATGGCCCCATCGCCTGCATTCGGAGACGCGCACGCTCACTCTTGGCCCCGGTCAGGCCACATGGGCTTTCGTGATGGTTCAGCAGAACTGGAAGGGCCAGCGGTTCTGCGGGCCCTCCCTCTAACCCCCAAGGAGGCTCCCTTAAAGCAGCTTCTCTCTTTGTAGGTCCCACCTTAGGAAAAAAGAAAAATCTTAAAGCTTGGTTCTCCTAGTTGTTTAGGCTACATTTTTTCTACCATAATTGTACAGTAAAATGTCATGCCCATTAAAATGCTCCACAGCAAGCACGAGAACAGTCAATGTGCACTAAGTATGAAGAATGGGGTCTTGCTGACACAGTTGAGGTTGAGCGGTTTACGGGAATTACTTGTATTCTATGGTCACTAACTAATTTTAAGTATCACCAACAACACTGAAGATGAAACCTAACTTTGAAAATCACTTGCATGCACGTTGATTAAAAAGAAAAAGATTTAAAATATGATAAACCGTGTCTGCTTTTGCCATTTCCCAGGCGGAGGAAAACTTCTGGGCTTCATGTTCTGCCTTTGGGCACGCACTGAGTCTTCCCTGATTTTATGTTGCAGAGGAAGGCTCATGATTTCCTGGAGGTCTGTACTTACCAAAGTCAGCACCAAGCCCGGTCCCCAGTGTCAGGGAGCGTTTGTGGACTGGAATAAAGCAGTAGGTAGCATGACATGCTTGGTTATTTTCAAAACATCTGACACACATCATCTCTCACGTGGTCCTCAAAGAAAACTTGGGTATGGGCTAAGATTTTATCCTAGTGTAGACTTGATGGGTGAAGAAAGGGAGGTAGGGGATATTTTAATTCTACACAGTCATTGGCTGCCAAATGCATTTGTATCCTTTGATCACAAATTAAGGATTCCATCCCCTGAACCATAAGGAGGGTAGTTCAGTAGGACTGACCTGCTTTGAGCTGGGCGTAGCTAGTGTGACATCGGCCAAGTTATGACCTCTGGACCTCCGTGTCTCATCTGTAAAGTGGAGATAGGAGGAACTGTCCCGTGGGACTATTGTAGGATTACATAGGATGGTGGTGTCTGAAGGGCTGAACACAGCACCGGAAACAGAAATTTCGGTGTTTTTCCTCAAGATGTGAATATGTAAATTCCTCTTTCCTAGCGCAGTTTTAAAGTATCTTCTCTTCCTTGTCATACAAAGTAGCTTTTCTTAACTTAAAAAAAATCTCTAGCTTGTTTTTGTTGTAGAAGAGACTCATGAATCTCATTTTCATTTGTGAACATTGCACTGACCCATGCTGGTATTTGGTGTGTCACTGAGGGATTTGGTGTGTAGGGAGTGAAAGCTCCGTGGTCCCTGGTCACTGGTCCTGACAAGTAGGCTGCCGAGGGACTGAAGACATAGCCCCAGAGGGAAGAGGCCAGCGCTGCAAAGACTGCTTCCCTTTGAGAGAAACCAAAGGCCGCAGACAACTCTGGCTCTTTCTGAATCCCTTCACTTTGTCCTCTTTCTCTGAGAACAAAGTTGAGGGCTCTGCCTTCTTTTGACATTGCCCCCCATTGAGGTACTGGGTACCCTAGTGACCCCCCAGGCTGACGTGTCTCCCACCCACATAGAGCCTCCCAAATCCAGAATGACATTCCTCCGCAGACCTGACCATCCTAGAATCTGAAATCGTTCCAAAGCTCCCACTTTTCTTACTGAAGAAAACCGAAGTCACTGGCTTGGGATTCACGATCTAAGCACTAGTTACTTCCCAGTCCTGTCTCACCTCCCGCCGTCCTCAGACATGCCTGAATCACACGTTTAACAATCACCGGCAGGTAGTTTGTACCTATTGCTTCTGGAGGGCGCAAAGCCTGCATTTTCTTCACCTCCTACAGAAGAACCGTTCATTCTTTGGGTCTCGTTTCTGGGCAGTCTCCATGGACCCTCAGGTATCTTTGGTCTGTGCTCCTTTAAGCCCTCATGACTCCCTGTATGACTCACTGTACCCTCTCTTCTACGGAACCATCGGACACATCTTTCCCTGATTGGGAGGAAGTTTGACAGGACGGGCTCATCGCCACCGGGCACCTTGTCTACACACAGTGTGGGACCCATGGTAGGTGCTGTTAGTGCTTGTTGAGTCAACCAACTTTCCTTCATTCTTGACCTTAGTGATGGCCACACACATGTTTACTGCCGACTGTGTATCATGTGCTGTTCTAGATGCTTGGGGTGTATGAAGGAGCAAAAAAAAAAAAAAAAAAAAAAAAGACAAGGAACCCCAACCTTTGGAGCCTATGTTCTAGCAGAATTATGGCTCAGCTCCTCTACTTCTCTTTCTGTCAAAACAGAATTTTATTCATGGACTCCTTCCTCTCTTCCTTCCTTCCTTCACTCATATATGAGTGATGGAATGAACATGCCTTTGCCACGTTAGGTGTTTTAACAAGGGATCCCCCATGTGCCGTGTAATGTAATTTTTACAAAATAATTTACAAAAATTCTATGAGGCAGCCATCATTTCGTTTATACTTATGGAAAAACTGTTCAAACCAAAGAAGTTAAGTACTAAGATCCTTTTAACTACGGACAATAAAAAGCAAAAAACTGGTTTACACTGGATTAAACAATGGGCAATTTTTTAAATCTCAGCTAACTTCAGAGAGACGAGAATCTTCAGCGTTGGTTGTTGGTGTTTTCAGCTTACAAATAAGGCTTAAGTTTTTTCTAGTCTCTGCTCTCCCATCCATGTGACTGATTTCAGCCTCCTCCTGTGCGTACTTTAAACACAGCTGCCAGAAACTCAGGGCTTTGCTCCTTGTTCACATCCAGTGGAAGAGGGAGAGTGAGCCACACATGTGCGTGCACACGGACACACGCTGTGTGAGTGACTACAGACTTTCTTAAGAAGGCTTTCAGTTTTCCCTCACAAGTTGCCTGAAGTTTGTCACATGTTCATTATGAATCAGCTAATTGGCAGAAGAGACGGCACTGCTCTTACACTAATCCTCCCCACAACTCGATCTGAGCTCAGTTCTCCAACTTGCACTGCATCCAGGAAACACTAGAGTGGGTGCTGGGGAGTCAACCACTGTCACCCCCAGATGGGCCCCACAGATGGCAAACAGGAATGGGAAGAGCCAGAATGTCGCTTCACGTCTGAGGGGCCCCACGAGTCGGAGCTGGTGAGGGGGGGGATCTTGTCATCACTGGAGGAAAGACAGCTCAGACGTGAGCGAGGAAGTCGGATTTGGGGACTCTGGAAAGAGGAAATAATGTGCAAGAGAATGAAGAGTGAGGCCCGGGGAGAGAAGCCTGAGAGCCCACGATGACAGGCGGGGCCCGGCGCATGGACATGTGCAGACTGCTGGGTGGAGCTGTCCCCCTAATGGCCAGTGTTTCTCACAGGCTGGATTTTGACGGGGAGGAGAATGTTGTTGCTGAGCTCACTCTGTGCTGGGTATGTGGCACACAGGCATTCGGATGTAGAAACTATAAATGGCATTTTTTCACTTTGAAAATAGAATATGCTAAAAAATAGAAATATATTTTTTGATTCTCTTCTTTTATTCACTTTTAAAACTTTGGTTCACAACTGAATATTCATATTTTCCAAACATTTTTAATCTACTAAAATACTATGGTAAGAAGATTGATAGATCAGACTTCACCAGGAGCATAATAGGTACAGTTTTTTTAAGCACGTGGGTGATATTGACAGTTACAGCTGCACAGCCGCATTCCGGTCCCCACGGTGGTGCGCGCCTAGCATACCCAGCAGAAAGGTGCGCATCCGTTTACAGACGACGCGTGCAAGGCTGCTCATAGAAGTCTTATTTTATAACAGTGCCAAGCCTGAAGCCACCCAAGTATCTGCCGGTGATACTTGAAGAGAGGAGGTTAGGACTTCCAGAATGAGTAGGCAAGGAGCTCGGAGCTCAGCAGGACTGCCCTCCAGCAAAGTAACAACTAACTGGTTAAACTCATGTCAGAAAACAATCATGCAAACTCTCTGGAAGTTGTCCTAAGCACACACACAGCAAATGGGGAAAAATTAATTCAAGAAGATCCAAATCTCCATGTGCCATTTGAGCCACTGCCTGCTTCACTAACGCCCCTTCCTGCACTCCAGGCTGTAGAGGCTCTCCTGTGGGCCGGTGCAGCGAGAAGGGGCTCCCTCTCCCCCAGCTCCTGGTCTGGGCAGACTGCAGGGTTTCTCATCATCCCCAGCCCTGTGTTGCAGAAGCTGGGTTCCAGACAGGTGGGGCAGAGGTGACCCGTCTCTCTCCCCCCACCCAGCGGAGGCAGGTGGGGCTACGGGGACTTCCGAGGCCCCTGCCCTGGCTTGCTTGTAGGGAAAGGGTTTCACATCTGGAAGGCCAAGCCAAGAAAACCAGAGGCCGCCCTTCCCAAGTGCCCATTGTAGAGAGAGGTGGGACTCCGGGACAAGTGGATTCCTGCTTACCGTGCTGGTGGAGTGGTGCAAGGGCTCTATCTGTGGGGAAAGGTGGGTCATGAGGAAGAAGAGCTCCATCGCTCTGCCTGAGGAGGCTGACTGTTTGGAACAGGATGGGAGAAATCCATTCCTACGGGTGTGGTCGAAAAGAACGGAGATCTTGGTGGAGAGTAACGAAGGGTGGGCTGGTAGCTCCAAGATGCATGTAAAACGGCAGAGGAGCCGGTTTAATAGGAAGAACCAGGCAAAGAGATGGTCAGGAAGAACCGTCTCAGCATCAGAGACCACTCTGGGCATCAGGAGAGCTGGGAGCATGTGCTAGATGGCACCCAGTCAGAAGGGCAGGATGTGGGGTGGACTTGCAGGCATCCCCTGAAGGCACCCCACACCTGTCAGCAAACAGCAGAAAAGCCTCACTGGCAAAGAGCTTAACCCCGAGTTCTGCCCAAACACAGATGGAAGCAGAGTCTGACCGGGGACCTCCGCTAGAAAGCCAGACTCGAGGTTAAAATCTCACTTAGTCCTGGCAGCCTGGAAGGTTGTGTGTAAGTCCAAAGCCACACTCTCTCAGGGATTATCACAGAGGGAATGTCCAAGCTACCAGTGCTTGGAGAGCATGGGACAAAAAATCCAAACTCCCTAAGTTGATAGCAACCTCGAAGCACACAATCATCCAGTGACCAAGGGTAAACTATAACTGGCTCATTTATATTTATATGCTGACCCTGAACTGAAGCCTCTAGGTAGCAAGGCTAAAAGAATTAAAAAAAAAATTGGGGGGAAAAATATGAGCAGGAACAAGAGGAACTGCTTTGCAAAGGAAGTAGATGTAGTAGATTCAGTTTCAGGCAAGTCCATAAAGAAACAAATGACCAGGCGAATAACAGCCACTTTGTGAAGGAGGATTAGTATAGAGAATGACGACAGTATGTCACCTACAAAAATTATAAGTTCGCAACAAGAAGTATCAGACATAAAACAGACTTGGATGTATGATCCACACACGGGGAGAAAAAGCAGACATTCTGAAACTGCCTTTGAGGGTGAACTTGGCAGAGAAAGACTTCAAAGCAGATGTTGTAAATATCTTCAGGACTCTATGCTTTAAAAATTAAAGGAAAGTAGGATGACACTGATATTGAGTATCAGTAAAAAGAAGTGATAGAAAGACCAAGCGTTGGAAAGTATAATAAACCAAATTTAAAAATTCACTAATGATCAGAAATAAGGCAAGGATGCCTGCTCTTGCCACTTCTAGATTTCTAGTCTACATTTTACTGGAGGTTCTAGTCGGGGCAGTTACATAACTTAAAAAAAAAAAAAAGACTCCAGATTGGAAAAGAAAAAGTCGAGCTCTTCTCTTAGTTGGCATGATATTGCAAATAGAAAATCCTAAGGAATCCACTAAAAATCTATTAATAAACTAATAAAAATTCAGCAGTGCTGCAGGATACAAGATCAGTATGCAAAACTCAGTTTCACTTCTGTACACTAGCAATGAGTATTCTTAAAATAAAATTAAGATAGTGACACCATTTATGATAGCATCAGGAGAAATAAAATAAAAATAAATGTAACAAAAGAAGAGAAAGTCTTGCATACTAGCCCTGCAAAACGGTAATGAAAGAAGAGCCAATAAAAGGAAAACATCTACATTATAGAATTTAATATTGTCAATATGGCAAGACTCCTAAAATACATCTTCAGATTCAACTGAACCTTTCAGAATCCCAGATGTCATATTTGCAAAAATTGACAAGTTTTTCCTAAAATTTATATGGAAATGTACAGGACCCAGAATAGCCAAAACAATCTTGAAAAAGAACAAAGTTGGGAGATTCAAAATCACTGATTTCAAAACTCAGAACAAAGATACGGTCGTCAAGACAGTGTGGTACTGGTATAAGGATGGGCACATAATCAAGGGGATAGAATTGATAATCAAGAAATAAACTCGTATGTCTTTGGTCAAGTGATTTAGAATAAGGATTCCTAGACCATTCATTTGGGAAAAATAGTCTCTTCAGCAAGTAGAATCAGGAAAACCGGATATGGACATGACTTTGGACCCTCACCTCCCACCATACAAAAAACTATGAACTTAAAAATGGATCAGAAATGTAAAAACTAAAACTACAAAATTCTTGTAAAAGATAGTACTAAATATTAGTGACCTTGGATTACATAATGGTTTGTTAAGCAAGACACCAAAAGCATGAGTGATGAAAGAGAAAATAATTAAATTGGGCTACATAAGAACTAAAAACTTTGGTGATCCAGACAATACCATCAAGAAGGTGAGAAGACAGCCCATAAAATGGCAGAAAACATTTGAGAATCATTTAACTGCTAAGGGATATGTATCCAGAATATAAATAAAGAACTCGACAACTACAAGTCAATTTTTAAATTTTTAAAAGACAACCCAATTTTTGAAGTGGGCAAAGGATTTGAATAGATATTTCTCCAAAGAGTATGTACAAATGGCCAATGAATATATGAAAGGATGTTCCATATCTTTAGTTATCAGAAAAGGTGAATGAGAAGCACAATGGAAGACCGCTTCATACCCACCAGAAGGGCTGTAATCCAAAGGACGGAGAATAACAAGCATGTGTTGGGAGATGGACAAATCAAAAACCCTCATACATCACTGGCAGGATAGAAGATTGTTTGGCCACTTTGGAGGACAGTTTGGCAGTTCCTCGAAGAGTTTAACACCGGGTCCCCATATGTCCCATTAGGTCTACTTCGGGCTGTGTCCCTGAGAGGAATGAAAATACACATGCATACACATGTGCGCATGCCTATTACAGCAGGATTCATAATAGCCAAGACGCGGAAACAACCCAAATGTTCATCAACCGTTGAACAAATCAATAGGAAGTGGTCCATCTGTACGATGGACTATATTCAGTGATTAAAAGAAATGATGAAGCACTGACCCATGCTACAGTAGACCTTGAAAATATTATGTCACAAAACAGCACATACTGTATGATTCCATTTACACGGAATCCAGGCGAGGGTACAAATAGAGAGAGAAGGAGGGGTTGCTTAGGGCTGAGTGGGGGAGGAATGCATAGGGAAATGGACACGGAGTCTCTGGGTTTCTTTTAGAACAAAGAACGTTCCAAAATTAGATGGCTAGATTGGATTATTAGTTGCACACCATGTTAATACACTAAAAATCATGAAATTTTACACTTTAAGTGGATGAATTCTATGTTATGTGAATTATTTCTCCATATAGCCATTTTTAAAAGTAGAACAGATTAATTTGTTTAATTTGATTAATTTGTGCATTAATTACAGAAATGAGAATGAAAAAATTTATACCTGAAGCATAGGTGTCTATTACAAAGATAGTGTTGAGCGAAAGAAGCCAGACATGAAAGGGCACAGCCTGTTCGATTCCATTTCCATACATGCACTCGTGTGTGCAATGGACGTAGAGTTGGGGTTGCCTTCGAGAGGAGGGAGCAGATGGGAGAGGGTGCCAGACAGGACGAGCCTCTGACCCGCTGCTCACAATGCTCACTTCCCCTATCTGGGTGCTATGAGCGTGCATTCCCTTTGTGACATCCATGGAGCTGAGCCCTGCTAATTTTGTATGGCTTTTCTACATGCATATTAAATTTCAATAGAAAAGATTTTTAAACACTCTACATGTCATGTATACTCTATATGTCTTTGTATACCCTCGTTCAGAGCTCTGGGGCAGTAGCAGCCAAGTACGCAAGATTCTCAGTTGGCAACACGTTCTCCGTTGGGTCGGCATGATTTAAGAACCACACGAAGGGACTTTGAAAATGCCCTAGGTTTCTAGATCAAGAAAGTGAACTGAACATTACAACCGCTTTCTCCTTCCCCAAACCGCCAGAGAATTAGCAGACAGCATGTAGTGTTGCTTAAGAATAAGAAGGGACGCCAGCAGAGGGCCGGATATTTGGAGATATCTTGGGAAACAGAACACAGATTAGATTGGATGGATGGAAAAGCAGAAAGAAGCCATGTGCCCATACCCTACCGTAGAGGCAGGGTGCGGATGCCATCCAAGGTGACCCCTGAAGAGTCTCAGATGGATAGCCACACACAGAGCTGAGTGATCCCAGGCAGTCTTTGGAGTGACCTGGGAAAGAATGGTGAAGTACATTCAGGGCCGCTGGGCTAACGAAGCATCATACGTGAGCGTCGGCTCCGGGGGCCGTGCACAGCGGTGCTGGGAGGAGGCTGCAGGGAAGGCAGCTCCCCCTGGCAGAGCAGTGCTACGGGGTCTTCATTCTTGTCTTCTCACTGGCACTGAGAGATGCTCTAAGAGCTCACTACTCTTGGTGTGGACTCGGGATTGGGGGGTGGTTGGAAATGTAGACTTTCAGGCCCTGCCCAGGACATACCAGACCACTCCGCATTTTAATCTCCTGGTCGCGTTTATATGCACATTAAACATTGAGAAACGTATCTGCTGATATTTTGAATCTGCTGTAACAATGTTGTTAGCATACATGTGAGTAATTACTGTGCGTTCTTTTAGACTCGCTGGAGAGATTTCCCTCCAACCTCAGTGCTAAAAAAGTGAATTAACTCATTGTGGTAGTTGGTGTTCCCCAAGGATGCAAAACTGATAGGAGGCTATCTATACACAGAGAAAGAGATTTATTACAAGGAATTTGCTCATACGATTATGAAGTCAAGTCACAAGTTCTGCGGGGTGAGTCTTCAGTGGGTATTTATTGAGTTATGTGCTAGGGCCTATGAAGAGTGTTGGGGTGCGAGGGGCCACGGTGAACATAATAAGTGCTCGGAGTCTGTCGTTGACCCCGGGAAGAATCCAAACCTTGTAACGGATGTGTGTTCCCACTGCTCTGTTATTAAGGACTTACACTGGTGGAGGACACCCTCCACAATTTGGCCGAATTCCTCAGCATTAATTTTTCTGTACTACAGTCATTTCTTTCACAGCCTTATCTTAGTATTTTCCTTTCTTTTCACTTTCACTTTCATTCAGAGCTTTTTTTTTTTTAATATTTTATTTATTTATTTGAGAGAGTGTGAGTGGGGGTGTGGAGGGGGCAGAGGCAGAGGGAGAAGTGGACTTCCGGCTGAGCTGGGAGCCTGATGCAGACCGGCCCTGGGAGAGGGCATTTAGGGGATGATGGCTGAGTAGAGACCAGGACCCTCTGCAACCCATCTCACATCCTGTGGTGCTTTGTCATCTAGTGTTCTTTCAGGACACCTGCCATTTACTCACTGGCATCCCCTTCTGATACGGAAAGAATTACGTACACCCCCCCCCCCATTCATGCATTGAAGCCTTAGCTCCTAAGGTGACTGTATTTGGGGACGGGGCCTCTAAGGTGGTTGGTTAAGGTTACAGGAGGTCATGAGAGTGGACTGGATCGGGTTCTGTGTATAACATTTCTTAGTTTGACTTTGATTAAAAAAAAAAAGAAAGAAAACAAAAAAATCCACAACACAATAGATTGAGAACCAGGTCTTAATTTAAAGATGGTTGATGTCCGTGTAAGAGGAGGAAGAGACACCCGTGGGGAACTCACACAGAGGAAGGGCCATGTCAGGACACAGGGAGAAGGCAGCCCTGCTGATACCTTGATCTTGGACTTCCGCCTCCAGTCCTGTGAGCAATAAATTACTGTTATTACGCCACATGGTCTGGTATTTTATACAACGCTCTAAGCTAATATACCTTGTTTTAGCTTAGGCCAGATGGACCCCTGATCTCTCCCCTGCAGCCCGGAACTGAATCCTCCACTGCTCTTCGTTTGCTCACCTTTTGGTCTGGCTGGGTTGATCTGATTATTTTCCCGGAGTAGCAGGGAGAGGCGTTTCCCACAAACTGATCCGAAGGCCGTGGAAATCTGCAGAGAGGATCTCTCCTTATAGGACGATGTTTATTGGCCACACTGACTTTCCTTGACACCCAACAGCATGGTCTGCCCAAAAGCTCTGTTTCTAGCTGTCACATGGTTCTTTCCACGTCTCCGCGTCCCCAGCGTGTGAGTGCGGAAGTTGGGGAAGACAAAGGCTTCTGCAAAGCCCTCCCTGCCTTTCTCACCGCGGAATGTATGGCACAAGCTCTGGGTCCAGGTGGGTCCGCCTGTTGGTGCCCCAGTACCCTCTATAGCTACTCTACCTGTCAGGCTCCACTGGTCTGGGACAGAGACAACAGGGACATCTGTCCCTTTCCCTCCACATTAACCTGCCCAGTGGGAACCATGCTAGTTTGTTTTGTTTGGCTCCTTTGCCTAATTTCCTTTTTCCTACTGCAGCGGTTCTCAAACCTGTGGGGCTCCAGGGACCCCTGTGGCACTTGCTAAAGGATGGCTCGTGGGAGCCCGTCCCCAGAGGTTCTAGTTCAGCAGGTCTGGGGTGGAGCAGAGTCCTGGGGGTGCCAGTGCGGATGGTCAGGGGAGCCCTCTTTAAGAACCACCACGGTACTGTGACCCAGAGGGGCTTCTGGGTGATTATTGCCTTTGGGCCTGAAACCCCACGCCCGGGAGGATGGCAGGCTGCAGGCCCCATGGTTAGAGGAAGCTGCTGCCAAGTGAAACCTCAGAGCCAGCCACGCCTTTGCCAAGTATTTAGGCTCTGAGTCAAAGTTCAGGTCAGCCGTGGGAAATGCGGTTTTTAGCAGCATCGCTGAAACCAAAAACTTTGCCTAATTTAAAGTGTCAAAAGCCTCCATGAAACATTGGCTCTGCTTCTTTTCTTCTGTGGGAGTCTCTGCTCCTCTGTATGTGAGAGTTTCAGCTGCTGTCGTACGTCGGGCTTGGCGAGGAGGGACATTCCACAATAATGAGATGACTGTGTCCTCGAGGGCTTGACAAGGCCGGATCTGTGTCGGCGGTGACTTCCTCCGTCAAGTTCCGTGGAGCCTCCCTCCCCAGGGGACTGACCTGCCTCCCCTCCGAGGCTCTGAGTCAGGGACCCCCTCATGGAGGTGTCTTAAATGATACGGCCACATCTTGCCGAGACAGCCATCAAACGAAAGTCCCGTGGGAAGCATATTACTGTCCTGAAGCGCATGCATGTTACTGTACCTGTAAGAGAATCTGACATGGATACGTGACCAGGTCATTATTCTAGAGCAGAGCCACGAGCGGTGTGTACTAATACGCCACAGCCGCAGCCAGTGACAGCAGAGAGCAGGATGGATACCTAGAAGAGCTGCATGAGTTTGAAAGAACGCGTGAGAGCAACAATCGGGGGCCAGTCGAGGGGACATTCATTCCTTGCAATTTACGATCTCTGCAGGCGCTACAGGGCACGGTCTGGGGGGGGCGGCATCCCAACTCCCCTAGATGGCCTGGAACTCTAAGAAGGCCCAGCTAGGTTCACTGTTCTCAATTTAGGAAGGCTAGGGTACATATGCCGTATGGTATCGAGATTTCTACAGAAGATAGAGGGACTATGGAGGCACTCCAAAGCCCAGACTCTGGGCTGAATTGGAATACAGACTTCTCCACTTACTAGCTGTGCAATCTTCAATGATTTACTGGATGTTTCTGGGCGCCAATGTGATCATTGGCAAAATGAGAATAATAATAGTAACCATATTATGTAGTTATTAAGAAGACACAGGTTTTAATGCATGTTAAGTGCATTAGAATGGCCCGTAGGATAACATTGTTTATTAAATAAATTGTCTGGTAGTTCATGAAGTACTTTGTATTGTTTATCAAACAAATCATCAAAACAGAATTTTAGATGTGTTGTGTTTGTAATCTTAAATTTTGGTTATGGAGAGACTTCCTATTACAGGGAAGTTCCTTATTTCCTGATTCTGGTGGGTAAATGTGATGCGCTGGCTATTTAAATCTTACAAGAAGGTATTCTGGAATTAGAACAAGTGTGGGTTTCAGAGTCCAACAGATTTTGGGCCCCAATCCTGGCTGTGTCAGTTCAGGTCAGGGACCTAGGGCAAGACCATGAGCCTCTCTGAACTCCAGTCTCTTCGTCTGAGAAATAAATATCCACGACTTATTTAAAGTCCCTCCCAAATGCTGGAACACTCCCTGGGCGCCCCTGGAAGGTGGAGGCCCATGACCCTGTGTGTGTGGCCCAGAGGGCAGGGCACAGCGGCGCGCTCTGGCGGAGCTCAGGTGTGAAGGGTCCAAAGGCAAAGGACCGCGAGTTACCGGGCTGCCCCTGCTCTCTCCCCTCTCCGGACGCCAGCCACCTGCCTGGCGGTCTGCTGGTGTGTTTTAGGGTTGTTCCCGGGATTCAGGAGCAGATGTAATGATCACGAGAAGCCACCGAGGCAGCTGAGCTCTTGTCGCATCTACTTTATTAACCGAACGCAAACGCAGATGAGTCACTTTCCCCATCTGAGGCTCAGGTGCCCTCTCTGTAAAATACTAAGGCTGAAGCCCCATTTAGCTCCAAATCTGTCACAGTCCACGCTGACACCCTGAAGGCTTTTGGCTGAGCCTGAATGAGGCCGCAGCGAGCTGTCCTCTTCTCACTCAGTTTGCTTTTCTGTTCGCAGCCGCACGAATCTTTATCCGTGAATGTTGGTTTTCTGGCCATGCTGCTCGTTTTCGTAAGTCCTTGCCTGGAGGGGCCAGTGTTGTCCTCCTCTGTGCAAAACCTACCTCGTCTTGCTGGCTTCCAGGACGTTTGTATCGAGGGGCAGCTTAAAAACTCAAAATGCTTTAGAGAACGTGACAAAATCACATCTGACAAATATATTTCAGAAGGATATGTGAGAAGGAAGCCGCCCGGCGGACTGAGAAAGCCCCGGCTTCGGACTGGTGGGCATTTCTCCACTCATTCCCTGCAGCTCGCCTTCGCCGTCCGAGTGAGAGCAAGCTAGCAGAGGTACAGGTGAAGCTACTAGTTCATGGTTTCGGGTGCAGTACTGGGCTCCAGAGTTGACCATTTTGTTATCTTCTCTCTGTAAGTTTTTACTTTGATAGCAAGATAATTTAAAAGACAAAGCCAACTGTAGAATAACTCAGGAGGAGTTTCGTAGCGAGGAGGCTGAGCAGGGCAGCGTGCCGTGCCCTCGGGGGACTGGTCTTTCTCCAGTAGGGACCGGCCAGCCTGACCCCCTTCCCCTTTCCAGGGAACGTAGTGGGAATTGGGGAGAGCATTGCGCTCGGACAGGGGGGAGGTGGGCTGGAGTCCCGGACCCTGCACCTGTTAACTATGGGGAACCAGTCTCTGAAAAGGACTGGCTCCTCGAGGACTCTTACTTGCCCTTCCTCGGGCGACAAGGAACGAGTCGCTGGGAGTGCCCCGGAGTCACATCCAGCCCCCTGCCACGTTACTCTCGCCCGGAATACAGGTCTTCCTCGCCATCCATGGTGTGCACTATAGCCCTTGGGAGAAAAAGCCCAAGTCCTTAGGGCAGTAGTTGGGCTTTCTTGCAGCCTTCGCTGTACCTCTTGTTTTTGCATTTAAGAAATGTCACCGGCAGAATTTAATTTTCCCTTGCGAGCTGAGTTTGAGCAATGTCTAAATGCAAAGCGTTTACATGCAGTCCCCTGCACTCGCACCTGCAGAGCCGCCGATATTAAAGGCAAAGTGTTACCTCACCCGAGGTTTTACCTTTTTGTCATCTCGTGAATTTTTTCCACAGCTTCCCAATGGGTCTTCTATTTCTCCATCTTTGAGCAAACAGAAACAGTTGGCAGATGTCGGACCGCACCTCCCTGAGCCCTAGCCAAGTTTACTTTTCATCCGTTCCTGCCCAAGTGTCTTAGCTTTGGCCCTTGAATACTGGCACATCATTGGTGGCGTACTTGTCGGGGACTTAACTGGAGATCTTGATGTTTCTTGCGTTGGTTGGGTTATGCAGCTCTCTGCTTGAGCCAGGTGAAACAGTGACACGCCCGCTGATCAATGCTCAGTTCTAGCCTTAGCTGTCCGCCTTGTAAAGTGCGAATTTGGTCATTTTCTCCTCCGGGCAGATCCTTCTGTTGAATAAAGACACCGACCGACTACCATACCCAAGGCACACTGCTGAGCAGCGCCTCAGGTGCCGAGTTCACAGTGACTGCTCCGCTGCAGCTGCGGGCGAGGTGTTCTGGAGCCCAGGCTCGGTGTCTCAGAACAACCCCCACGGGTGTCGGGGCCCCACTTGCCTGACGACGGTGCGGGTGTGAGTCAGCACTTCTCACAGGCTGCAGATCTCAGCCTTGTCCTACAGGCCCATATGCAGGGTGAGTGTAGACAGAGCTGCTCCTGTCCGTGCTTCTGTGTGTGTGTGTGTAGTATCTGCATCTGTGACATGGCGTGCCCACAAATGGTATGTATGTGCAGTACGTGCATGTGCCCTATGGATCTGTGCTGTGGTGTGTGTGGTGTGTGTTGTGTGTGTGTGTATGTGTGCGCTGTGGTGTGTGTATGTGACATGTCTGTGTGGGGTGTGCTATGTGTGCTATGCACATGTGGGGCATGCATGTGTCTTTGGCACACGTGTATATACATGTGTGTGGTATGTATATGTATGTAGTGCGTGTGTGATGTGTGTGGTGTGTATATGCATGTGTGTGGTGTGTGTGTATGTATGTGGCATGTGTGGTATGTATGGTATATGACATGTGTGTGTGCTCTGTGGTATGTATATGTGTGTGTCTGTGGCGTGTGGTATGTATGTGTGGTGCATGACGTGTGTGATGTGTACATATGTGTGGCGTGTGTGGTGTGTATGCTGTGTGTGTACGTGTATGTGGTGTGTGTGGTACATACGTGTGTGTGGCATGCATGTGTCTGCGGCGTGTGTGTGGTATGTGTGGTGTATGTGGTGTGTGTAGCGCGTATGTGTACGGCATGTATGTGTCTGTGGCATGTCTATGCACGCGGCATATGTATGTGGACGTGTGTGATGTGTGTGGTGTGTACATGTGTGTGGTGTGTCTATGTATGTGGCATGTGTCATGTCTATACATGTGGGGCGTGTGTGATGTGTGTGTTGCGTGCGTGTGTGGCATGTGTGCATCTGGCATGTCTATGCACATAGTGTGTGTGTGGATGTGTGTGGTGCATGCATGTGTGGTGCGTGTGACATGTCTATGCATGCGGTGTGTGGTAGGTACGTGCATGTGGCATGTGTGTATGCATGTTGTGGGGGGGGGATACGTGTGTGCGGTGCTCATATTCTTGGTTTCCTCACTGTGGACAAACGCTGTAAATCCCCCCGCGGAGTCCACTCCCTGCCCGCCTGTCAGTGCGAATGAGGGGTGAAGCCCCCGCGGGTCTCAGCTGGGGAGGGGGCCTCGCGGGGAGCGCACGGCCGTGGCACAGCAGGTGCAGCAGCCCCCAGGCGTGCAGTCCTGGGCTTCAGGACAGGAGGCCTTGGGTCAGACTCCAAAGCCCTCACCGTGGCCCCCCCAGGGCGGGAGGCACCCCCACGACCCGAGCAGCACCCAGCTCGCAAGCGGCCTTATTTGGTAGCGAAGCCGGCCGGCCTTGCTTGGCGGTCCCTCCTGAATTCCGCCTGGGGTCTGGGCTTCCTCAGAGGCACGAGGCCTGTGCTGTTTCAGAGTAAACAGGCTCCCCCAGCCACACAGCCGGGCTTGGCAAGTGACGGCTGCCAGACAGCCGCCGACCCAGCCGAGGACTAATTTGGTCATGGGGTGCACCGCGGAGTGACAGTTACTGGAGTCCAGGTGGAGCTAACCCAGCACAGCCTGGGGATCCAGGAGAGGGCCTGGGAGCCCGGGGATGGGGGGCCTGGGAATCTGGAGACGTGGCCTGGGGACGGGACTGGGGGAGCAGAAGAGCCCGTTCCCTAGAGAGGCCCTGGCTGCCTCTCCAGCTGGGAGGGGTGTGTGTCTGCAACTGAATTTGACTCCAGGGGCCTGTTAGGAAGGAAGAGCTTGTTTTCAGATCTCCGTCCTTCAGCTTGGAGGTCACTGGGCTTTTTCTCTCAGTGGACGGTACCTGTTTAAGGTTTTGTGAGCCGCAGGGTTTCTGAAGCAGTTCAACTTTGCCCAGCGGCACAAATGTCCAGAGTGGCGGGAGAAGCACCGCTCCCCTAAAACTTCATTTACAAAAGCTGCCCCTCAGCAGGATTTGGCTCACGACTCTAATTTGTCTACCCCTGCTTTAATTCATCACCAAATATTGAGTAAATGCCTCCATTTCCTAGGCCCTACAGAGACGGTGATGACCTCAAACAGAATCACTGCCCCAGGAGAGTGCATATTTATGGGGGAGAGAAACCAAAACTCCTAAATAATTAGGCAATGAATGGCAGGTTGCAAAGTGTGCTATACAGGAAAGCAAAGGTGGGTAAGTGACAGTCTTAACATTTATTCAGGCTCTTTAAGATCCAACCTTGCATTCAACCCCATGAGGACAGGGATCTAGAACATCTCATTCATTTTTCTGTCCCCTGCACCCAGTGTAGTAATTACTCCTGATTATTTCCTGAAACTGGCCTGTGCGACTACATAAGAGAAGGAAACCGGTGACGTAACACTTTGAAAGCAGGCAATAAAAGTGCCTACTTATGGATGATGTGCTTATATTCCTATATGAAAAATACCATAAACAGACAGGAAGAAAATTCAGTTAATGCCCGGGATATGTGCAATATAGAATGAAAGGGGGGGTTATTATAGCTTCCATTTGTAAATACATCTATTTACATATATAATACATACATACATACACACACACACAGTGGAAGAAATAAGCCCACGAACAAAAATAAAACAACTTAAGAATAAACTCAGGATATATATGACCTACAACAGAACATTTAAAAATATTTCTAAGATAAGGATCAGAAAAATACAAGAATGTGACAAATAGAAATGAGTATTATATTTCTGATTAAGATACTCATCATTATAAAGATAGGAAAATTCCCAAGGACAAATGGTTTATTTAATGTAAATATAAATTCCTTCTATTTTTTTAAAGGAAGGTAATTCTCATTTGAAAAGGGATTTCTGTTTTATGCTTTCCTTTAGAGCTGTCTGGTAATAAAAGTTTCCTAACAAAGATACAGAGCTGACTTTCACTCAGCACTATCAACTCAATAGAAAAATAGGAGAACAGAGAAGTTCCTAGCTCTGTCTATGATTAGGTTAGTTGCTGCTGTTGTTGTTGCTATTTTCATTAGAAAAGAAATAATGAGTTTCATCTTTGAAGAATGGTATAGAAATTCTAAATAAAATTTCATTAAATTCAATCTGGCACTGCATTAAAATGATCAAATAGGGTGTATCTAAGTAACACATTGATGACACCAAAATATCTATCAGCATGATATAACATATTATAGATTTGAAGGAAAAAAATCTATCATTTAATAGATGAAGAAATGACTTAGGAAATTCTCTGAGCATCCTAGACTTTTTAAATTTTTAAGAAGTTGGATGCAAAAATGAAAGTTTTTTTTTCTTTTTTACTACAAAAAGTCATCTATCACAAATCTATAGTAAACATCATACTTATTGATAAATGATGGAAAATTTACATTAAATTTAGGAAAAGATAGAAATTCTCATTATCACCAGCCTTTATTCTTCAACAGTTTCTTCAGGTGTCTACAATAACAACAAAAAGAAATAAAGTATCTTAATAAGAATTGGCAATATAGTAACAAAATTTTTTTTCAATTTTATTTTCATTAAATTTTATTTTTTTTCAGTGTAACAAATTTTTTTAAAGATTAGTTAGAGAGAGAGAATGTGTGTGCACAGGACAGAGGGACAAAGGGAGAAGGAGAGAGGATCTCAGGCAGACTCCACCTGACGGTTCCATGACCTGGTTCCAGGTCAGATCATGACCTGAGCCCAAATCAAGAGTTGGACACCTAATGAGTCGACTAAGGCATCCCCATAACAAAATTCTTATTTGCAGATACAGTTATCTGCATGCAAAATTCATGAAAATCTAGAAACAACCTTTGACAACTAGTAGTAGTTTAGCAAAGTTACTGGATATGTCAGTATCATATGAAAAAGGGTACAACTTTCTTGCCACAAAGATAAATAAGATGTAAAACAAATACACTAATTATAATAGTGAAAAAACCATAAGATACAAAGGACTCAATCTACTTGATTTTCTTTTTCCTTTTTTTTTTTTTTTTAAGCTAGGCTCCATACTGATGTGGAGCCCAACTCAGGGCTTGAACTCATGCCCTGAGATCAAGACCTGAGCAGAAATCAAGAGGCAAACACTTAACCAACTGAACCACCAGGTGACCCCTTAACTGATTTTCTTATGAAGAGTATTTTTATGAAAATTATAGATAAAGAGACTTTCAGTACTAGTTAAGTAATTAAAATAAATCTTTTCACAGAGGACAGCAGTCGCAAAAATGCTGGATTAAAAGTGAGAAAATTCTGAAAACATCAGAGAGCTAATAACATAATAAGAAATAAATGAGCTAAAATCTAAAAGTAGGTGATACCCTGGAGAGATAACCTTACACTCACATAGGCTTTTCCTTGAGAGTAACAGCTAGTCAAGAAGAAACATCTGCAATACCAACATTATGGGATGGAGAAATTAACACCAAGTGTCTGCCCAATGCCCAGCCACACTTTAAACTGGTATTCACAGTGGCTTCAACCACAAATAAAGTAGTAATCTGAAGTTAATCATTGCTCATGTGGGTGCCAACCTATGCTTGCATCTCCTGGGTCTTCCAGAAAATCTCAAACCTTAAATATGGAATTAAAGTGCTCCTAGAATGTTTCTCCCATAGCCATAGAAAAGAAAGGAAAATCTTCAGTTAAATATTCTGCTTTCATATACCTAAACTTTTCCTAGAAATAGTCTTAAATATTATGATCAGCACATAAAAGTAAACAGGCACCCCACAAAACAAAGTGTGAGGAATGAGAATGTGGGAAATCAACAGACAACAGATTCAGTTACATGGATTAACAAAATGTACACAGCCTGAAGTAGTTATGTGTCCTGTATTTAAATGTCCTTGTCTAAGAGCAAAGGAAGTGGTGACAGTGTACTTTGACAAATTAGAGAGCGTCATAGAGTTTGTGAACTGTTAAAGAGGCAAAAAAGTGAAATGATAAAAATTCTCCATCAAACCAAATAAACCAAGAAAAGAGATAAAGAAGCAGAGAACTGTTAGGTCACATAGAAAGAACAAAAATGAAATGGTTAAGTTAACCCAAAATACAAAAGTAGTTACATTAAAGCAAAAGGTACTAAATTCTTCAGTTAAAAGACAAAGAATAGGTTTGTCTGAATAGATTAAAAAGAGAAAATGACATATATATAAGGGCACTGGTTATTCATTGCTGTATAAAAATTACCCCCAAACTCAGTAACTTAAAACCACATACTTTTGTCTTTCTGATTGTTTCTGTGGACCCAGAGATGATACAGCTGGGTCCTTTGCATCAGGATCTTGCAAGGTTGCCTACAAGATATTGGAAGGGACTACAGACTCTCATTTCTGAAGGCATGGCTGAGGAAAGGTCTGATCCCAAGCTCACTCATGTGGTCACTGGTGATATTCAGCTCCTTCAGGGACATCGAACTGATGGCCTCTGTTCTGCAGCGGCCACCCTCAGGTTCTTGCCTATCCATAGGGAAACCCGCAGCATGGCAGCTGGGTTCATCAGAGCAAACGTGTGTGAAGAGCCAGAGAGAGCATTTGAGTAAGCAGAAGTCAGATTCTTTTATAACCTAATAATAGAAGTGATAGTCCATCACTTTTGCCATAGGTTATTTCTAGCAATGAATGATTCGTCAACACCCAAGGACTGAGGATGGCTGAGGTTGTGAATGCCAGGAGATGGGTATCATCAGAGGCCACACTGGAAGGCTGCCTGACAAAGCTTGTCGTCTCTATCACAGCTCTCTGCAATTTTACATCCCCACATAACACTTGATGAGTTGCTTGTGTGTCTATTTGTTTATTGTCTATGTTCACCCCTTGAACAATATGCCCATGAGTGTGGAAGTTGCACCTATTTTAGTAGATGATCACTAATACTTGTTGAATATGGGAATAAACCAATGCATGACCTGAAACTACCTGAGAAGTTGGCTGACCTTCCTGGAGAACCAGGTGGGCTATTCTCCCTGCAGGGGATTGCAGCAACCCAGGATGCGCTTTGACGGATGCAGGAGCCGTGGACCAGGGTGTCTCTGATTTATTTTACAGCAGATGTTCTTTCTGGTCTCTGACCTCTGTGCTAGGGATGACAGTTTAGAAAATGAAGGGGTGGCAGCACATGATTATGCCATACACACTTATTTAATTGAAATGATCTCATTTGTAACAGAGATTGTAAACTGAGTGTGAGCCCTGAGTGGCAGCTGCTGCTGTCCTCTGTGGGCTCTTCACCCGGGCCCTGGGCTTCATGGATGACGCTCTGTAAATCTCTCTTCTGCTTCCCTGGCCTTTCCCCTCGTCATTTCCCCCCTGTGCCTTCAAGGTGACCCGTCTTCTTCCCCCAGCAGTTGAAATTTAATTATCCCTTGTTTCGTGATCTCATGGTATTCCATTTTCTCAACTTACATAAAATTCTAATCAAGGCTCTGATTTCAGCCATCCTCTGAGAGCCTGTATAAGGACAGCCTAAGCCCCTGCCCCAGAGTCTACCTCTCCCCTTGCTCACTTACATTCTTTGGCTCCAGACAGTCATGCAACTTGGACTGATGTGCCTGTCCCCTGCCCTAGACATTCAGTCTGGACATGCAGCAAGTGAATTGGAAAAGTTAAAGATAATGCTTACCACCCTTTCTAGAATTTCTGTTTTCTGGAGCGTGTGCTGTGCTTTCACTTGTTATTCTTATTGCTCTCGCCAAGCCATCCTTGAACTACCAGCTAAAACAAAAACAAAATAACAGAAGAAACCTCTTAATTGTGGTAGTGGTTGTAAATTTCAATCACAAAGTCAGTTATTTAGATAATAAAATTTTCTTTTAATGTAGTCAACGATGTTCAAAGCATATCATTTTTGAACCTAGTAGCACTATGGTGTTTATAACAGAAACAGGAGACTGGGTTCCACTTCTCTCATATCCATTCCCACCTCGAAGAGGTGGCCATTCCGGCTCTTCTGGCGGATTTTTCCTGTGGTAGTGATTTAGAGCTCTGTAAAGCCACCATATGCTTCTATGTCTGGATTTTTCCATTCTAGCTGTTACCAATTGACCTCTTGTTATGGAAGTTAGGGAATCAACTCACTGACAGCCCCCCACCATTGCAGACATGTACACTCGCATAGATATGTCTACAAACTCCTTCCAAAGATAGTGATGCTTTATGATGCACCACTGTGCATTATGATGATCCTTCTTCTTGTACATTTCATTTTGTCTTGTTTTAGTACTTTATCCCTTTTACCCATTTAGATTTCTAAGTAGCTATAAATAATGCATTCGACACCTCCCTAACTGGAGGGTGAATCTTACCTTAGCATATTGAATTTTTCTTTTTTTCCTGGAAGACATTCATTAGGAATCTTCTGTTGTTCTCTAATGAGCTAGACATGAGTCTAGCTGTACCCGTAGGAATTCCCTTTATAGTTATGCTGGGAATTTGCCTATTCACTTCCCCCCCACCTTTGGGGTTAAATATTTCTCTCTTGAAATCCATCTCCTCCTCTTTCATGGTTTAATTCCTCATTTTTTTAGTTCATCTTCTAACAAAGAGCATGTGGAAAGTAAAATGTTGATTTATCTTAAAACATCCCATACATTTGCCTAATGGATGGTTTGAATACAAATAGGATTCCAGGTGAAAAATGACTTTTTCCATAATAATTTTAAAGATGTTGCTCATTTTCTTCTAGCTTCTTTTGTTGCTGTTGAAAGTTCTTATTTCACTTATGTCTTGCTGAGTAGGAAACTATCCCAGATCCTAGTGCTTAAAACAATAATTTATCACTTGTCATGATTCTCTGGGGTGGCTGGAGGTTCTTTTACTGGACTTACCCGGGCTACTCATATGATGGCATCCTGCTGGGTCATAGCTTGGGACTGGGCTCCACTGGGATTTCGTCTCCTTAGAGGGTGGGGCTTGGCTGGGCTTCCTCACGTGGTGGCAGCAGTATTCCAGAAAAGCAAGATGCCAGCAAAATGGCAGCTTATTAAGCATTTCCTTGCAACATATTCTCTGATGTCTGCTCATTGGCCAGAGTGAGTTCCATGGCCGAGCCCAGACTGCTTGAGAGCTGATTATACAAGGATGTGGGTCCTGGGAGGTTTGATTCGCTGGCCACCATTGGTGTATCCATCTACAGCAGCCCACCCTCCTGCCCCAAAGATTCACTCCTCCCCGTATGCAAAAGACACTCATTCCCTCATTCCCTCCACCTCAAACTCATCAGCCCACAACAGTGAGTTTGAAGTCCATGATTTCATGATCTACGTCAGGTCCAGATGTGGAGTAGGCTGTGTGGATGCTTCTGTCTTTGACCTACTTGTGAATTAAAAAGACACGCAATCTGCCTTTCACACATCTACATACAATGCTAATATGGGGACAAGATCACTGCAACAAAATCTCTGAATAGGAAGGGTAGGGTCAGGAGGCATGCTGGGTTCCGGGGTCCATAGCAGTTCTGAAATCCAGCTGACCGTGTCAGAGCCTGTGTCTGGCATCAGGGAATCTTCTTGATTGGGGCCAATTCTCCCTCTCAGAAGTAGTTCCCTAATTCGTGATTTTTCATGGGTTTTGTTTCCATCCTTTGGGATTCTTCCTTCTGAGACATCTTTCTCTCCTATAAGAAATAGCCCATGTGTTCACTTTTCTTAGCCTCCTTCTTGGCTCTAGAAAGTTGAGAATCCCAGAGGTATCTTTCCTTTTTAATGATTTCTCCTCCTTTCAGTCCCAACTTGTACAACACCTTTGAAAACTTTGTGGGCTTTTTACTGAATCTGCTTGTGACTCACTTCAGGCCCCAGAAGCCCTGCCCTTCCTTCTGTTTGAGCGAACGCTCTCTGCTTTGGGCCAAGTGTACAGTTGCAGTGAAGCAGCTGTTTTAAGATTCTTAGAAACGTTTTCTCCTAGTTAAAAGACTCTACTACGTTGGGGTCTTAAAAATGGTCTTATGACCACATCCCCGATTTACTTTTTACCCCAAGGCCTTTTCTTATTTCTAGAGTCTTTTGCCAACAGGTGAGCCTGAAAATGCGAAACAGTTTTATTTTCCAACCTAGTAAATCTGGATTGGAAATTCTGCTTGCGTTGACTAGTTCTCTCTTCAGCTCATCTTCAACATCCTGTATCTTATCATATGCAACTAACAGAAGCCAATTGGCACTTTTAGTATTCTGCCTAGAAATTTTATCTGCATGCATAGGTCAGTTTGGTACATTTTTTTTTTTTAATTTTTTCAGGTTGATGCAAATGGTAGTTCTGCCACTTCCTTCATTATAGCAAAACATGGGTCATCATTTGTTAAGCCTGCACTCCCAGATCATCACTGCACATCCAGCCCCCAGTATCCCCCCCGCATCTCCTGCACCTGCCCCACGGCAAAGCGAACACTCCATTCTGGGAGTCTTTGTTACACAGGCCCTGTTTCCAGACCACTTTCCCGTTGCAGTTATCTATTGCTGCAAAACTAAGCACCCTAAAATGGGACAGTGTATGTCACCGTGTAAAGAACCACACACCCTTGAGAAATAATATTTTCATTATTAGGTAAGAAGATATTCAGCCTAAAGATAGAACAACTTCTGCATTCTCTGTGAATGGTAGGAAAGAGAGCAAACACCGAACCACTAGCATCATTCACTCATTTTTGGAAATGTCATACCTGAAGGTCCAGTAAGTGGCTTTCAGTGTCTTCATCTCGAACAAAAGGCATGCTGTGACAGAATTGAGGGAAAAAAGTATTTTGTTTTAAGATATGTTAATTACAGAGCCAATTGAAAATGCATTTATCTGGAATTTAGGAAAGATGGGTTGGTTTGCCTCTGCTCCTGCAAGTGGATTCCAATAACAGATAACAAGGAAGGATTTAGAACAGGTTCCCAGTGTCATCTCTGCGACCCAAGTGTGTGACCTTGGGCAAGCCACCTCATTGCCCTAGCCCGTGTTCTCATTTGCAGTGTGGCAAGGTTAGGCCGTCTGCTCTTCGTCTTCTCCTCTAAACTTAACAGTCGATGACAGAATAATTTGAGCCTTTAAACAAATCTTCCCCATCTGGAAATTGGACTTAGCATTAAAAAAAAAAAAAAAAAAAAGACAGTGTTAGTATTTGGGAAAACTCCCAAGACAATTTTCATAAAATATCTTGAATTATTTTTTTTGTAAAGTTATGGTTATGAATACCATAACAATTTTAAGCTTTAATTTACTAATAAGCTTGATCCTAAGGTAAACTAATGGGGGTAAATCACTTCCTTAAAACATGTTGATCGCCCCCCAGAGATTAATGTGATTCAGGTGATTAATCTAGCCTCTATTTAATTGCAGGAAGGAGAGCATAATATTAAAGGCTGAAGAAACTATTCACCTGATGAGCACTGGCACAGTTTGCATAAGATAATCTGTGTCTCGGTCTCTAATAAGTTTATTTTATTCTTGGATTAGTTGTGTGCAGACAGGCTAGAAAACATTCTCGAGAGCATAGTCTACAGAGACTAACTGAAAATCTCTCCAAAGGCATGAAAGTACAGAGAATCCTTTCTGCTGCAAAAAGAATTCAGCTTTCCAAATTGACAGTGTAATTTCTTTTTGAGTAGATTAATTATTTACCAGATAATTATAGTTTATCAGACAGAAGACTCAAATTCACTAAGACTCACATCACCTCTGAGACCTTATTAAACTTAACATCAGTTTAAACAAAAACAAATGTAACAGTTAAAGTCTCTTTTGGGCTGCCCTACTTGCAAAACGTATAATTTTGGTCAAATAACTTAGTTCCACTGAGCTTTATCTTTATAGGCTGCTGAAGGATAAGAGATAATAAATGTGAAGATACTTTGTAAAGTATAAATTACTATTAACATTTGAAGGCTTATTTTCATTCATGACGTTATTGTAAATACTTTCATTGAAGGTTTCTTAAATTGGCAATTAAAAAGCTAAAACCAATGTTAAACAAGTTTTATTATCCTATATACTCTAAGTTGTGAAAAATGGATAGTTATTAATATTATTTGTTTAATTTGTAGGAGAAAGAGGGGATGTGAGGGGGGACAGAGAAAGTTTATCTTTTTATAAAATAGGCAATATTGTAAATATTTTGCAATTTAATGATTCTTGCCCCCAGATTTAACTTGAAGTGCATGTGTAATAGTTAATCTTCAAGTACCCATAGTTTCATTGGTTGCTCATTTAAATGTTTTTCAGATTTTAAAAAATTATAAATCATACGACGATAATTTTCAGATACAAATTAGCATTAGTACCTCTGACTATTTTAGTAGGACTGATCCCTAGAAACTTCTGAAGTCACAGTGAGGCCACTGGGCCAAAGTTAGGAACCTGATACAAAGTAACAAATGATTTTAAGGAAACTTTATACCAGCTTGTGCTCTAATAGGGGGAGTTATTTTCATAGCACATACTCCCCACCAATACCATGTTTCCAAATATGTTTCTTGTTTGTAAAAAAAAAAAAAAAGTCTTTTATTGTTTTAATTCACATAAAATTTATCATTTTATTTATTTATTATTTGACAGAGAGAGCACAAGTAAGCAGAGCAGCAGGCAGAGGGAGAGAGAGAAGCAGGCTCTCTGCTGAGCAGGGAACCCGAACCCGACGCGCAGGGAACCCGATGCGGGGCTTCATCCCAGGACCCTGGAATCATGACCCGAGCTGAAGGCAGCTGCTTAACCAACTGAGCCACCTAGGTGCCCCAAAATTTATCATTTTAGAGCTGCACTGTCCCAAAGAGTAGCTGCCAGCCACAGATAAATGAAGATGGACTAACATTAAATGGTGTGCAGACGGTTGCCAATATTTCTGCTGCTAGAGAGGCGGGACTTTTTTTCATGTATCAATTAGTTATCATCCAGATTCTCAATTGCAGATGACAGAGAGAAATCACTTAAGCCTGTTTAAAAAATATAGGTAAGGGGTGCCTGGGTGGCTCAGTGGGTTAAAGCCTCTGCCTCCAGCTCAGGTCATGATCTCAGGGTCCTGGGATCGAGCCCCGCATCGGGCTCTCTGCTCAGTAGGGAGCCTGCTTCCCCCTCTCTCTCTGCCTGCCTCTCTGCTACTTGTGATCTCTCTCTCTCTCTCGCTCTCTCTGTCAAATAAATAAAATCTTAAAAAAAATAAAAAAATACAAGTAAATTTGAGAATCTTTTAGTATGTGACTTTTAAGTAGTATTTCCCTCTCTGTCTCTCTGCCCTACACACACCAGTCACCTCTTCTGTTGTAGTTCGTGGTCTACCCTCTCCTCACAGCTAGTCCTCCCATTAGAGATTTGGCTTGACTTATTTTAATCATATGAATGAATTATACGTCAATTTTTAAAGGTCGATTTGTTTAAATGTTAATAGTACTCAATTTTCCCACCTAGAACATAGTATACTCCAGTGGTATTCACTTTTTTTTTAAAAGGTCACTAAAATATATTTGTGTTTATTGGTTTTCTTAAAAGTTCATACAGAAATACACCTAGGTACTTCGTATTTCTACTCTTATTCTCACTGTGGCCATTTTTTAAAAAATTTGTCTCCCAAATGCTTATTGCTGATTTCAAAGAAAATTTGTGAATTTTCCGTATCTATTTTTTATCTGGCTATTTTGCTTAGCTAACATTTTGAGTCTAATAGTTTTTTCAGTTAATTTCCTTGAGATATTTAAAGTATAATCTAAGCATAATCAGTGAATTGTATTTTAGTATGATTGGGTATTCCTAATATATTTGGTATATCTAAGTATATTTTTTAAATTACAAATGGGCTGTTTTTCTTTTTTATTTCAAATAGTTCTTAGTATATTTGTTCTTTTTTTAAAGATTTTATTTATTTATTGACGGAGAGAGAGAGCACAAGCAGGGGGAGCAGCAGAGGGAGAGGGAGAAGTAGGCTTCTCACTAAACAAGGAGCCCTAAGTGGGGCTGGGTCCTAGGACCCTGGGATCATGACCTGAGCCGAAGGCAGACGACTAACTGACTGAGCGACCCAAGTGCCCCAGTATATTTGTTCTTTTTCCATTCTCTTAACATTCTGAGCCATTAAATTTTTTTTTATTTAAAACTCTTATTAATGCTTCTGACATGTTGAAAAGATTTAATACAAACTAAGTGCATTTTAAGAAATCTTTACTTGGCCATATTTGAGATGTTTTAAAAATAGCCGCAGTGTTTTTGAAATAGCATTTTAAAAGGATTTTTGATTACCAGAAAGAGATTCTTCAGGACAGAAAACCCCCAACAACAACAACAACATCAACTGTAGGACAAATCCATAATTCATAGGAAATGCACACAGTTTTAGCGGTCTGGTGAGAGGGGCAAAATAGAAGTGCGGAAGGTGTTCAGCACCATTCATAGAATTTCTTACTGCCACATTTTCACCTGTTCCTTCTGGCTGGGTAAATACACAAAGGGGGCTCGGACATTTCCTCAGCTGCATCCAGCTCTGAGCCAGGACCGTAGGTGAGCCTGGCGGTGACCAGTGGCCATGTCCCTTGGCCTTCTCCTGAGCGAGGGTTTTCCCAACTGTGGAGCTATAGCCTTGGGACAGCAGCCCCACTGATTCTCTCTGTCCCCCTTTCCTTGTCCTGCCAGATCTCTCCAACTGCCTTATCGGGGAAAGCACCTGCAGGTTCCCCCGGGGGCCACACCTGCCCCCTTGCACGGAGGGGTTGAGTGCTCGGGCCGCATGCCCTAAGAGCCACCACCTGCACGGCGCTTGATCTCTCCTGTTCCCCGGGAACCTGCTCCACAGCCTGTTATGCTAATGATACCTGCACACTTCTTCCAGGGCCCCTCCAGTCCTGCATCACAGAATTTCCGGTCTCAGATCGCTGTGCAGATATTTTCAGATTCAGTTTTCAGGTTGAAGAAACCAAACTTGAAATTCAGACATTATGTTATTAGTTCAAAAACACCATACAGGGGGGCGCCTGGGTGGTCAGTGGGTTAAACCTCTGCCTTCAGCTCAGGTCATGGTCTCAGGGTCCTGGGATCGAGCCTCGCATCAGGCTTTCTGCTCAGCAAGCTTCCCCTTCTCTCTCTGCCTGCCTCTCTGCCTACTTGTGATCTCTCTTTCTCTGTCAAATAAATAAATAAAATCTTTAAAACAAAACACCGTACAGAATTCTGATCAATAAGCCAAAGACAGGAACTTGGACCTACATTGAAGTGCTGGTGAACACATGAGATTTGCATATTTTAAAAGTAAAATAAAATATTAAACTTAATAGCATATTTTGAATCTCAGTGTTAGATTGTTGTTTTTATACTTTCTCAAATCTCAATAGCAGCATTTTTTAAAATTCTGTAAAATAAATTAGGTAACACTGCATATGTCTGTGCTCTGGATTATATTAAATATCCTTTCTTAAATTTTGAAAAAATATATTGATAGCATTGTTATTATTAGTAGCCTGATGATTCTTGCTAGTATTTTGACAACTTTAAAATTTTTACAGAAAATTCTCTATCCAGTAGGTTTGTGAAAGTAATGGGTGTTTAACCCTGCATTTGCCTCAGTGCCTGTTGTGATGGCACCTTTATGGTGACTGATCTCTTCCTTTTCATGTGTCCTAGTTTTGCTCTGTCATTGTTTATTACTTCAAACAACTGATTCTTAAAATTTCTCATTTGTGTTTTTATTTCCTATGTTTGATGAGTTCTCTTGGTTCCCTTTCCCTGTAGTTGCCCATCTTATTTTTCAGATTTCTTGAAATCAGTGTGTAGTTTCTATTTGTTATTCTTTGATAAATAAAATATTTTAAGAGATGAATTTAACCCTGCGTATAGCTTTGGCAACACCCCATATGTTGCAATAAGAGATATTTTTTTTTCTTTATTTTCTTCCTCCCTCTCTCTCTCTTTTTGTGAGTTGACATTCTCCTATTCCTTTTAGTAGAGCAGTATTTTATAGACTACCTGATGTATTTTTATCCTTGGATAGGCTACCTCTCCCAGGATTACAGATATCCTTGGGCTAACGTATTTGGGTGCTGTTAGTTTCAGTCTTTCACATCTGAGCCTAGGCTAAGGGTGGCATGCACAACACTCTAATGAATGCTGGGTACAAGGTTGTTCTCTGGTGTTGTTTTGCTAATTTGAGTTTGAATCTTCAAATTGATCAGCTTCTCTGGCTATGGTAGAGAGTTAGAAGCAATCAGCAGTTTTGAGGTTGGGCTGAGTTTTATAGAAAAGGCAACACAAGCTGCATGAACTCTTCCTGCCTCTGCCTAGTTTCTTAAATTAAAAAACTATTTTTTTTTAAGGGCCAGCCTCCTAAGATATAGTAAGGCTGCTCTATCTGTGTTCTTTTGCCTTGTACCATTGTGCGGGCCAGGAGTCCCTGAGTTGGAACAGGGGTGAGTGAAAATGAAATGCTGAAGATATCTGCTGTGTTCCAGACCATATACAAGTCGGGCAGGCACGTGACTCCCGGTTCCTCAGCTTGTATATCTACTGAGTAAGATGATTTGGGTCTGTGTTTATCACAATTTGTGTATTGGTTTTCACTTTCTTGATTATACCTTGGCTCATTTTACAGTTTGCAGAAGTCCTGGGATCCCTGAGAATCTGGGGCAATGTAAGTGTTCAAAAGTCTTTTCCTACCATTTTTGGAACCATCTGACTTGTTTTAACATGCAGCCCAGAAGGTTCAATAATTTGCTAAGTAACATGAAGGCTTGGTAGAAATTTCTATTAATTTGAAGTATCTGCTTTGTCAGTATGTTACTCATTTCAGTCTTACAGATAACCTCTAAATCCAGGATAGGGATCAAGGAGGAAGAGAAAAAAAATCATCCTCTTTTTTGTAGTACCTAAATGCAATGCATTTCCAAGTTTTCAAACTGCATTAGCAGTCTAATTTGATTGCCACAGATGGTGGAGCTGGAGCAACCCTTGGCCTTGGGCCATGCTCCTAGATTTCATTTATTCAACAAATATTTATTGTGTCCCGGGCTGTGTACTCATCACTGAGAGTAAAACTGTGTAAAAGACAGGTGGCTTCTGCCCTTTTAGGGTGTACGTCTTGGTGAAGGAAGAAAGGAAACTGTTTAGTGCATTGTTCAATACAGCAATGCCATTAGTAAAGAACAGCCCATTGAATAAAAGCATTGGCAAATTGCATTAACTGTAGTGAATTATTAAAAGTAGCTAAGTTTTAAAAAATAATGAATAGGAACCTATTTCAGATGAGCTTATTAGGGAAATCCTCTTCAAGAAAGTAATATTTAAACTAAGGGCCAAACTGTTAGAAGTTAAAGTAATTCAGTGAAGGGTAGACAGAAACCATTAAAGGCATAGGTAAAAGCATTTATAAAGGCCCGGAGGAAAGGCAATTAAAAAAACAACTCAATATAGTTGAGGGTCAGAAAGATAAGGAGATGGGACAGCGAGCTGGGCAGAGGTCAGGCTATACCCAGCAATGTCAGGCCATCGCAAGGAGGGCAGGGAGATGGGCAAGGAAACATCAAAAGGGTTTAAACAGAACAGTAACATGATCTCATTCAATTTAAGAACATAATGTGTACTGCTGTCAAAGAATAATTAGAGAAGAGTATGTTAGGACCCCTGTAGGCTATTGATAATCCAAGTGAGGACTAACGATAGCCAGAATTAAGATGGTAGAAATTGGGGTGGTGAAGACAGAACAGATTCGGAATATATTTGTGGCACATAACTGATGAACCTGTATTTGTATCAATTAAGAAAATATAAGAGTTAATGTAGTCCTCTAAGAGAAAGGCATAAGGAAAGAAGATAAGATGGTGTTGAGGTTGGAGAAACTCCAAGCCCCAGGGATTTGGTAAATGAAAGTGTCCAGCAAAGGAGATGTAAAAGAATGTCCAGAAGGCATGTTCACTGGTGGCTGAAAGAAGAAGATTGAAAAGAACAATTGGATAGAAGCCCCAATACTGAATTCAAAACTGATGAAAGTAGAAGAAATGGACACTGCATTATAGAGAACTCTCAAGAAACGTACAACAAGAGTAGAAAAATAATGTTAGCTAAGAAATGCTATAAGGTCCAACAATGACTTTTTTTGAAGATGGTAAATTCTAGGACAGTGTCTGTCTACCAGTGAGAGTGGTGCCATAGAAATTAATGAGGTAAGGGAGAGAAGGAAACCCCTGGAGGCTGAAGCCCCTGGGACAGGGAATGGAGACAGAATCCGAGGGCTTGTTTAAAAATATGAGCATGATTTCTTTTTTAATCGTTAGGCAGACAGAAAAAGTCGGAGCATGTATAGACAGGTCATTGGTTTAGAAGTGGAAATACAAGGCTTTATGAGCCTGATGGCTTCTATTCAGTGAGTATGAGGGTGCGTGTGGGAAGATGGTGGAGCTTTCAGTAACAAGAAGACATGAAAATATAATACTGGGAAAACATAATTTTGTTGCCAGGATTTTGTATCAGTTGAGGTTTGTGATTATGAATTTGAAGTGATTCTACTCCTGTTGTTTGAGTCCTGCTGGTATGGATTAAAAATCAAACTAACCAATTGTGATGAGGAAAGCAAACCCAGTAATTAGTGATCCTTACCATATGTTGACATGAGGCTCGTTGGTTGCCATGCCCACTGCCAAGCCTCTCGAGTTAGTTATTACTTTCCTGGCACTCCTTTCATGCCCTGGGAAACCTCGGTTTGGCTACTTGGCATGCTGCTTTTGAAAGAATGCCAATCCTTACTTTGAAAGTTCTCAAAGAAATTTTCATCTAAAAAACATAATCAGTATCTATTATCCTACTTCTTCAAGAAATCTTCAAAAATCCTGAAATCTAAATATTTTCACGCCCTACCAATTATAGTTTGGTATGTTTCTGTTAAAGCACTATGGCATTGGCTGGCCCATGCCAACAACCCCATCATCTCATTCCATGTTGGCTTTCTCTTTGAGGCTGGGCCATGTTTCTTATCTCTGGTATAGAACAAATACTAACACCGAATTGGTTTTCTGATGAAAATAGTTTATCCATAAAAAGGTCTTCCCTAATGTTTTCTACTAGATTTTTCCCCTCTGTATTTAAAAATATCTACCGCTGTCCCCTAAGGGAACACTGTCTTTCTTCACCCTATTGGTATCTCATGGTTTTGCAATGAGACTTGGTTTACCAATGACATGTGCATGAAAAAGACCCTTGTCTATTCTAAGTAGAAGCTTCAATAGCTGGCACTTTAGTCACATACCTTCTTTTCCACCCTGAGACCTTGAAAGCATGTGCCAAAGATGGAAGACCGTTGGTCTGGGCCCCTGACTGAGTGTGATGAGCTGAACTCGTGACCTTGGCCTCTGAGCTGGCCGGTGAGCAGTAAGAAGACTCTAAGCATGGTTTGTAAGGGTGATGGTCCCCATTAGGTCGCAGTGAAACCCTTAGTGAAACTGCCATCCACAGTAACTTGGAAGACAAATATGTTCCTAATAAGACCATACGTAGGTTTAGTCAAGCAAGTGGGAATTCAGACTTGGGCTGGCATGAGTTTCTTGTAAATGGTTACATTTGATGAAGGTTGATGAGAAAAAGATGAAATTGAGGAAGAATTGTCCAGTTTATAAGTAGAAGAAAAAAAAAAGAGAAAAAAATGGAAGGTCCATAAATCAACAACTTGAAGGGTTGGAAGATGCAGCTGATTCTCAGTCTTCTAACTTTAAGCATCACAGACTGATTAAAACTCAGCCTTATAACAAAGACCAAATCCAAGGGGTGTTTGTACTCTTTGTTAAACCACATACAATTTTACTGAATTACTTTCAGTTTTATTAAAATAGTTCACGTAGAGAGAGAATTGCTTTGCCTGTCCCATGGAAATCTACTAGACTCAAGGCAAAAGCAGCTAGATCTAGAGGGGGGGGAATCCATGTCTAAAAAATAATTTTGAATATGGCTGTTGAAGTAAGTAGCTAAGAGACTGACATTTTTGAGAGAGTTGACTGCCCGAAGACCCACTAGAACTAAAGCACAGGGACCCTTAGGACTTAAATGGAGGCTTGGGCCTACAAACGATTCAGGGAACATGCTAAAACATTGCTGAGTCCCGAAGAGAGATATCAACTACTGATCTCCTCAAATGTGGCTCAGTAGGATAATTAAAAGGAGGATGGGACCAAGGAACAATTTGTTCAGTGGATTAAGGGGCAGAGCAGGGTCTTAGAAAGCAGTGTCTTTTGGAGGGTTTTGGGGTGTCTGTTGAAACTAGGCAATCCCTCTTCCATCACAGTTGTATTGGTTGCAAGGAGGGAGAATCTTCCCCTCCCCTCCCCTTTTCTCAGTATATAGATCTCCAGAGCCAAGGAAGCTGTTTGGGGAAGGAATGAGTGTTGGCAAGCAAAAAGGGGAGTAAAAGTAATATTTGTGACCAGAATGGCAGACTGTGGGAAACTGTCTTGTCATTTATAGCTACCTGCTATTCCTCTCCAGTGGAGGCCATTTCCCTCCACATTGACAAAAGGCCCGGCCAAGTGAAAATGAGCGTTGTTTTCATCCATGGTGATGATCAGAAATGACTTTACGAACCAGTGTATGGTCAGCCATGCTCTCTTCTGTATCCCAGCTCTTACGATGATGGGTTGAGATAAAGCCTCATCCACCAGGGGGATGCCTACTAAGAGCCGCCCTCTCTTGCACCAGCAATGAACTTGGGAGGCAAAGGAGAAATAAACTGCTGTTTTGAGCCAGTTTTGTGACTTTATTTGGATGTTTTCCCTGCAAACCTTGCCTAATCTCATTTATTCCTCCTGGTATAGCTCTCATAGTATCCTGCTCTTTTTCTGTCACCATCTGATATATCATTAGTTTTTATGAATTGAGGTGAGAAATAGTATACTAGTATAATAATAGTATAATAGAAATGGTATTACTTCTTCAGCTGGATAGGCTTAATGAAGGATTCTTTTTGTTTAGGAACTTTGATCAGATGCCTAGGAATAACAAGTAGGCCACTAAGCACATGGTTGGAGGGACAAGAAAGATGAGTTGGGCTTTCATAAATCATGAGCTGGACTTTGGGGCTAGCTAGGAGAGCAGAGAAAGAAGAGAGACGGGCAGAATTCCTGAGTAATTTATGGGACCAAGCTGGAGATGGCAGAAAAGGAAGAGTAATCCAGCTACGGGGAAACCTGATGCTCAGCCAGATGGCCTGTTACCCTTGGGGTTGCGTGCCTGCTTGTGGGGCAGCCCCAACGGTGTTCTTCTGCAAGGGATAGAAGCTGTGGTGTATGTTACTGTTTGCTTTTCAGGACATGTGAAAGAATAAGCCCCTAAATGAGAAATGGAAGCCAAAGTTGATTAGAAGAACTATGAATCCCCAGGGATTTACAGAGAGCTTGGGAAGAACCAAGAATTTGGGGCAGAGTCTCTGGAACTCAAGGGCCCTGCCGACTCTAGCTGATATCTGGCTCATGCGTATTTAATATCTCTCTACCACTCTCCTCGAGCTCCTTGAGTGCCGGAACTGGCCCTCACTTGTGCAATGTCTTTATTTCAGTGCTTGCTTTGGCCCCAGGCATAAAAATAAGTGATGCATACATGCATGCATGCATGAATGAATGAACAGTGAGACTGAATGAATTGAGTGGAGTTATTTATGTATATTTTGGTTTTCTCCACCTGAGTGGGAGTTTCAATGAGCCAAAATCCATATTGCGTGTCTCTCAACAGTCCTACTAAACAATGAACATAACATTTGGGGAGGTTAGGTATTAAACTAAATTATTCTTTCTTGGTTATTTATTTGTTATAGTCATCATTATTGTTGTTTTAATTAACTCCATTTGTCTGATTGACTTCCTTGAGTCCTTGGAACTGAATGTCTTTGCCTGGAAATGTGGGCTGCTATCTGTGAGGCCGCAAGAAAAAAAAAATCAAGTGGAAAATTATGACTTCTGAGGCCAGATGGATGTAGGACCAAATCCTTAGCTCACCCAAATACAATCTTGGGAAAGTTCCTTAACTCTCTGAGCCTCTGCTTCTTCTTCTTTAAATAGGGCATTAATGGGGTGCCCAGGTGGCTCAGTTGGTTGGGCGTCCAACTCTTGATTTTGCCTCAGATCATGATCTCAGGGTCATGAGATCCAGTCCTGTGTTGGGCTCCACATTCAGTGTGGAGTCCCATGGAGATTCTCTCCCTCTGCGTCTCCCCTTCTTGCACTCATGCTCTCTCTCTCTGTCTCAAAAAGGGGGAGAAGTAGTAATGACTGTGCTGCAGTATGTTATGATAGCTGAACTAAACAGCATGCTTAGTGCCCCTGCAAAGTGTTTGATAGTAGAGGTTTAGTCTGTCTTGGCTCCCTGGTAGGGGTCTAATGCTGCAGCCAGAAATGAGGAAAGCCCATCCCATTTCCGCACAACAAATCAGCATAGCGAGTCCCGGCATTTTCACGTCCTACTTGAAGCTGCACTGTTTCTGTGGCCACTGCAAGATCATTTCTAACGCTTAACTGTTGCCATTTTAGTTTTGGTACAAGTAGATGGGGTTCCCTGGTTCTGATATCATCCTTGATGCAAATCATGGTTTCTCCAAACAGACAGACACAAGATGAATGGACCGAAAATGAGTTGAACAAAATTAGAGGGATTTTTTGAACCTTGGGCTCTTCACAGATCAAAATAAAGACATTCAAACTTTTGAATGTCTTACCCATTCAAACTTTTCTTTCTGTCCCTGAGTTCTGGAATGGGGGAGGTGACATGAAGGGAGAATGTGACTGGGATGACATTTCCTTCATTCTGTGATGTTTCTCAGAGTTCACAACTGGTCTGAAGTCTATGTTTCTGACACTGTGGTTAAAAGTTAATTAGATGCTGGACATGACAGCCAGCATGAGGAGGTCAGTGCCGTCCCGGACGAGGGTGGATCCAGAGGCCACGGGATCAGCAACCACAGTTGTTGCAAACAGTCATGAATCCCCCAGAGATTCCAGTTCCGGAGAACATTTGCAGAATGATGCTATGGAATTATTGAGGACCAGCCACAGGAAGTCTGGTTGTGGGTCTGATATCACCAACCACAGGCTATGTGGCTTCTTCTGTGTCTGGGATCTGGGAACCAAGTCAGAGTTAAGGTGACACCACCCAGGTTGTGGGAACTAGGGAACTGGCTGCAGCCTGTGATGGTTGGGTCATCACAGATGCAGCTGGGAGGCCATTACCACAACACCTGTGCTGTGAGCAGGAAGTTACAGGTTCTTGAGATGGAGTTAGAGTCCTCAGGTCAGCAATGGGGCTTTGTGCCAGTTAAGGAAATTAATGGAAAACCTGCCCCTCTTTCCTTGTCAGATCCCCCAAGATGTGAAAGTCAGATCCCTGACACAATGGGTTCCATCTTTTTAGTCCTCTTTTCTATACCTCCTGACCTTACTCAGAGTTACTGAAATGATAAATGTATTTTAATTTTTTAAAAAATGAGTTTGAATTTAAGAAAGCACCTCTGGAGCCCCTGACACGTTTCCTGTTTGTTCCATCAGCACTTTGATCATAATCCTCCTCCAATAAAACCTTTAAATGGTTCTTTGTTGCCTACAGGATGAGCCAGCATCATGTCACAAATACTCAAGATCCTCCATGAACTAATATCTGGCACCTCCCCAGCCTATTTCTCTCTGTGCTTTCTGTCCAATTCCACATGCAGGTCACGCTGAACTCAGTGCATGTCATGGGTCAGGCTGGTTTTCCCCAGATCCGTACATTTTCCTTTTCATCACTTGAAAGTGAACTCAGGATTCTCCCTCTCTACACACCCTCCCTCACCTGTGCACCTAGAAATGATCTCTTCCTCTTATGTACTGAAATTATACCTGGTCCTACTCCTACAACATGTTTGCCTTATATCATAATTCATACAGCAACTCTCTTCCTACCCTGTAATTTATTTGAGGAGAGAGAATCAGTCCAACTGATGACTAATCCTAAGGTTGGCACATAGAAGGCACAAAATGTTGATGAATTGAGATAGAAAGTACCTCTTAAGGAAAATATTTTTAATCAAAGCTGGAGTTTTAAACGCACACATACATACAATAATGAAGAAAATAGCAAAAGGACAAGAAGGAGATAATTATGGCTGACTTAACTCATTTGACCATCAGATCCTTTATTCCTGTTGTCAAACACTGTGCACATCTTGTAAAGAAGCATCATTTCAAAAGCTATTAATTATTGTCTCCTTACATCACAAAATAGAGACAACAAAACCAGCACATCAGGGAAAAGCATGAGGCTGACACACTCTTGGATAAGCCGCAGTCTGTCTCTAGCTGCCGAGGGGGAGCCAGGAAGGTCAAAACCTTGAACTATAGCTGCTGTGACTCTGGCCTCAAGTTCAAGAGGCGGAGGAGGCTCTGGCTTCATCCGGGTCATGACGGATGCCAACAGATGCAAGTGACAGCAGTCTGACAAAAGGCTGCTTGCTTCCATCCAGGTGCAAAGCTGAAGTCCGTCTTCAAAGATGTACAGCTTCATAAAGCCCAGGAACAAGGTCCCCTGTGGCTCTTCCAGACCATTCTTAAGCAAAAGCTAGCTTGCTTTTCTCTTTTCTTTTTTTTGCTTTTAAAATATATTGGATTGATCACACAGACGTGATTCTCCTCAATGGGCCCTGCCAGGTCAGATCCACATGATACGGTCATCAGATCCTCTGTACCCAGGCTAGTCACTCCCCTTAGCATTTTGAGCTGAAAGGAGGCTCAGGGAAGGCTTACCGCATGCCCATCTCCTTCTCTCTGCCAAGAAAGTTTCCAGATTGCTCCTGCTTGGTGATGGCAAACTTGCCTTCACGTTTATCAAATATCTACTCTGGGTCATGGGTAAGGCATATATGTACCTGCATCATTTTATTTAATCCTCATGACAGTGGAAAGGTAGTTACTGTTGTCCCCATTTTCAGGATGGAGGAATGCAAGAACAGAGGGTATCCAAACACAAGTTCACTCATGGAGCTGACTTAAGGGAGAGCAGCGATTCTCTGGTTTGCGGCCCTAGAGCCCTTTCTCCTTAACTAACTCCTAACTCCTTACTCCTTAAACTCTCCTAACTCCTTAAACTCCTTCCTTGCTGTCTTTCCTCTGCCAGAGTACCTCCATAATTCCCCTGCTTTCTCGCGTGATAGCCACCAAAGCAGGGCCAGCCAAGGTCGTCTGTGAGATGTCTTAGCAGATGCGCAGCCTGAAATATAGCCAAGTACCACTTAGAAAAAAACAGATAATATCTCACAGATCTCGCTGGCTTTACATCCTTAAAACCGTTCTGCTTTCTTAATATAGCAATACAATCACTTTTACTGTTAACCAAGAAGCCTATTCTTTGCCAATATTAATGTTTACTCACATCTAAGGGGGAGAAATGAAAATGCGGAAAAGTAGAAAAAAATCATCTGTATGTAGTCCCCCGATCCAAGGATGGCCAGTGTTCCATAGGGAGGGCTCCTTATCACAGTCCCAGCAGACTCAGGTCACTCTGCTTCCTGGTGGATCCCGCCTGGTGGCTCATGTGACACCAGAGGCTCCAACCCGCTGAGTGACCACCAGTCACTGAGCTCCCCCCCCACCCCGTGGTTCTTCACAGGAGTCAAGTGTCCATCGAGAGCACATGCATGCTTTGAAAGATCACTTGTAGATTGCACCTTCCTTCTACTCAGAGCATGCTTCCCTTGTCATCCTCAGGAAAGGCTTGTTGTCCCCATGACCCCCATGCCAGGAGCAGGGATCGGCCCACAGACTGGAGGTAAGATTTTCTTTGGAGGATCTCTGAGAACGAGCAAAATAAATAAATTCATTTTAATGCCCGCTCTCCACTGAGTACTTTGACAAGAGATTTTTAAGCTCTGTGAGAAGTAAGATTTGATCGGTCTTATTCCCTGTCACTTCCCCAAGACATAGGGCTGTTTCCAACACACTATGGCATTTAAAGAGTACAGTTTGTTATATATTTACAACAACAGAGTTGTAAGATAAACATTTCTATGAGCCTTAAAGGACCTGAAAACTAAGGCTTAGCAAAGTTCAGGGAGCTGCACAAGGCTGGCCGTGGATGGCACGGCCGCCTGGAGCAGGACTGCTCCATTGCAAAGCCTGTTTTTTTTGCTCAGGGCCATTCTGCCTTTTCCCTAACAGCGCATTTGATACCTGGGTGAGTGGCTTCACGCCATCCGATTCCAGTCCCAGCAAAGAAAGACGGATCATTGACTAGAGCCTTACTTTAGTCACCACTGATCTGCCCCTTCTCCCCCCGGATCCCAGGCCTCTGACATGCTGGATCTCCTGACCAAAGCATTTTGGGCAGGTAGTCTCTCTTGTGCAAGAATTTCAAACTACAATGAACCGGGGGATAGAAAATGGAAAATCTCATACAGTGTGCCCTCAAGAAATAAAGCTGAAGGACTGAGAGGCTGATTTCCCAGAAATGCCCGATATACAGAAAACTGATAATGTTGGAATTTTCTTAAACAATAGGGAGTTGGTCCAGGGTTCCCTCATATCAACTTGGGAAGTTTTACTTTTGGTTTCTAGAGATGTGAAAAAGGAAACAACCTGGGTCCGGTTGTTCCCCCAAAATAAGCTAAATTGAGCTTCATTTGTGTGACTGGACTAGTTTGGTCAGCTTGGGGAATTTTCAGAGATGGTCTTCATTTGTTTGATTTTAATAGGCTAAATAAACTCTCCCCTCTTTCCGTCCCTGCCCATAAGTACAGCCCACCCTAAACCCTCAATAGACTCGCCCGTGGCTTGCCACAGTTTGTGTGTCCTGAATTGCAATTCCTCGGCTACTCCCGAAAAAACTCATTTTGACAATTTCGGGCTTGCCTTGGTTTACCTCTTTTTATTTAGGTTGACACTGTCTGCTAGAATGTTCTAGATAATGCTCTTTATTTAAAAATGGATACACTATCAAGTAGTCTCTATTTCCTCCATCTTGATCAAGTATGCTGACCTATCTCCTCTCTCCCTTAAGCCACGTTCAGGAATTTGAACTTTATTCTAAGAATATTGAGGAATCCCTCGGCAAACAGGTGAGGGGCCTAATCACATTTGCCCTTTAGAACTACCCACGTGTCCAGTGCAGAATGGAACAGAGAGAGGCAAGCCTGGAGTCAAGGAAACTGGTTCAAGATTAGTACATGAGTCTAAGTGAGACATGAAGGGGATGTGTGGTGAAGAATTGAGCCCTCCCCAAAGAGAATTCTGGCATCTGCCCTTTGGATCCTGGGAGGTGAGCCCTGAGCCCAGGAATGTCATCTCTGAGGAGTGTTTTTGTCTGTCTACAGCCTTGGCTCACACCCAAAATGATATAGGGTGGAGACTTTGGATTGCATTGTGTCAGCTCAACCTCTGAAGGGACTGCACACCGAGGTCAGCCATGTGGGCGGCCAACCAGGCTTCCACGATTGAGCTCAATAAACACACTGGGCACCAAGGCTCAAGTGAGCTTCTCTGACTGGCAGTGCTCTGTGCATATTATCACACATCATTGCTGAGATCATAATGCTGCCCACAATCCCACCAGCACAGGACAGCTGGCCGTGCCATGTTTGGAACCCTTCTGGACTCCATCCTATCCACGCTTCTTACCTTGGCCAATGTTAATGCGTGTCCTTTAGCTGCACAGACCTACAACCATGAGCATAACCACTTTGAGTTCCATGAGTCCTTCTAATGAAACTCAGAGTGGTCTTGGGAACCCCTAAATTTGCAGCTGGTGTCATAAGTGAGAGTGGTCTTGGGACTGTCCCCTCAAGAACAGTCTGTGTCCGGACCAAAGGAGTAGAAGTGGAAATGGAAGTGAGCAGAAGCTTTCAAGAGACATTTAAGAAATAGCACTGGTGAGCTTTGTTGACTACACATGGTGAGGGGGAAATGGGAAGGAGTCGTCAGAGGGGCATTCAGATTTCTGACTTGGCGGCTGGTGGGGTGCTTTGTGATACTGACCCAGACTTGATTCTGTCTTCCAAGACATTTTATTCTTACTGCCTAGAACAGGGACGTTTTAGATACAAAATAGATGTTGAATGAAGAATGGTCTGGGGCAGCGGGTAAGATCTGACTAATTTATTAACCAGAATAGGAAAGGACCATGAATTTACTGTGGAATATTCATTGGATGGTAAACCCCACTTTCATTTTTAAAACAATCTAGGATTTAATTTAATTTATTTTATTTTATTTTATTTAAAAAAATCTAAAACCAGATTTTGGTTTTAATGGATGCTTGCAGTTAGAGGTATCCTATGATTTGTTTCTTGCTTATGAAAAGAGTTTAAGACAGCTTTCAATGAAGAAGTTAAATCTTTGGAAAGAGTAATTCCATCAAGCTATGTCAATGAACATTGTTTCTTTTCAATTGAGATGATTTCTGCCCAAATATTAGATATTACTCCTGTACTCTCTAAACATCTGGAACCCCTGAGAAGTGTCATGAACAAGGCTTACTGCTTAGGAGATCTCCTTTTGTTACGCTTTGTATAGACCACTGACTTTTTTTTTAATCCAAACTTTGGTTACCACAAAATTGAGTTCGCAAAATTTTCTTTCTGTCTTTGACATTGCTGTCTTATGGTTAAGGCTAGATGCTAGTCCCGGTTTCCTTGCAGACTTATGTTTTTGTCATTTTTATACTCTCTTCTCTTTAGGCAATTTAGATTACACACCAAGTCTCCCTCATTAAGCTTTTGGAATCACCCTTGTCTCATTAGTATCATTTGTATGTGTAAGTTATTAAATTGAAAAAAATCAGAAGCCTAGATAACACTTCCTCCCACTCACTGCCCAAGGGGTCTGGATAGTCACCGTGAGAACAAGAATATTTATAACAACAGTACATGGCCTGCTTAATTTTTAGGCTTTTTCAGAAGACTAAATGTGCTATCATAAGCCCAACTACTGGGTAAAATATGAATTTCTATGCAACTGTTAGCTATATATGTTTTAATTAGCTGAATTCTTGGTGAATGACTAAGATCTATTTTTTTTGTGTGAATTCCGTTATGTCCAATTTTAAGAACTTTTCTCTTTACAAAATAACCTCACAACTTTTACCCTACTTCTTCATAGCAAGAGTCTTGTGAGGTGGCTGTTATGACAAGTTCCGTAAATAGGAACCCGAGCGCCAGTGACAGACCGGGTGACTCGCGTCAGGCCCCCCAGCCTGGGTTACGGAGCAGTGAGTTCCATTAGTCCCACTGACCTCTACCACCATGCCACCGCCTACCCCCGGCCCATGCCACAGTCGTTTCCAGGTGCGACACATCTGTAAAGCATGTAAATACCATTTGGTTCTTTTCTGAAGCACTCTGCCTTCCTTAAAATAGGGGTATCGCTCGATCATTCACGTGGTAAGAAGAATCGAGAATAATCAGGAAATCGCAGTCCCAGAGTGATGTCTTGGTGGAAAATTGAAACGTTTGCAACTGGAAGTCCAGAGTGAAAATGGCATCCTAACTTAAGAGAGAGGCTGCTGTTACACTGATGTTAAGGATTTAAAAACAAACAACAGGAAGTGAAAAAGCCTCTTAGGAAGTTTGCGTTCATGTGCAACGTGGGAACAGAGGGGCTCCTGCAGCCAGCTGTCCACGAGGGTCACGTCCAGCTGACAGAAGGCTCTGGGACGCCGTGGGGCGGACACGTGCTCTTTAGGGAGCCTGCCTTGGTTTGCGGTTCTCTCTCCTGCAGTTGCTCCCTGTAGACCTTTAACTTCCCCAGACTTGAACTTGCTCATCGGTAGGCTAGGGGCTCGGGAGTAGCCATGCCACACCTTCTTCAGCAGGGGGCAGGTGGGTGGCAGCTTTGCTGGTTCTCCTTCTAGGTTAAGCCCCTGCACCGATGGTTACTTGGGGGGAAGAGCTTGGCCTTCATCTCCCCTGTGAAGAGCTGCATGGTGGGCATTCCTTGTAAGTAGAGCACATGAGACCATCTGTCTTCTTTGTCTTTTAGAGGCAAAAAGTTCCAAAGATCTGGTTGCATTTAGTGACAAACAGGGAATAGAGGAAAGCAGTGACAAAGGTTTGAATCTGAGCAAAACTAGCACACTCGTTTCTGGCTTGGATTTCCTTAAGTTTTCCCAAAAGTCATGGACGTTGTTCTATCTGCTTTAGAGATACTGAGACTACTCATTGAGCAAATAGTGAAACCTATCTCCTGTGGGTTCATTATGTTTACACCAATCCTATTGAGTTAATGTTGCATTTTTCGTAAATTGTACTTTCCGTGGAGTAATTGTGAGTCATAGAAAGAAAAACATGTAAATTAATCAGCGCTTAAATAGTAAACAATATACCTAAAGAGAGACTGAGCATGAAGAACACTTGGCAGAAGTGCACTTTCACCACGCATGTTTCTGAGTCAATGTAACTTGTGATGAACATTCCTTTCTTAATGTCATCTCAGTTTGCTGGAGAGATGCTGGAGGAGTACCGACTCATTTCTACATCTTGGGTCTGTGTCCCTGGCAGGGCTGTCGACTGGTGCAAGGTGCATTTCCGTGAGACAGCAGCATCTCCGAGGCCTCCTGGTTGGTTACAAGCGGGGGCGCAGCTGTGAGGACTCAGTGACCTGGAACTGCCAGGCCCCTCTTCCTTCTGGAGGGTCACATGGAACACTCACACATGAGCCACACTCGTTAATGGTAATGGCAGCTGCCTGTGGTTCTGGGGTGATTTAGCCTTTACACAATTCCAGTTTGGAGACCTGAAACTTCTACACTGCCCCCCGATTCACAGTTTCCTGGATTAGGGCCACCAGGACATCACACATTTCTCAAGTCCTACCCCAAACCAGGCTAATCGCATTGGCCAGATGATGTTCTTTACTGGCATTTCCCAAATACAGAAGGAATGCCTGATAGCTGCCATTTTCTGGGCATTTCCTGTGCGCCAAGTTCTGCTGTTGCCTTACGTAGAGCCCCCACAGTCCTTGATAGGGGTTCCGCCGTGGAGGTTAAGAGAGGAAGACCCGGCCGACTGTCCAGCAGCAAATCCCAACGCTGTGCTTCTCTTTGTGCCTGTGGACGAGTCAGGCCATCTCTCTGAGCCTCAGTGTTCTCATCTATAGAAGGGGGATACTGTTGTCTACCTCTGAGGTTGTTACCAGGACAGCCGCACTGAACACATCACCAGGCAAGAGGAAAGAGCTCCCCATTGTGCAAACCAGGTTGGGTTCTAAAAGGTAAAAAACTCTAAGGTTTGTAACTCTCTGGTTGTAAGCATAGAACCCACTTCTCCCAGGAACTCATGTTAATGGAAAGTGGATGAAGTCTTTCATCAGGCCCCCCCCCCACACACACACACAAGTCTTATGGGTGGCACCTACCTAGTGGTTAGTTCATTTTGGAACTCCATCTGCACAGTGGACTTTGACCTTCTTCTGTTTCTAAAGATCCGTGGTGAAGCCTCAACTCTGCCCTCAGCACGTCTGTCTTTGTTCTGTCCGTGGAAAAACCTGTCAAAACCAAAGACTAATCATCCCAAAAGCAGTTGGGCTGAAGTCTTTCCATCCTTGTCCTTCAGATAAAGCTGAGAGAAAGGGGCATGGGGACTCCAGAGTGGGAAGCATTGGCCCCTCTCGGGCTAGTCACCACTGGGAGGAATGAAAATTGTACAAAAGTGTAATAGACATATTTCTTTTTTTTTTTTTTAAAGATTTTATTTATTTGATAGCGAGAAACACAGCGAGAGAGGGAACACAAGCAGAGGGAATAGTAGCGGGAGAAGCAGGCTCCCTGCTGAGCAGAGAGCCCGATGCGGGGCTCGATCCCAGGCCGCTGGGATCATGACCTGAGCCGAAGGCAGACGCTTAACGACTGAGCCACCCAGGCGCCCCTAAAAGTGTAATAGACATATTTCTATATGTCTACCCGTATATGGAGTTCTACTCATATGTGACTGCCACCCCACAGGACAAAGTCCTGTCTCTGCCTCGGGATCCACCAGCACTTTTGCTGGAAAAAATTACGTGTGTAGCAACCAGTCTCCACCCAGGGCGTGTGGGGTCCTCAGACTGGGCTCTCACCCCCGGTATGTCTCTTGTAACCACGCACATTTAAGAAACAGTGGGTGCAGAGGGAATGAGTTTCTATGACCCCCCTGTTGAGGTTGGTTTCTGGAGAAGCTGAATCTGATAGTTTAGCATGAAGGGAGTTTACCAAAGAGTGTCTTGGGATCCATGCCTGCAGAAGGGAGAAAAAGGGAGCAGGAGTGGGCAGAGGAAGGACCAAGCTTCAGAGAAGACCCAGGCCAGCCTCACAGCTCTTATGGGAAGCTAGTGAGCTAAAATGGCCCTTCAGAAGAGCCTCTGACTTGGGCTGAGATGGTTAGAGTCTCATTACTCATCCGCATACCCAGCCACTGCTCTGGATCAGTCACACGTGTGGGTCAGAGGAGGCCAGCTCTCTGCAGCTAACGCACTCTCCGAAAGGCTGCCCACTGATGCCCCTGCCCCGGGGCCAGCCAGTCCTCCAATGAGGAAGTCTGGCTGGCTCATCATAATGCCCACGAGTGCCCCCCACCCACACACAGTCTGCATGAGCTTCAGTGACCCAGTCTCCTCCCCCGTGACCCCTACCATGTTCAGACCCATGGTGGAGAACACAGTGAGGATAATTTCTCAGGTCTCTGGCTCTGGATATCCTAGGATTATGAGAGGACAGAGGAGAGGGAAAAAGGATAGAAGGAAAAGGTAAGAGGAGAATGGAGGGTGAGAAGGAGCCTAACAGGACGCAGCAAGTTGTGTAGGGCATCGAGGTAGGTGTTTCCTATCCTCCATTCAGGACAATTTCCAGCACTTTCCCTTAGAAAGCACCATGTGGCTAACTGCCATCTTACAGATGAAGAATCTGGGGCTCAGTGAGTGAGCGGCAAGTACAATAAGTGCTTTGTCTCAAGCTTCTTTCACGTTAAATCCATGTCTAGGGCTGTGGCTCCAAGTATAAGCACATAAGCGACGGCAGGGACCCAGCCACGTGCACCTGACGTCGGCTTCTGGGGTCCACGAGCCTGCATCCCCCTGCCGTCCAGGCCACTGTGGCTGCTCCCAGATCTGGAGCTAGACTAACCTCTTCGGCCCGTCTTCTCATGTCTTGCCTCCAAGCACGCCTTCCTCCAGCTTCTGCCGTCCCAGAGATGCTCAGTACCATGCATCTTTGGTGCATCTTTGGTGGCAGCTCGGACCTCACAGCTGTACACCCTACCTGTGTCCACCAAATTCCCTGCTAGAAGAATGTTAGAGAAGGACACTTGGGACATGACAAGGGACAGCCCAGAGGGCTGACAAATTCAAGACAAGTGTACAAGAAAGTGCTTTCCCGATCATATGTTTATATTACGCAGTGCACACTCACACGCATAGAGGGATGGCTTCCATTTTCCACGTAGTATCTCAATCCACGCAAAAAAAACACGGATTTCCCCTTGTTGCAGAGATGAGGAAACTGAGTCATGGAGAGATCAAGGAGTGCACTCAAGTCAGGTGGTGCAGCCCAGCTTCAGATCTGGCTCTTTCAGACTCTTAAATCTTAGCTTTGAACTCGGCCAGACAGATGCCAAGCACCGACTGCCACACCCCATCTTAGCGTCTTAGCCGGGAGACCAGCCTTGCAAGGAAGGTCCATGTGAGGCGAGATGCGTATTCTATTTTATTCTCTGCTCTAGGGCACATGAGGAAATGTACTCTTAGAGTTCATGGATGTGTGCTCATTAATGGAAACAGTGCAGAGTGTGTGTTCATACAGAAGTGTCGATACGTGTTGATTGTGTCGGGGAGCGTCTCGATCTAGAGACCCGTGAACAATTGATCGGTAGATCCTGTTCACATCGCACACAAATAAACACACACTCACACTCACTGTCACGTACACAGACACTCACACACACTCAGGATGATCTTCCCTCTTGGACATGTTTGTTCAGAGGCTGCTCTTGCCTGCCTCCTTAGGGTGGGGGCGGGGGGCCCTTGCACAGGTGTGAGTGTGGGTGGAATTTATTATCTAAACAAGTGAGAAAATGACAAAATGAACAGAAAAACCACAAAAGCAGCGATGGTTGTTGATCTTGATTTTTTTTTTTTTTAATGCAGACCGAAGATGGAGGGAGGGAGGTGACAGGGTGCCTAAAGCACAGGGCAGGGAGAGAGGGACAGAATGGAGGACGAAAGAGAAAATGGGAGAGAAGTAACTTTGTCATCCTCCCCCCTTAGGACAAATGAGCCCCGCCGCTGCATGCTTTTGAGTCTTATGAATTAGCAGATGGGAAAGACACCGCAGGGAGGTGTGAAGAGTGGTTTTGATATTGTCAGAGTACTGACGGCTTTGCTCAAACCAGGTCCAGAGGCTAGAACCACAGAGCTCGTGTGTGAGCACCCAGTCCCTTAGCTGCTTGAAACTGCACGACTCAGAGCATAATGGCAATTCTTCTGGTTTCCGTACTTCCATTGCTGTGAGACGCATGTTTAAAAATCCGATTTGCTTTTTGCTCGTCAAGCCTTAATCAGCTACCCTGCTGGGCTGGAGTGAGAGCCTTAGTAATCAGCCTGCTTTGTAGGGAAGGCAGGGGTCGAAATGGGACATGGGAACACTGCTTTCTTAGGGCTTTCCTTCAACTCCGAAAGCATCTCCTTCCTGCAAAATTTCAGTCACAATCTGTAATCCATTAGCTAACTAGCTCCCCCTCTTGAAAGTTTTCTTTCAGATAAAAACAGCTTAATGCTATGAAGAGGTGATCAAACATCAGACTCATCTTTGTTTATGGCTGTTGCTGGAATCGGTCGTGTCAGGAACAAAAAAACAAAAAGAACAATGCGTTTGTGTTCAAATCTGTCTGAAGCAAAAGGTGCAGCTGTGTCATTATTTTAATTAAAGCCTAACAGCGTTCAGTTATCTTTTTTAACTTAAAGGTGTTTTGACACACTGAAAAGGAAGGGAATCGGAAACACTTACCCGCCGAGTTAGCCGAGAACTGTCAGGGGCTTCAAGAGTTAAGGTAGCAAAAATGCTTGTCACCAAAAAATACGAGTTTGTGTTACCGTCAGACATTCCGACTCTTTGACAAAATGCCATGTCATGCCTTGCTTGTTTTTATATTGTTACTATTTGATTTTGATTTTGAGCCAGGCATTTTCTCTTTTCATCTTGATTGAAAGCAAGCAAAAGTTTTGACTGTCTCTAGAATTCAAGCAATGAATCTCTTATGTGATACATAATGTAGATTTCAGAGCAAGTCATGGGGGGGCGCACCGTGTGACATACACATTTCGTAGGGTAAGACTCAGTAAAGAGATGGACCGAACAGAACTCGGTGCTCAGACACTGTAACAAAATTGTGTCTCTTTAAACCAGCTCTGCTCAGGCTTGACTGCGTATGTATTTGCATCCTGTGGCGACCTAACTCGTTATTTATGCCTGGGTCTCACCCTCCAAAGACTCTGATTTCGTTGGTCTGGGGTGTGACCTGGGTGTCACGGGTCTAAAACGTCCTCCAGGTGATTCAGATGTATCGTCACAGTTGGGGCCCTGTTGTAAGCCAACTGTGGCCCCCACGCACTTTGATTGAGGCATAAGTGACACATGTAATTGTGCATCACTTGGGGTCATAAAGGCAGCCAACCACCCAGCATCTTCTCATTCATCCTGGTCCCGGTTTTGCTCTGATGCATCTCTCCCACACCCCAGAGGCCATCTCTAGAGGGGACCTTGGGGCTGTTTCTGGGGCTGCTAACCCAGACCGGCGCTCGGACGTGCCAGCTGTGTGACTGTGGGCCAGTATATTGGTTTGCAAGAGCTTCCATAATAATGTGCCACAGACTTGGTGGACTGAGCATCAGAAATGTATTTCCTCAATTCTGGAGGCTAAAGTCTAAGATCAACCATTGGCAAGGTTGGTTTCTCTGAGGCCTCTGTCCTTGGCGTGCAGACGGCCGCCTTCTCCCTGTATCTCCGTATAGTCTCCCCTCTGTCTGTGTCCTAAGTTCTTCTTATAAGGACATCTGTCATACTGGATTACAGCCTACCTCCATGACCTCATTTGACCTTAATTACCTCTTTATTTTATTTTATTTTATTTTATTTTTTTAATTAATTACCTCTTTAAAGGGCCTCTCTCCAAGGACACTTATATTCTAAAGTACTGGAGGTCAAGGCTTCAATTTGTGAACTGAATTGGTGAGTAGGAAGGGGATTCATCTCCTAACAGCCCGCCAGAAGGGGTGTTTACACTGCCAACGTGCATGCCTAGCTCCCTGGGGAACTGTGACTGGGAAGAACTTCAGACAAACTAGAATGCATAAAAGTTTCTGAACAGTCTGAGCTCCCTTTATCAGTCAAATTGGCCCAAGGTAGCAGCCAGCAGGGGGCTCTGTGGCCATATCAAAGGGCAGAATTAGTCTGGGGAATGAGATGGAAAGATCCATCTTCCACCCCAAGGGCCATCCAAAAGGCTTGAACACCTTTTCCAAAGTCCTGGGAAGTGGGGAGCCCCCAACCCCCAAGGCCCCCGGTGGGTTGAAGGAGGGTGGGCTCTATTTCCTCTGCTGTTGCTGGTTCAAGGCAGCTCGGCACCCTGGTCCCCAAACATAAGCACCTGGCTGTCACCATGACCGTGATGACTTGGCCACCAGAGGCCATGAGATGGCTGGAAAGACGGTGTTGTTTCTTCTCATTAACAGCAGAGTGGACTTACTGTCTTCAGGGATGGGATCTTTGGATGTTTAGCTTGTTCTTGGTCTTCCCTAAGTTTGAACCTCACGCACCCCTTGGCATTTTTGGTTTGGCGTTATTCTTTCTACTATTTCTGTTCCCTACATCGTAAGGTGGAAGAAATTTCCACTTTCTTTCCTATCAGAGAATGTTCAGGTGGGCTCCATTCCGAAACTTCCAAACACAAGTTTTCTGACTCTTTTCACCCCCTTTGAGTCTCCCTTCTCCCAAGGCCAAGCTGAAGTGGCCTCCTGGTGTAGAACTCTGGCTTTCCTTTGTGTGGCACCATGTTCTAGAGATTTCTGAAAGCACTAATTGAGTCCTCTAATTAGTACCTCAGCAGATCTACATTATTTCAGGTCCTCTTCTTGACTTTACCAATACTTTGAAGAAACAACTCAGGGTCAAGACTAAATAATAAAATTAAATGAATAGTGTAATTTTGAGCTCCCTGAGAACATGGGCCATATACCCATGAGTTTCTGACACTGCGTAGATACACATTTGAAATCTAGTGAATTCAATTGAGTCAGACTTAATTTAATTCAACGGATCCCTTTCTGTCTGAGCCGGGAGGGACCCGTGACTCTGTCTTTGGAGATGAGTGGGCCCCGGGCCAAGGGAACCAGTCCCGGGCCACACAGCGCCTCCCATCAGACCTGGGATTAGCTCTCCGTCGAGCAATGCCTACATTAATTCACAGATCACAGCCTCAAGCTTCATGAGCACTTTGCTTTAGGAGGATGTCAAAACAGGACACTATTTCACTGTCTCCTGTTTAGCACATCTCCAAATGGCACATAAGTTTTAAAAATGAACCGAGGTGTCGATGTGAGTTAGACACTGAAAAGCACCCGTCCTATTCAAAACACACGGTCTCTTAGACAAGACCATGTGGCTTGCGGGCCACGGGGACAAGGTCACCCGTAATAAAAGAGAGGGATTGAGCTTGCTGCTGGCCAGCCCTGCTCAGCTACTAACAGCCATCTGGATTGCCGACGTGGAGGCCAGATTGCTTGTTATGTCCACCAAGTGAGTTGTCTTGCCCTGGAACAACAAAATACAAAACATCAACAAAAGAAACCTGTCATCTCCCTGTCTGCCTCTGTGGAAATGAGCTTTCTTCCGACTTGTGCTGGTGGCACAGCCACGGAGCTCAGCTTTGCCAGTCGGGAGGGTGACAGCTGCCAGAGAGGCGTTGGGACAGGAATCCGATGAGCAGGCAGAGGGTTCCAGATGAGGAAGCCACAAGAAGGCATTTGCTGTGTTGTTTCCTCATACAGGCAGCAGGAGTCCAAGAGCACAATACTTTTTTTTTTTTTAAGATTTTATTTATTTGACAGAAAGGGAGAGATCACAAGTTTTATTTATTTGACAGAAAGGGAGAGATCACAAGTAGGCAGTGGGGGGGAGCAGGCTCCCCGCCAAGCAGAGAGCCTGATGCGGGGCTCGATCCCAGGACCAGAGGCAGAGGATTTAACCCACTGAGCCACCCAGGTGCCCCCGCAATACTTATTTATTAGCTGAATGACCATCCTTTCCCTCGCACACTTGGCTAATGAAGTTCGGGGCCATTTGTCTGCAGAGCTCTCTCACTCTGCAGCTCCCTTTCCTTTGTTTCTAAGAATAACCAAATCACTGAAAGGCTGAAAAATCTCTCCTTTAAGGAAGAAAAAATGAGCTGGACTGATCTGGCATTTCTTTAAGGCTTTTGTGTCTGTTTTGGATTTAGTGCATCTTCTGCTTAAAGGTGGTTGTTCTGACTTGGCTTTCAAGTTTCTTTATCTTAAGTTGTATTAATTTTGCTGCAAATTGTTTTGAGCTGCTGACCCAGAGGAGCAGAACGCGTGGCTTTCTGGAAGAGCGTTCTGCTATCAGTGGAGGACAGCAACGCAAATAGTTCCCCAAGTAAAACGGCAGCCATTTATCAAATCAATTGTAGCAATTTCACTTAGAAGTCCCGTGAATTTTGTACCTCTTCCTAAAATGTCTGTCTCAAAAAGCACACAGGGGAATACATTTTGCAAACTGCTGCACAGGGGAAGCACCTACCAAATGATTTTATTTGCTGTAAAAAATTGTTTGTTAATTTGTAATAGTGGTAACACATCTTGTACTGACCACGGCACCAAGGGTGGTTGGGGCAGGGGGCATATAATCAGGGATTCAGATCAAACAGCAATCAGAAATCCTACACCACCTCTAGGATTTACCTTGAAATTTGCAGGTAGAGTATGGTAATGCCACGCTCTTTCACTGAAACAGGAAAATATCTGTGGAGAGTTTGGATAAAATTTTCTTATAAGAATCGGAATCTAAAGGACTTACATAAGAATCCAGTTTGCTCGGTTTCCTCAGAGATTTCAGAAGTGTGCTCAGGGTGTCTGCATGAAGAGAGCAAAAGCACTCTTCATACATTCTCAAAATGTATGCTAGGTTCAGGACACCTGCGGGGCGCTGCCGGTTTAGCGTACCACCTTGATCTTGGCTCAGGTCATGATCTCACGGTTGTGAGATCGAGCCCCATGGCAGGCTCGGAGCTCAGCAGGTAGTCTGCTTAGGATTCTCTCTCCCTCCCTCTTCCTCTGCCCCTCCTGCTTGTGTTCTCTCTCACTCTCTTGTTCTCTCTCCAAAATAAATAAATAAATCTTTAAAAAAAAGGTATGCTAAGTTCCAAAACCTGTACATATGGAGCAGGAGGCAGGGCTGAGGGAAGTGTGGAATAAAAGCAGAAGACCCAGGCTTTTATTACGGAGGGGCTGAGCAGCAGTCACTGGACCAGTACACACACACACACACACACACACATTACATGTATGCACATATACACATGCATGTAACGAATCCAAACTATACACAGTTGCATACATGTTCACTTCTGCTTTGGCGCATCAGCAGAAGATTGATTTCTCTACATGCAGTGACTTATACATACAACCTACTCTCCCTCCATTTTTTGGCTAATTCTTTTTCTGTCTTAAAAATGTTGGCCAGATAGCACCTCTTCCAGGAAGTCTTCCAAGACTGTGCTCTGCCTCCGCCATCTGTTTGTGCTCCATAAAGTCCCTGGGCATTCCCTTCTAGAAGTTTGTTTTTTATGATATATTGTGATGACACTTGAGTTAAGCTACAAGGGCAGATCGGCCAGGAGTCTTATTAAACCTGGTCTGAGCCTTCATCTAATTTGGTCTCCATCATCAGTGCCCCTGTTGGCACCCCAGGCTCCACTAGAATGGAAGATGCATGATACTCAGGGGACCAAAATGGAAGAGGGGCCTCCGGCCTGCAACCATCAGTGTCCCTGCCAAGGACTGAGCAACTCTTTAAAGACTGGGAGCTCTGTCTCTGGGTGGCAGTTGGCTTTGGGAAGTTTTTGATAGCGCTAGGAAACACGGTGCACAGAACCCAGATGGCCGAGGTGTTGAATAGAGACAGGGGACATTACAGAAAGCAAAAGCCAGATGGCCAAGTTCAGGGAGCTGAAAAGACATGTCTGGGGAGTGGTGGGTTTTCTATTTAGCTAGGGAGGCAAAGTCATGGGGATTGAGGTTTGCAAAGTTGCACACAATCAAATGGAAGTGGTACTTGAATATAAAAGCTAAGATTTTTTCTTTAAAGATTTTTTAAAAAGATTTTATTTATTTATTTGGAAAAAGAGAGAGAGAGAGAGCACTCCCGAGAGAGAGAGCACAAGAAGGAGGAAGGGCGGAGGAAGAAGGAGAAGCAAACTCCCCATAAGCAGGGAGCCCAACCCGGGGCTTGATCCCAGGACCCTGAGATCATGACCTGAGCTGAAGTCACATGCTTAACCGACTGAGCCACCCAGGTGCCCCCTGGAAGATAGAGATTTTTTTTTTAATTGGGCTAATATTGTAAATTCTAGAGTAAAATTGTTAGTGACACTAAACCTATTTGTTCACTAGTCATATGAATCTGAGGCCAATTTCCTAACCCTCGATTTCCTCCTCTGTAAAATGGGGCTAAATTATTATCGATGTCATAGGCAGTTGTAAGGATAAAATAAGCTAAAATATATAAAGCACGGACAACAGTGCTTGGGGCATAGCAAACACTATGTAAGTATTGTTGTTACACACTCTTCAGTTCTGAAGGAGACAAGAAGCAAATGAAATTTTAGGAAGCATTGTGACGAAAAGTTCAATGCATTTCCCAGAGCATTTATCTATTTACTATTTTATTAGCCACCCAGATTCTGAGACAATGCATAAAGCAAATAAGGCAAAGTGCTGGATTCTTTATCTCAACTGCATGCTTATTCCTGGGCCCAGCTATGATAGAAACAAACATGCATTTGTTTTTCAAAAAAAAAAGGAAATTTGATGTTTTACTAACATTTATTTGGATTAGTAATCTGTACATAACATGCTTGGGAGGATGGCTAGTAGTAAATGTTACTAGCATAGGTTTAATATGCAAAAAGCCACAGAGGGATTACTTAGTATGTGGAAAAAAATATGTAAAAGTAAAAAAAAAACAGAAAAACAAAAACCAAACATGTTTTACTCTGATAAAACACACCAAAAAAAAAAAAAAAATAGCCCCATCAATAGCTAAAAGGATGGTGAGGTACTGACATTTGTTTTGACTGCTAGTACCACAAACAGCATGGCAGAGGCATAAGTAGGACAGTTAATGACTGAGTCTCATTCAGGGTAAGTATGTGGCTTCACTTCCCTGAGCAGGACCCAGATTTTTGAGATAAAGCTTGAAACCTAAAAATGATGATTTACCGGATATTTCAAGATGGTTTTCTCTCATTCTTCGCAATGTCATGGCCAAGAAGACAGGCTTACAGAGTCAGCTTGTTGAGATGGCTTGGCTTTGGAGAGATTTTTACAAAACTTCCATATTCTCTGTTAATATGTAGCAAGAAACTGGTGAAAACATATTCTTACTTAGGGAAATATATTTTCAAACTATGTTTTCTTTTAACATCACATAAATAGCATTAAAATAGTATTCAAATATTGTGGAAAATATAGTGTAAACCTTCAAGTATATTCTTGAAAGGAGAGAAGGCCACAATCCCCCCAAAAGAACAGAACTAAGTTCATTTTGACACCTTTCTCCAGTCTTCCCCATGAAGAAACAATCTGAGATTGCGGTATTTATATCTTGCATGCTATTTATTAGCTCTTTTGAATTAACTATGACACAATTTAAAATAATCTGAGCTATTTGCCAGCCTGGCACAGAGAGCTCTCCTGCACCCTTTCCCTTGCCCCGCTGCACGGAAGCACTAATGTAGCTACAGCTCATTGTCAAAACCAGGAGATGGATACTCACCCAACCTACAGACCTTATTCAGATGGCACCAGATTTCAGACACATGTGTGTGTGCGTGAATGTGTGTGTCTTTGTGTATCTTTCAAATCAGTTTGTATTTTCTTTCTACCGAAGAGTCTTTCATGTTCTGTGGGTCAACATATGATTCATAATTACCAGGCTTTTCAACATGAAAACTATATAATCACCTTACAGAAAAAAATAGATAGTATTTCTTAAAGCCCCTCCAGCTGTAATTTCGCTGTTTTGAAGCATTGGCATAAATCATGAGTTTCCATGCAGCTAGAGGCAGAATTTGTATTTATTGTTACTTTTCAAGTTGAGTCATTGACCATAGTTACTTCTTTAATGTCTGCTCCAGAGGATAGTACATTCCATGAGTGGAGGCATCCTTCTCTTTATTTGCCCCTTTATCCTCACTCTATCTGACAGTTTTTGCTGGCACTTTATTTGGTATCCCTACTCTACCTATCTGATGTTTTATAGACATTTTTGAGTTAAGCAGTCAGTGAGTAAACATAAAATTTGTACCATCAAATTTTTAACATGGCAGCAACACCAGATTTCCTGTTTAGTGTATGTAAGGCCAACAACAACAACAAAAATGGCTCATCACCCCCTGGGTGAGGTGAGGGAAAATAAAGCCCTCTTTCTGGCTACAAAAATCTCATGTCTTGTCTAACATAGCTACATCTCAGTGGTACTCAGTAGAGTGTGATTACGTTGAGGTTAGACACCATCTTGGTGCTTTAAGAAAGGCCTGGAAACAAATTCTTGGTTTTTGGCAGAGTGTAGACTGATCATTCATTCAAACAGTGATTAGGCAAGCATCTATAGAGAGACTTGAATGTATCAGGAGTTTGACAGGTTTAAAGACCTGGATTTTATGATTTTATGATTTACTTGGAAAGAGACAAGAAAAGCCCTAATTATAGCAAGAAGGATAATTGCTAGAGAGAAGCAAGCGCAAGGAATATCAGGAAAACTTCTGGTGCTAGAGAGTAATGCTGAGTGGCCTACAATGTACAGTTCCCTAGGAATATATAGTATTCCAGACTTGCACATGAGTGGCTCTGTTTCGCCTGTCATTTCTCCTGAAGCTCCTGCCCCCCTGCCACAGGAGAGGGGACCTTCAGAGCCTTTAAGAACTTCTGTGTACTTCTGAGGTTGGGGAAACATAAATCTCAGAGCACTGATCTGGGGCTTTCCCTGGTGAATCTGGTTTGCCTCCAAAACTAATTACTTGCCCCAAATACATATACTCTTCCAAAAATAAAAATATGTTTATTTTCTATAGAAACCTGGTATCTCATTAAATGGTTAGGTCAATACTAGTCTATTTATTTATTTTTTAAATTTAATTGAATTTTTTCAGTGTTACAAGATTCATTGTTCATGCACCACACCCAGTTGCCCCATGCAATACGTGCCCTCCTCATTGCCCACCACCAGACTCACCCATCCCTCCAGCCCCCTCCCCTCCAAAACCCTCAGTTTATATCTCAGAGTCCACAGTCTCTCACGTTTTGTCTCCTTAAAATGCAAATGGGAGAGAAGTAAGATTAAGGTCTTGTACTCACTTGTTTTTTGTTTCATTTTGTTTTTGTTTGTTTTTTTAGTGAACTACTATACTTATTTTTTTCCTCACTGCTTAGCAGAATAAAGTGGGGTTACAATAGTATTCTTAGAAAACATTTAATGGGGAATGAGTTGAGACAGTGATTTTATTACCTAGAACTTCTTGGGAAATGAGGCCTGTTTAAACAGCAATTAGTGGACCATGGAACCACAGAAAAAGGGGTCCATAGGATGCTCAGCAACATTTGGGGAAACTTATTTGCTCCCTCTCTCCCTTTCTTCTCGGAGGACTCAGAACTTGCATCAACAAGTTCGTCATGGGTTAGTAGCATTTAGCAGACTGGTCTGAGAACCTAAGCACCCTTTAAAACACTGACTTGACAAACAGATGTGGCCTAGATTCTCAGTCACCAAATTTCAATTTGGTTTTTGGGCCAAATTGAGAAAGAGAGACTCCTTAGCACACTCACAAGTGTGCAAACAGAGAAGTAAGTGACTTGTAAGGCATACTGCCAGTTAATGAGTAGAGAACCTAGACTTTGGCCAGTGAGCTTCACTTTGGTCTCCTTTAAGTTACAGAACTTCTTGTCTGTAATAACCGGGATTCTCCAGGAAAGAGCCAACAAGAGAGAGGGCCAGAGAGAGGTTAATTATCAGGAATTGGCTCTCACGGTTACAGAGACTGACAAATCCCAAGATCTGCAGTCAGTACCCTGGAGACCCAGGAGAGCCAGTGTAGTCACAGCTAAGTCCAAAGGTCAGGAATCAGGCTGGCTGATGGTATAAGTTCCAGCCCAACTCCAAAGGCTTGAGACTCAGGAGAGGCAACAGTGTAATTCCCACCTGACTCTAAAGGCCTGAGAACCAGGAAAGCCAATGGTATAAATTTCAGTTCAAGGGCAGGAGAAGACCAGTGTCTTCTCAGGCAAGCACAGTTCCTTCTTACTCAGCCTTTTTTGTTCTATTTAGGTCATCAATCAATAAGATGACCTAAATAGATTAGGTTGCCCTCCCCCACCAGAAACAGCAATCGTTTTTTATTCTGTCAGCTGATTCAAATGTCTTCTCATCCAGAGATACCCTCAAAGGTACACCCAATATGTTTGACCAAATGTCTGGGCACCTCAAGACTCAGTCAAGTTGACAAGATTAACCATCCCACCATCCTCCTTTTCTGCCTCTAGTACTCTCCCCCATCCTCATCCCCACCCCTACCTCTAGATCTTCCCTCTTTACACTTCTTTCTGATCCAAATGGAAGCACCTCTCAGCTCTCCCTAATTCTACTCATCTCTTCTGAGCTGAGACATGTTGGTAATAAGGTAAAGAACCTTCAGGGTTGTCCAGAGTGGAAATGAAATGCCACTGGAAGGCTAATAGCAGTAATTCCTAAGTCTGCCTTCGTTTGGAGAGACTTTGAGGAGAAGGGCAGTCAAGGGGCTTATAGACTCACGACTTAGAAAGACATTATGATGAAGGATATGTATCTGTGATAGACCCACGGAGCATATAGGAATCATAAGAATCGGCATTATGTTTTAGAAAAAGCAGATTTGTCCTTGACTGGAAAATTGAAATGGTAATAGTCAGTAAGAAAGAATTCTCCGTTCAGCTATGAATATATATCCCTACCGTAATAAATTGAAAACAGTTTGCACTGGGGAATTTTTAGAACAATATGTGTCCCTAAGTAGTGAGTGATGTGTTTAATTAGGCAGTGTCTTGACTTCTCCGTGCCCTGCCATTCTTCTGGAGTTGGGGGATACATTGATTTGAGGATGGCCAGGCCAGGGAAGCACCAGAGCCAGATCTCAAGTGGTCAAGGCAGATGAACGTCCAGACTAGAGTCCACAATCCAAGTGAGGAGACTTTTAAGACACAGGCTGATGATGAGAAATCCAGGTGGGCAAAATGGAAAGCATTAGGAGCAGCTATTGAGGAAAGCATGGGGTTAGAGTTAAGCTATTATGGATTTGAATCTTGGGTTTATACCATACATGTTGTGTGACTTTGACAAGGACTTGTCTTTGTTTCTAAAAAGTTGGATAGTAACAACTTCCTCTACACGAATGTATTTGGCACTAAAAACTAACACATGGGGAAATAGTTAACACAGTCTAGCACGGAGTAGGTGATTAATAAATGCTAATTAAATCTGAATATTAAAGAGGTATGCACATAGCAGAGGTCAGCAAGCCAGGGCTGAAGATACAGGTTACTTGGGTGTTATGTCGATGTGGGAAGGACAGCCAAGACTTAGTGGTCTGAATGGAAAAGACCAAGACTCTGGGTAAGGACACTCTACATTCACCTTATAGAAATTGTCATGGAAGCACCAGAAATAAGACTTTTTGTCTCATAACAACTATAATTGAGAAACTAAGACTCCTAAGAGCTTTCCTAAGGAAGGACACACTGTTAGGCAGAGTGGATGAACTCAAGACCATCTGCCCCCAGACCCTAGATCTTCCCACAATACCTACTTCTCTTAAATGGAAACTCTGGAGTTCTAGTTCTGGGTGGAATGGAGCAGGCTCACTCCATCCTGTCTCTTCCCGTTGAATGCAACACAGAGACAAACTATAGCACTCAACACTTGAATTGGAAGCAAGCAAGACTGCAAGCCAATGATCTAAGCTTCCACCTTAAGAACCTAGAAACATAATAGTAAAATAAACACGAGGCAAGCAGAATAAAGGAAATAATAAAGAGCAGACATCAATGAAATTAAAAAAGAAAACGAATAGAGAAAATCAGTGATACCAAAAGCTGTTTCTTTGGAAAGGCCAGTGAAATTGATGTACTTCTAGTGAGACTGAATAAGAATAAAGAAATGACATAAATTTACCAATATCAGGATTGATAGAGGAGAGAGCAGCACATACTCTACAGACCTTAAATGGAACATCAGGAAATTCCATGAACAACCATTGAGATCTTGGGAAAATGACATAACTTTGAGTCTTATACCTATAAAATGAAAATGATATTACCATCAGTAATCATGAGAAGATTGTTGCAAGGATTAAATTAACATAGATAGAGAGATAGAGCTTAATGAGGCATCTGGTATCTGAGAGATGTTCCGCATATATTTCCACAATGGACAACTGCCAAATGTATGGTGCTGACCCCGCCAGTGAGGTCATAGGAGGCCAGGGAGCTCCATGGACAGGAGAGATGAGGGAAACACGTATGCACAGACTCTTCGCAGAATAAAGGGGGCCTGAAGTGAGGCTTACAGACCATGACAAATGGTAGGCATGAAGGGCTGAGACAGGCCCACGGGGAGCACCTGTGGTAGGTGGTGAGCACCCCCAGCAGAGATGATCAGAAATGCACAGAGGCCAGGGCTTAGGTTTAGGTGCAGCGGACGTCACCTGGGGCCATTTTTACGTGTCCCGAATCCCTGTGTAAGGAGTCTGGACTTGACCCTGTCAGCCATGGGAGGACAAAGTACATACCGCCACGGATAAGCGTGCACTTCCCCGCTCGTCTGGCATCTCTGTGCAGTTTGGGTTGGAATCACATACCTATGGCATGCAGTTTCAAGATTACGTTCATGTTTACTTCTTCCTCCGCTTTTCACAGATATCCTTTATTTTTTGTTGGTGGATAAATACCTGCAGGTTTTCACACCTGTTTCCCTTTCAGGAGAATGCAAATATAAAAAAAAATAATCAGTTTCTTTACTGACAGGTGGATGTTTAGTGAAGTTTCATGGTAATTAAAACCATATTCTAAATATTTAAATAAGCAACATAAAATATGAAAATAAGTTTATATTCAATAATTTGGTGCACATTATTCAAAAATATCAAATGTTTCTTTAGAGCCTTTTGTTTGATTAAAGAGTTTGTGAGCCTTCAGAGCCCTGACTTACAGAGTGACACATTTATAGCTCGAGCAGCTGCTAGTTAACCTGCACTGGCCTCAGACTACAAGCAACAAGAAAAACGTTTTCATGGAAGGAGGGATTGGCACGTTTCTAGGAGACTGGTTTTCTATTAGAATTACAAAAACCATCCCTAAAAATATAAACAGTGGGATAATGTCAACTACTTGTAATGGGCGGAGAGCATGATTTTTGAAAATTCGGATGGCTAATAATTCATATATTTGTAAGGTTTATGTTAAACCAAGCAATTCTGTGTATGTGGCCATTTCTAATCCAGAGAAAATCAGGAGAAAAATGTGAGGGGAGCACAGAGATTTGAGATCAAGGTTGGGGCGGCTGCCATTCCCGTAACGAAACCGTGCCTGCCCATGTAATGGCTGCGGACCACCTTGTGCTCTCCGTCGCCTGGTATTTGCCTCCCAAGTACCGCTACACAGAGATGGGGAAAGTCCTGAGCCAGGACAGGTGGCACGCGGTTCATTCCTTCAGGGATTTGAGATCATCTTTCTTCTTTCTCCTCTGGAAGTGAAAATCAGACGTCTCTTCCAGGAAATCACCTTTGCCAATCAGAGCACGGAATAGTGGCTATTTCTCTATCCCCATGTGTACCATATACCAGTTCCAATATCTCTCTCTACATATGTGCGTGTGTATATTTATATGGTGTATATAATATCACTAAACACGTAACCGCTTGTAAGTTACTGTGACCGCTCATTTCCACTTACATACGATGTGAAACAGAGATTCACCCAGAATAGGGCGGTCGGTGCATCACACCATCTAACTCCCACGGCGCGGACACTATGTAGCAAGGTAGTAATTCTTGTTGACAGACTCTGGCCACACCATTCTTGACACTGGGCAAATTAGCCAGGCCAGGAGCAAATCAAAAGCAGAAACAGGTGTGAAATCACCTTCCTGCCTCCCGGGATGAATGCGTTATACACGGGAGGCAATGCACCTGCACTATTGTTTTGGAGGAAAAAATAGCTTTTAAGAGCAAATACTCGTGAGCCTTGATAGAGACAAGAGACTCCTGTGTAATTTGAGTATAAATGGGTCCCTTTTTTTTCTTCTTCTTTTATGATGGTTTATAGTATGTTAACCCTTTGAGGAAATGGCTCCAAAGTTCAGTTTAAACATTTAACTCCTGCTTGCTTTAAATAGTGAGAGGAGAGGAGGCTGGGGAGGGATCTAATTTCCAGGATGGCCGTAGGGGACCCCACATTGCTGTCTGTCACCAATTCTTTGTGACCATGAGGTTCTTGGCTCATTTCTGTGCTTGCTGACCTCTCCTGGCTGCTCCGGAGTGACTTCCGTCCACACAAAACCTCAGGATCCGTAGATGATACTATGGTGAACCCCTGGGGCCCATCCTCAATATGTAACTCAAACTAGAACTGTTAAAAGCATTGGCAGGAAATCACAGGAATTCCTGCTTTTTCCTATGCTAACTACTTTAGTGTCTTTTAACAGATAAATTTTTGTAGGTTGTATTTTTTTTTCTTGATGGCTTTTCTTTTTTTTTTTTTTTTTGGCCACAAACAGATAATACTAATGCCCACGGGGCCATGGAGGGCTACCCTAGTCCTAGATCTCCCACTCCTGTGCTGGCAGGAGCACTCCACAGTGAGGCCCTCTGGCTCCCATTGCTCCTGTCCCCTTGCCTCTGCCCTGCTTTGGGTTGAAACCAGGAAGATAGTGAGGCAAGGATGATGCAACCATAAATTCACATTTATTAAGTCAGACTAGTTCCACAAGACAAATAATGGTCTAAAATTGCTCTGGAAATCCTCTTTACCTGCTCATTTGCTGGATCTGAGTTCCTGCCTGGGGCAAGTTGCTTTGTTCTCTGTTTCGTCCTAAACCAAGGTCCTGCCTTCCTCTGGTAAATTCCTAATCTAGAAACTGGAACTTTGCTCCTGAAAAGTCCCAGCTTTCTTAGAGAAATGCGAGCTGTTGTTTCTGCTGGTCCAAACTCCTGAGTGTGACCTTCTCCATCGGGTTTGCTTTCCAATATGAATTCCTGGAATCTCATTGCCAACTGCTCACCTAAACTTCTGTCATTCTTGCTGAGTCCTTTGAACATGTATCGTGTTTGTCGGAATGAACTCTCCCTTGGCTACGGCAGGTACCTTCAACACCTGCCAAGGGGGACATATCCAGCACCTGTTCACAGTCTGCCCATAGCTGCTCTGGGAACACAGGTGTAGCCTGACCATGACTTAAGTGACATTCTAGCTAGACACTTTTTGCCAATACTTACGTAGCCAATGTCTAATTTTCTCTAAAACCTCTTACTGCGATAAATGGATTATAAATTAGGTCACAATGTTCTTCTTGATATTTCCAAATCAATCACACATCCCCTGGGGTCTCCGCTGTAGGCTAGGTGTGGCATCAGACATTTGGGATGGACAAAGGAATAGTCGTTGCCTTGTCCTTTGTACTCACCAAGTATGATCTGCCTAGCCCAGATCCCAACTCTGTCAGCTCCTCCTGTGGGTCTTTGGGCAGGCTTAAAATGGTCACCCTCTCTGTTTTCCCATTTGTGAAAAAGAGATAATAATTCTTACCTCTGGAGGTCGTTGAAAGAACAAAATCAAATAGTGTACCTCGTGTCATGGTGATTTTCCTATAGCATCTTTCTGGGGCAGCCTCATTTACTAGAAACTCATGAATTTTTTTTTAACTTTTTATGTAAAATGAATTGTTGGACTCCATGTGGACCAAAGTCTTTTACATTTAAAAACTTTATGACTCTAAGTGCTGATACAATTACTTTTAAAAAATGAGTACACTGAGCACTAAGAGCAGCACTGCCCAATAGAACTTTCCACAGTGAGGGCAGCGTTCAGTATCTGTTCTACCCAATATGGCAGCCGCTCGCCACATGTGACGCTTAAACACTTGAAATGCGGCTAGTACAACTGAAGAAACTGACTTCTGATTCTGTCCATTTTAATTAATTGACATTTAGGTAGACTAGCCAAGGAGCAGACTTCCTTTATTGTCCTGTGTTTATGAACCAAAGTGGAGCGGGAGAGTGTTGCATAAGTCACTTTTGATGTCCTCTCTTTCAGAAGTCAAAGTGGCACCCTCAGCTAAAAATATGCACCCCTCCTTTTGTTCATGCTGCTGGGGAAATGAGAGAAAATTGAATAAAGATACACAGGGCAGTTTCCATACTTCTGTAATTTCCCCTGAATTGCTCACAAAGTGACTATTATTCTTCTCCCATTAAACATGGGGCCATCTGGGGCATAGATATGCAGGAAGATAAAAATGTGACTGCACAGAACCTATTCTTTAAACATGGATTTGTTCTTTTGTGTGGTGTGGAGGCCAGAAGGATTTTCTGAACTTCTATGGGAGCATCCCGGCATCTTTATCTCCTTCACATCTGCCGCTGCGCGGAATTGATGGTAATCGGGCTTATTATTATGGTGTCTTCCTCCACTTAATACAAGGCCATCTGGGGTTTGTGTGGTAGGGGATGGATTAGCATTTTTTTTTTCAAGTGCTCTTCTTCTTTAGTAAAAATATTTTACGGAAATTATTTCAGAGAAAGGATTATGATAATAATGAGGATAATACTAATAATAGGGTTATTATGTGTGATCTCCTTTTTAAAAAGCCTCTAGTAAGCATAATCCAGAGCAGGCAAGGCCGGGACTTGAACACCTGGCCTGGCCTCTGGAAGCAGCCGCGAGCAGCTCGCGCGGCCTCCGGGCTCCTCAGCAAACCAAGATTAGAACTCTGGATTGAAAACAGGGCAGCCACGGTGGTGGGAAGACCACCAGACACAGCGAGCGTCAGGCGGCTGGTCCGGACTCGAGGTCTGTCCGCTCCCCGCCTGTGGGTCTTCGGGCAGGCTGAAAGATCTAATCACCCTCTTTGTTTTCCTGTTTGTGAAAGGGGAATCCTAGTACTCACTCTCAGGGGTCGTTGAGAGAACGAAATCTAAGAGGGTGAGCGAGAACTCACTGCACTGTGTTTGCTCTGTGGTCTTAATAAATTTTCAAGTAAAAAGGAAAAGAATATTAGAATGCAAATGCCCAACTGAAGTGGCTTTTCAGTCTCCTTATTTCTTGACAGATTATCCCAAGAGCAGTTAATATTAGAATCAATGTAGCATTTCTACTTTGTGGTGTATAATTAGCTTAAGTTATAGTTAAATGCCAAGAGGTTGGGTGAATCTAAAACCTTATTTAAATTGGTTCCTAATGTATGCCTACAGCATAGTGATGTACGGTGATAACAGAATTTGGAGTCCTACAAAAATGTCTTTGAATTATTGGCAGAGTGCCCTTGAAGAAGCCATTTGTCTCTCTTAGCTAAGTGTTATTTACAGTACTAGTTGCATGAGGAAGGTATGTCTCATGTTTATGAAGAAATTATTCAAGTTACATAATTTAAAGTAGAATCTATTATGCATAGGCACATAGTAAGTGCTGGTTTTAATATCTGTGTATGTGATAAATTATATATGAGCTATATGAGCTATGTGTATATGGGTATGTGATAAGTTATATATATGTATATATGCAGTGTGTGTGTCTGTGTGTGTGTGTGTGTGTGTGTGTGTGTGTGTGTGTGTATGTGTGTGTGATTCAGTTCTTTTTCCCACCACTCCGGTACATCGTTGTCTTTCTGTCCTGTGAAAATTATGTGAATCTAACTGACTTGACTTTTGATGGCTTGACTTCTCCAATAAGGTAACTAACCTTTCATTTCATCTTAACTGCACTGCTTTCCATTTATGGCCTGTGGCCTCTGCCTCCATCATCTACTCTGATACACTGGATGCCTGTCTGAGAGACCTTCTCCTTCCTGAGAGCCTGCCCAGCTCTGGGGTGCCATCTTGGACGCCATCTTGGACAGGTGGATTTAGAATGGTTGCATACATGAGAAACCAGACTTTGTTTGGAAGACACTGAACTAAATAAAGGTACATTGTTTTCTAATAACATATGTTAGCCTATATTTTAACTTGATGAGAAAATTTCCTTTTAAGATTAGAAACCCAAATCTGTTTCCTTACACAAATATTTATTTTACTCCATTGTGTAGGAACGCGCCTCTGATATTATAGCGCTGTCTAGAATAGCATATTTGCATCTGTTTAGCAAATTAAAGAAAAAAAATAAGAGTCTGGAATCCTATATTCTTGGCGTCTCTTCCAAGATGAAAGGCACTTCTGCTGAAACCATGTGCAGTGCTCTGAATCATGGGTCTGACCAAGGCTCAGAGACTCTGAGATGTTAGAACCAGAGGGAATATGTGATTCATGGGAGTCTTGAGACTCTCCTTGTAGATCCATTCCTTTCTCTTCCCTTTCTGCTCTGAATCCCAGAACTCAACCCCTGAGAGATGCCTTTCCCAGGCCCCCAATGCCAGTGGCATTCAGCTCAGTATGGTCAATGGGAAGCCCTCCTGGGAAATGGAAAGTTGGGAGGAAGAGAGGAGCCGGCTCTCATTGTCTCTTTCTCTCTGCGGTGGCAGCCCCCACAATGGTCGTGTCTTCCAGTGTCAAGGTCCTCCATTGGCTGACGCTTCCCTGGGTGACACTGGCCCCTGTGCTCCTACAGTGTCGCCTTGTTATTGTCCTCCTCCGTCTTAGGCCAGGTGGGGGCTGTCATCACTCCCTGGTTGGATCTGCCGTTCTCCCATTACCTCAGTGACTGAACTGCCAATCCAATGGTTCTTGCATGTGTGACACTCAGAGTCTGGCAGGAGTAACACTGATGTGTTCCCGTGTCTGTGACTTGTAAGCTGGAGCATATGTAACCTCTGGGCTCACTCCCTGCAAAGGGGTTTTGTTGGCTAAAAGTACGACGGAATGAAAGAATTAGTCAGCTAGTTGATCACTGGGGAAGAACACCACATCAGTGGCCGTGAGGTTTGCGTGTGCACCCGTAGGGATAAAAAAATGCATGGAGAACAAGCATTGCATGCATGAATGAATGAGAAATTAACACAGGAGGAAAGACACTATACCACATCTTCTTCACAGCCGCGGGTTTGTGGTACAAGTTGTGGATTTTTGTCTACATTCTGGTATCAATTTGCAAGGTTACTTTGGGCAAGTTTTTCCTTCTGCGTGGACCTGTCTTCTCACCTGTAAAATCTGGAGGTTCTACCAGGCACGTAGGCTTTATTATGAATGTGAAATATGACCAAGTAGAGTGGCTGCGTGTTTTACTGTAATGAGGACGCCGAATGAGCCTACGAGCCTTGGGGGACAAGAGCACCGCAACCCTGTTAGCAGTGCCAGCGATGGGGACACTCACCCCATGTCTGCCTGGCTTGTGCCGTTCAGGGTAGACCCATCCAGGGTCTCATCCGACTCGTTACAAACAGCCTTGTCTCTGTCTTCCTCTGCACGTGGAGGCAGCAGGAAGTTACTGCCGTTCAGGATCAAAGAATGTGATCTTTGCCGAATTATGAAAGCAGCTGATTTACAAAAGCAGGAATCTTCTCTCTGCCTGCCCGTCTTCTACAGTGAGGTTAGCACCCGGGACAAGGGTGTTTTATTTGCACTGCTGGAGCCTCAGTAAGGGACACAGGTTGTGGCATAGGCTAAATAGGAGGATCGTTGGCCGAATTTGATTATATGTGACCCGTGGGGTCCACCAGCAGACGAGCCAGGGGCCTGGATATCCACATAATTACAAAAGGTGAAGGTCAGTATTAGGCGGCCTCTCTGTCTGAGCCCGTGGACTCTCAAAGCAGAGCATCGGACAGGGGCATGCGTGCAGGGGGTTTCTTTTAGGAAGTGGAATCAGGAAGGAGTGCGAGAAGGAAGGAGCGAGAGCTGATAGCTGCTGGAGACACCGGGGACCGTGTAGGGGCGGAGGGGGCCGTGCGGACGGACTTGCTTCCATCCGTCCTCTGATGCTGGAGGGTTGCTCCATGGCTAGGAAAGTCCTCAGGCCTCTGGGCTCGTGCAGGCACGGGAAAGCTCAGCAGTGGCCTTGGTAGGGACAGAGACGCCCAGGGCAGAAAGCAGGACGTGGCAGAAAGTGCCCTCGTGCACACCTAGCTTCAGCGGCCATGCTGAAGAAACGAGACAGGCAGAGAGGAGGAGAGAAGTCGTGGGACGGGGCAGATGGGAAAGCTGAAGACGGGTCTTTTCTTTAGCTCCTCGAAGGTGACCTGAGGGAGCCGAGACACCCGTGTCCATCTCGGCTCTGCATGGGGAGCAGAGCTGCCGCACCCCGGTGACACAGCAGGAGGCTGGCCCCACAGAGGCCTCTCCTGTGCCCTTGGCCTCCGGCCAGCAACTTACCTGGACTTGAACTGTGCCAGCCCAGGACCAGTTAGTTTTTTGTAGAACTTGAGTAGGGCTCTCTGGGCACAGGGTTGCATCAGCTCCTCCCCTATAATGCATAGGGACTCACCTCTCCGGGATTTGAGGCTCCCCATCACAAGGTGGCCACCCAGCCACCCCACAGAGCTGCGGGGCTGCTAGCACGGTGGGGGAGGAGCAGAGAGATGGGCGGAAGGCATCAAGGGTGTGAAAGCGGTGCGGGCACCGGGACTGACTGAGCTGTGTGTTGCACAACTTTAGCATTAATGATAAAACCGTAACATTAATGTAAAAATGTAAGGTAACATCTGCTCTGTGATGAAGAGAAGCTGAGGACTTTTCACAACATCCAGGGCATTAAATACGAGGCAAGAATTGATAAAGATTTGGTTTCCTCAAAATTAAAGTTTTCTGTTCCAAAAAGGAAGGGAGGAGAAATTATTTTAATGTTGAAACAGAAGAGAGGGGCACCTGGGTGGCTCAGTGGGTTAAGGCCTCTGCCTTCAGCTCAGGTCATGATCTCAGGGTCCTGGGATCGAGCCCCGCATCGGGCTCTCTGCTCGCCGGGGAGCCTGCTTCCCCCTCTCTCTCTGCCTGCCTCTCTGCCTACTTGTGATCTCTCTCTCTCTGTCAGATAAATAAATAAAATCTTAAAAAATAAATAAAAGAAACAGAAGAGAGATTAACATCCAGACCAGAAAAGGGATACCTAACAGTCACACGGAGAGATTGTCCAGTCGTTAGTGTCCAGAGAGATAAGAAATACGGAAAGCTATTACTACAAGCCTGTTAGCTTCCCTCCTCCCATAAAAAGGCTGTAACAGAGGCTGGATGCCGAAGGCTGACAGGCACTGGGGGACATAGGAACATGTTTTCTGGCGGGGCCATGGGCTGGCACAGCCATTCTGAAGAGCATCATGAGCGCAGTCAGTCCGCTAGAGCAGAGATACATTCTGTGACTCCAGTGTCCTTTCCATGGGGCTGTCCCCGGGAAGAATTCTCTCACATATCCGTAAGAAGACAGGGGCAAAGAGGCTCACTGGTCACTGGTCCTCATGGCGAGGACTGGAAGCTGCCTGTGCCCTTCCGGGGGAGGGCGCTACCACGGCGGCGGACGCACATGGTGGGCTAGCAGCGACAGTCAGGGCGCAGTTTGGATGTTTAGCTGCACACCTAGTACCAGAGACACAGCTCAAAAATATCATACTCGATGGAAACGCAAGAAAAAGAGTAGAGGTAAGGCACAGGAACATTCATGTCGCTGACACCCATTTTGAAAAATCACCAACTAACAG
>CM053610.1:113258882-113351298 GCA_028646535.1 Procyon lotor
GCCCATTGCTCCTTCTGTTTGAAATGTGTCCCATATCACTTCCCCCAAGAAGGCCCTTCTCTACCCGGCTAGTTCATCTGCGTCTTCACGTATCACGGGGACGTTGGTGGTCTGCACCGCCTGCCTCCTCGGCACCGCTCCTTCTGGGGGCCCCGGCCTCCTCGGTGCCCTGATGACACCCCGGGCTGGCCCCCGGTGCTGCAGCCGGCTCCCCCTGCACTCTGCCTTCCCGTCTGCTGTCCCCATGTCCGTCCGCTGTCGGTGGGTTCCAGACACACAGTGCAGCCAGCCACCCACGAGAAGGTGGCCAGCATCTGTGGAATAAAGACAGGAGTGGGAAGGAATAAAACGAAAGTAGAAGAAAGAAAACGGAACAAAGGCCCACTGCTGATGAGGGAAGCAAAGGACTTTGTGCCACCTTGGGAGTTTTTTAAATACGAGCTGTGGAATGTCATAAAGAGAGGGGAACAGAAGGCTAGCAGCTCTCTCTCCTTGGCCTCATGGGAATGGTTAACCTCAGCCCTGCGAGGAGCGAGATCTTCCTGGCCCAGCCCGCTCCACCGCGGCCATGCGGTCTCTTGCCCACAGCCTGGGTGCTGCGTTGGCTTCCTCGGTTTCCTGCCTGCCCACTCACATGTGATCTGGCCTCTTTCTCATCAGGGAAGCTATTTTCTCCCACAGCATATGCTTATTTTTTTTTCTAACCATCCTTCTGAAATGCTCACATCTTTCTTTGACATTTGTCAAAATGGCTTCACCTCGTGACGATTTTGCAAATTCACTTACTTAGAGGCTTCCTGGGAGCGAAAAGAACTGCTCTTGCAATTTAGGGATTCAGCCACCAGGTGGCAGGACAGTGTCCAAACTGCGAGGCCCTGGCTTTCCCGGCATTCCTGCCTGTGCCCCGCTGGTCCCCCCACAAGGCAGGAACCCCTTCTGCCAGGCATCCGGGCTCAGCCTGCAGCCTTGGCTTGGGCGCTTCCTGTTCACGTGCCTTTGAGCGGTGGAGGCGCTCAGTAACAAGTCAGATACTAGGGGGCCAACACTTTTGTAAGAGTTGGAGATGCACAGGGCTCTGCTCTCAGGCGGGAGTGCACGTCACCTCTAAGTTCTCCTTTCGCAGAAGTTGGATTCTGCCTCCAAAAGCCTGCAGACCCATGGCCAACTCCCAACATTGCCATGTGTCACTAATCCACAGTGCTCAGCCCCCAGATCCGCTCTGCTCTCCTCCCCTTGACCCCTTGTCCCCAAAGGAGCCTGCCAGAAGAAACCAAGAGAAAACAAACAGGCCACAGGGGCTCAGTTCCTTGGGATGTTCTCTTCTTTCCCTCCCCATCAGGACAAGATTCAGATGTCCCTCCGCCTGGGTCGCCTCCTCGGTGGGCCTGAGTTAATTCACTCACCAGCTGTTAAGGCTGTTCTGACCTTGGCCGCTCCCTGCTCTTCTGAGCTGCAGCTGGGCCTGGCCTCATGAGACGCCCCGTGGCCTCCAAGCTGGCACCAGGGCTGTCCCGGGAGCCGGCCTGGATTACACCAGCCTCCTACCAATGGCCAGAAGCAGATTTCGCTCATTTTCCTCTTTCAAATCTGTGCTGTCTTTTTTGCTGCCTTCGGATTTTGTTTTCTGTTCCCAAGACACGTCTTCAGTTCCTACCTCGTGTTCAGGTGGGGGTGCCGCCGTGCTTTCGAAGGGTGCCCCCTTATTTCCCTGCTAAGCTCCCGGTCCCAAGCCGAGATCCACTGGGATTACAGTTCTGAGGAATGGTTATCCAAAATATTATCTTTCTATTTTAAGGTTGCCCAAGCGTCTTGAGCAGACGGGATGAACGATAGAATTTTTGGCAAACTTAAGAGCATGATCCTTCCTGACAGATGCTTAGGAGAGCAGCAAAAGCTCACGCAGGATGGCTTTGTGTTCAGGAGGCTCATTAGCATTCCACGGGCCTGACCCGCTCTGGATCGAGAGGATGCAGAGGAGGCTTTTTGAGAGAATTAACAAGACCGAAAAAGATCGTATTTTGATCTTCTGATTTCATTAGTTGGTATCATTCAGAAGCATATTGAATTTGGGCAAGAAAATGAGCACATACCGAGCACCTGCCATATATATGTCAAATGATCTATAAGTATGCTTGTGTAGCCCCACAGGAACTTTGTAGGAATCCTATTATTATCCCTTTTAAAAAGCAGCAAATCTGAGAACCAAGGTTATGTATGTGTAACCGATGTTGCACAGATAATAGAGAGTCAGATCAGCAAACAATTCTAAGTCTGCTTGGATTCAAGCCTTGCTCTCCTAGAAAGTAGTATATTTCTTTTCCAAATTAACTTTGAATTCTTTTTCTGGTTATGTAAGCAAGATATGCTTAGTGTAGACAATTTGAAAAATGTAACCAAAGTCCCCTTAATCCCCCTTAATCCATTATTTAGTAGCAGCCACTATTTACATTTTGGTATATTTTTCTTCCTCTGATGATTTCCAGCTTAATCAGTTTGTTCATTAGCTAGAGAGAGATAGGCAGACTGACAGATCGATCGTAACACATTTAATTGTTTTTCTTTTAGAAATTTAGGGGGTCGTTTTCTTCCACAATGAACAATTCTTAGATTAGAGTTGTGATTTTTCCCCCCTTCGGGACCTGGAAATACTAGCTCAGAGTGTAAGTGCATCTCTGGTTCTAGAAGCCTATGTCAGATGGATTTCTAGAAACAAATTAGTAGCAATTCACAGCAGTGTGTATCTCTCTCTCATACTGGAAGAAGCAACAATATAGTGACTTCTACAGCTTTTGCTTGTTTTTTTTAGAAGAAAGTGGCATCTCATTGTTTTAATTACATTGCTAACAAGATCAAATTATTTTCCATTTTGATTACTTTCGGTCATTTTTCAAAATTTAATTTTTTATGCATTATATTTTTCATTCCTTTTCTCTATTAAAAGTTTAGATATTTCTATATGCCAGATTATTGACCTCTTTTCTCATTTTATGATAAAAAAATCTATATTTTTCCCCTGTAGATCTATAATTTCTTCCTTCCCATTATCAGAAATTAAAGAGCTAGCTGCCCCTTTTGTGGTCGCCCCTGGCCAAACCCTTTATTTGGGGACAGACTGGTTAATTAGGAAATTCCCCCAAGTCCTGATTGTCGCAGTAAAGTATTGATCTGCCATGCATACCTGCTCCTCTCCCTTCTACTCTGAAGATCAAATTCAGACTTTCCACATATTGACAAAATCTTGCAAGCAAATTTTGATTTATTGATGAGTTTTTACTGCTGTCACTTCCCATGGAAACTTCAAAGATATTATATATACAAAGAAGACTCCTTTTTTTTCCCCTTTAGATACAATAGTTAATTGGGGGGAGCTGTTTTAGATGAACTTATAATTTAAATAACATAATTAATTTTTGAGGTTTATTTTGGTCCCTCCTTCCAGTTGTTTAAAAGATGAAACCTTCTTTAATAATTTTGTTTTGGAGTGTCTGGGTGGCTCAGTTGGTTAAGCATATAACCTGAACTCAGCTCAGGTCTTGATCTCAGAGGTCATGAGTTCAAGCTCCATGTTGGCCTCATGCTGGGCTCCTACTTAAAAAAAAATGATGCTTTTGTGTCTTTTGAGGGTTGTTAATAATATAAAATGTTATATATATGGTGACTAGCAATCAATCAGTAAGTATTCCTTGGATCAATTGCTGAAATATCCTTTCCTCATCTTTATCAATCCAAATCTAAACTGTTTTCTGAGCTCAGACCAAGCCCTTCGCCTACCCTGACCAGATTATGTGGAAGGTTCTTGCCCTCCCTAAAGTTTTATTTTCCTGTTCAGTCTCTCTTGGCACAAAGCAAAACCAGCCAAATGTCATTAAACTTCCCATGTGTTTGCATTTTATCTGTTCAACTAGCTTCATTAAGTGTGCATCCATTCAATTCAATTTATTCAATGATTTATTAAGCTCCTCCTAAGTAAGACTTTGAAAATTTATGTAATTTTACACATTTGTAAACACACACATTTGTAATATGGTACCATTCCAGGGAAAGACGAAGAAAGCCTAGAGACTGAACCACAAAGCAGTGTGTTTGAGCTGACTCTTCACTACCCTTCAGGAGGCTATTGCTGGATTTGGGGGAATATTGCAAGTTAGCCATTAAACGTGGCCATTATTAAAAATCAAGTGTGCTTACTATATATCTCTCCCCAAATTTGCATTCAAAGACATCGTTTTGGTAGCTTGATATTGGCCATGGTTGAAGTATTTATACCGAAACTGGCAAATACTATAAATCAAAGTTGATTATTGCTTTGTTGAGTGTCTAGGTTAAGGAAATGATGGAGACGATGTTAATAATGGAGATTAAACTTAAAAGCGTGCTGTGCATGTAGACGCTCTCTTGTGAAGACTGCAGAGAATTGGAAGAAGTATTCTTCCAGCATTTGAATCCTGCTCTCCAGTGAGGCAGAGAACCCACTCATGTCACTGAACGATGAGTGACGTTCTGACATACATAGTGAATACGGTTTGCGTGAGAGTGAGAACCAGTTTAACCATAGGCCACGTATCAGACTTAATGAAAACAAACTTAATGGGAAAAGAACTTTCAGGAAGGGAGATGATTCAGTTTTCACATCATGGTTGAACTGCAACTATAGACTGGCTACAGATACAAGAGTCTGGCAAAACTCGGTGAAAGCATTCCGTAAGAACGAGTTGCTTATGTAAGGGCATGTGTAAATCATGTCCTACACATCCTTTATGTGAGTCGAATTTATAATGAAGCCATAGATCTGTGTATATACACCCGCACGACTAATAGTATTTATTACTTAGTGTGCTTGTGAAACATTTATCTGCATAGCACCGCATGTGTTCTTCATTGCAAGACGCAGTCCTAGTGAATTTTGAACGAGAAATTGGAGGGCCCTGGCTACACTCCTGGCATCATCTGCACACCCACCCTGGAGATGCATCCTTTCCTACAGTGAAATATGGAATTTATGAAATATTTACGGTATAGGTTTTTTCCAGGGGTCCCCTTCAGAATAATCTCATTTCTGTTCTGCCTGTAAAATAGCTAAACATGCTTTCTTTTTCTTCTAAACATGAAAAGCATATACATCAAATCCTCTTGAAAAGGAACCTGGGAAGAAGACTTGAGCTTCCTGAGTATCACCAGGAGCCTCTAGGGATTACGTTCTGACCTGCCCTGTGACCGCTGTCCTCTAGCTTAGGAGCTCTCCTCCCTCCCATACTCCCCCTGGCAGCTCTCCTCCCCATGAGAAATCCTATAGGGTGGAGCCTCATTCCAGAACAAGAGATACCTAACAACAATAAATTCACATTTTGTAAGAAAGAAAGAAATCAAGAAAGCTGCCTCGCAGCCTTACACACCGATCACGTTGCTTGTTTGTCTTCCCAGTATGCTGAGGAGGGTGTCCACAGGAAGAGGGTTCGCTTCAGCTTGAAGCTCTTTTGCCTGTGTGTGGAGTATTCAGTGTTGGTTTCTCTGGGTTAAGTCACGGAGAGCAAGGCCTCCTGGGAAGACATAGTGCGGGGCTTCTGTGACGTCCTCCATCACCCTGCGTGACCTCACCTGTAACACAGCATCAGCTGGGGAAGTCTCACCTGAATCACCTGCATTAAAAACGCTTGGTCCTGGCCTCCTCTCCCTTTCTCTACTCTTAAAACCTGAGCCCTAACTTTATCCTATAAACCAGGGAAGATACCCATCTTTGATTCCTAAAAAGGTTTTCTACAAAGAGTAAAGCAATTGGATTTAATGAATAAAGAATGACTTGTGAAATCCATCTATTTGCATCTAGGATGTTTAAATACCAGGAAAGATGGAGGTACTCATATTTGGTTACGTATGTGCGGATGAGATAATCACGGTTTAATGAAAACCTCCAGTTATTAGCTAATCAGTTCAGCTTGGTGACTATTGGTCTGTTATGGCAGGACACGAATAATTAAGTGACACTTAAAGGTATGGGAAGAACGTTAGTCAGAAATTGATGTGCCTACAGAAGGCTCCAAATGGCCGACGTTTAATGGTCCTCTCTATGTTGCCATGGCAACTCACTTGGGTAACTCACATATCCTCAGCGTAAGAAAACAAGGGGCAGAGTGTTCTTAGGAAGGTGCAACCCCCTTTAAGCAGATCTATAAGCATCGCAGATGAACAGAACTTTAAACATTCCGCCATGAATATTCATGAAGTAAGTTGTTTTTTGTTGCCTGCCTAGTCAGCAGTCACAAAACACATGGTGTGTGTTGGCAGCATCTTGCCTAGGTAGAGGGCTATGGACTGAGGCAATGGCAGGAACCAGGACCTGTGAGGCTGACTGACATTTCCATCTGTAGCGAAGGCTGGTAATTAACAGGAAGGAGTATGCCTGCAGCATTGCACCATCTGCTAGGGAAACGGCTCAATAAGAAAGGAGCTGGATAGCATCTCAGCGGTGGCACGATCTGGTTCCGACATGAGGCCGGGCATCTGTTAGCTGAGGAGACGGACTATTAGGGAATTCGACTGGGAATGAACAACATGGAAAGAGCACTCTGACCTAGCCCATAAAAGCAACTCTTTAGAAATGGTGTCTTTTCATCTTACTTACCCAAGCCTTCTGAAAATGGTTTGCTGAGGGACCATTACAGATCTGTTTGAAGTAACACAATGGTTTCAAAAACGCGGTTTTATTCCAACATGAAATTCTTGAAATCAGGATACAGCTGTCATCTTTTGACAATAGAGCTAATTTCAGAGCGAGGATATGAGGTTAAATTCCTCCTTTTGTCGTTTAGATTGGGGAGCAGTGGGGGTGGGGAAACAAAATGATCATTTGAATGCTACGCTATTCAAAATCAAGGAGACAGAAAAACTCTGGGATGCCCTGGCAGAAAGTGAGCAGATCAAAAATCACCCCAAAGTTCTTGTAATGTCTTCAAATTCTGTTTTGTTTGTTCATACTGTTTCCTAATGCAAATCTTTCTCATCGTGAAACCACACTTCAGGACTTAGGACGTTAACCGTACTTGACTAGCCTCAGGACCTTAGTTGAGGAGAGCGTTAGTGTTTGGGGTACCAAATCTAGAAGTAGGAGTCCAGGTCATGGTAGGGGCACTGTGTATTTGGGGAGGATGAATGGCCAGAGCATCTCTAACACCCTCGCCCCTCTATTCTTAGGAGGTACATAAAGTTCTTCTGCAGGGGACCTCATCTTTGAGAGGAGTCAGCAAGTAGAACCCTGGGTCACCCCGTCATCTTATAGGTTAATGCCCCTTTTAAGTTATATAAATGTGGCACTGATCTTTCAACCATTGGGGAGAAACTATTCGCTCCAATCATCTCAGGCAGGTTTTGGAGCTAAGAATCTACTAACACCATCCCTGTGACTGGGACTACTGACTCATGTACAAAGTCCCCCAGATGGCAGATGACTTGAATTTGTGTGTGTGTTACTGTTACTAAATCGGAGCCATTGAATGATATTTACTGAGACCTCATGGTACCATATGGAATCAAAAATATATAGACCTTGGAATTTAAATTCATCTGAGAAAAGTGGACACAGGATTTTTATTTAGAGCAGTTTTTTCCCTCCCTCCCTCTCTTGTGAATGCTGATTATTTTGCTAATCTATGGGGATGCTGGTGTCTGAAAGGGCCAGTACAAAACAAATAGAAAAATCTCATCTTTACTCGATATGAGAAAAATAAAAATGACACTGACTGTGAAAAATAACACACATTTTATCCAGTTGTGTGCCAGTAAAGTTTAATGACTGTCTCTCGGGGGAGGGGGTAAAGAGGCCCTGATTTGTAGCTTTTGCCAAATTCCATGGTGTAAATATTCCCACCGTGGCTGATTTCAAATTAGCCACATTGAGACTTGAGAATAGATTCATATCAGCTCTTGGAAGCCAGTGGGGATCGGTTCCAACACACCACTGATTTTATCCCTATATGCCTCATGTATAAAGAATTGGTAACACTGGTTTCGGTTATGCTGGTGAAAGTGGTCTGTTTGATTCAATACAGTCGCTCTCTTCACACATGGAAAACCCAGTAACTCCTCCTTGCATAGTGTATTAGAACCTATAAAATCAATTCATTTTCCTTAATTCACTCGACCTCCTTCATAACGCCGCTGTCTAGGCAGAAATTGAGCTATAGGCTTACCATTTAGTAAGCGGGATGTCTGACCTAAGCATCTCAGTGTTACTCTAAGAGTTTACTTCTAAATAGATACCTGCTTATCCGGGACATGAAACTGACCAACTCACCTTGTCAATACATTTCTTTGTTTCTCCATTTCTGTTTTATGCAGTTTTACTTTGCTGCATTTTGGCCTCAGCCTTCCCTGTTACTCATCACAGAGGTAGTATTTGAAGTTGTCTTTGAATATTCATAGCCGTGGATTGTGTTCATACTTCTGACCCACCGTAGCTACCCAGAATATGGCACCCAACTTCCACCTCCCGACTCCAGTCCAGCAGGCTTGGGTTGTAGCGAAGATCATCATTCCAGGAACCTGGATCCTAGGCTTTGTTCCAGGAGCTCATTCAGTATTACTCATGGCTCATAGGTTATACCAATAAAACAATTTAAAGAGTTATTAAAAAGAAATCTGGAGTAGGACAGCATCCTGGCTAAGGAGGAGGCTGGAGAGTATCGCCACACTGCATATTTGAGAGGCAAACCTCATGGCTAGAACCCTCACTAGTCATTCAGTCATTTAGCAGAGTAGCCGACATTACTGAGTGGAATCCTGTGTGGCAAGTACTTTGCTACACCTGGGGGATGCAGAGATTAATGAAATGGTTTCTACTCTTAAGGATCTCACCCTAAATATTGTTTTTCCAGAGGAAATAATTCTGGCTGTGAGGTCTGCAAATTCTCTAAACAATTATACTACTTAAAGTCACGTAATAAATCAATAAGACCATAACTTCTCTGGGGAGAGTCAATTACAGGTTATTTGTTGGAAAGTGAATGACTCAATTCGATGTGAAGATCCCCATGATTTGAAGTTATCATGAGACAGTATATTTGGTGAGATGAAAGACTGAAGATTAGAAAGAGCCCCTTCAGGTTCGGGGCTGCTGGTTGGCTGAAACCAAAGATCCCATATGGCCTCCCCGACCTCAGGTATGAAGATGATAACTCTGATCCAATAAGACCTGAATTCAAATTATTTTGATGATTGACTTTTGTTGGTCACTCGTATTCTCCACATTTCCCCACCCATCACTTGACTTTCCTGGTAAACACTCCAGTGCAGATTTGGGAAGTAGAGAGTGGCATTCACTTAGAAGATGTTGGGAATGGCACGTTCTAGAGTTCTGCACAAAACGTGGAGAGGCCCTGGGTCTACCGTACACAGCATAGATCTAGACTAGCCTTAAATGCAGCCATGCCAAGTGAGAATTACACTTACCCAGCACTAACTTAATGAAGACAGTGCTTTACGTTACCTGGTCAACTGCTCTGTGGAAGTCAAAAGGGCCCACCTCATCAGGGATGGGGTTGGACTTCTTCATGGTTTTCATCTCTCCATGCCTTTCTCAACACCATTGATGTGAACCTAAAATAATACTGGTGTTGGAATATATACCTCATTTTACCTTTGGGGCATCACAATTATTTATTAATTCATCAAAAGTTGACATAAGTGCCTATCACATGGCAACCACTGTTGCAGACACCTGAGCTATAACAAAGACAAAACTGACAAAGCCTTTAGGCAAATACATGTGCCCACGTGCACTTGCTCGAACACGCACTTCGGATGATGTGTGGCTGGAGGGGGGTTGCAGCCATTTTAGGCAGAGTGGTCAAGGAGGGTCTCTCTAATAAGAAATATTTGATCTGAGACCTATGTTGAGAGGTTAGGGGAGCCAGCTACAGAATATCAGGAAAAGGAAGGGTAGTCCAGGCAGAAGGATCCAAATACTCGTGCCCTGGATGTCTGGAAGGACGTTTGCGGATCCTTGGAAAGAGGAACTACCATCCTAAAACTGTCTTTCTCAATATATAGATGACAGCTGGTGAGTTTTTACCTAGATATATTCTGAAACTATTAAACAGAGAAAATGGCCCAAGGGCCAGAGACATCCCCACAATGTCAATTTAAGAAAACAGATGCTCTCAGGGAATTTGGTATCCCCCCTTTCCATCTTTTGTCCCCATTCTGCCCCCTAGGCTGTCAGTCCTTGGAGGAAGGAACTGGCTTCTTCTCCTCTGTTCAATGCAGTGTCTGGTAGGCAGTGGCAATGTGACCTCTCTCTACCAAATTATGTTTCATTCATGCCAGGCCCTCTTCTTTATGAAAATTTTTCGTTACTTTTGTATTACATGAGTAATTTTGTGTTCATTTTAGAATGGTTCAAAATTTAAATGAAAATAAATTGGAAAATAAAAAACACCTCTTATTTAAAAAAAACAAAACCCTGCTGTCAATATGTTTTAAATATTGGCCATACTTCCCCGGTCTTATGTATATTTTAACTACCCGAAATGGGTCCTACTGCACATTCTTCCCCCCCCAATACTTTTATTTTATTTTTTCAGTGTTACAAGATTAATTGTTCATGCACCACACCCAGTGCTCCATGCAATATGTGCCCTCCTCAATCATTTAGAAATTTGTTTTACTTTTCTCATCAGATATTTTCAATGTCTTTTATATGTATAAATTCTCTTTTATACGGATAAAACATCACTTTTTACATCTACATAGTGTTGCTCTATGTAGATGACTGAAGTTTATTTAACTATGCTTTTATCACTGAGCATTCTGGATGTTTAAATTTTTTTCTTGTTTTGAAAAATGTTGTGTCGAACATAATTGACTAAACATTTTTAAAACTAGCTAACATTCCTTATGATCTGTTTCTCAAAGTAGAATCAATAGGTCGAAGGACTGACCCAGTATCCCTCCAGTCTTCAAGTTCCTGCAGTAAAGCAGTGGGATATATGTAAGCAGATGTTTGGCCCCCATCTCCTCAAAGCTGGAAAACGCTCCCCATATCTCCCTCTGCATCAGTAGTTCCTCAGCATCTCTGATATATGTCCCCTCCCAACAGCGCCTTCTTGCTGTTAAAGGATTTGATCGGGGTGTGATGGGTGCCCTACTCGCCCCTTGTGACTGTGTTATATGAGTCTGTAGGAATGAGGGCAGTTGTCAGGTGGGTAGCCAGGAATTCCGGTGAGTGCAGCTGGGCTGGACGGTGGGTGGGAGTCATCTTGGGCAAAAATGATCTCTTGCTCAGATCACAGTCGAGCCTCCCACAACTGTAAATCCAGAACATTCCTCAGAAATTTATCCTCTCTAGGCATTGATAACCAGTGAGCGAGTGAACCTGGGGAAGGGGACTCCACAGAAGAGCCGCATTTAAACCCGTGGCGACACAGCTAATGGGAAGGAAGAGAAAGCCTTGTTGTTTGCTGGTAGCGAGCCAGCTCCCCCGCAGGGATAAATAATGAAATAGCCGCTAGTGGGTCTGAGAATATAACCAAATTACATCTTTGGAGGTCAGTGGATTATAAAGCCCCAGAGCCTGGTTCCAAAGGCTGTAAACATCCATCCTCTTGCTGCCCCACCCTCCCAGGGCCTGTAGACAAAGTGGCAAGAATGGGACAGAATGCAGACCTATTATTACACAGGCATTTTCAGGGGTGTGCGGCATTCTCAGCTTGGGACAATCCTAAAGCAAAATGTGGCAAGACCCCCAGAGATTCCCAGGATTGGGTTTCCAGTTCCCAACACAAAATCCCACTCTAAATGATGTTTGCTGTGGCTTGGCAAATAGAACTTTCTCTACAGTCGTGGGAGGGATCAGCAAACCTATTTTCCTTGCTCCCTCCACTCTCTTAACCTCTCGCTTTCTCCTCTCTCTCTCTCTCTTTTTTTTTTTTTTTTTTTTTGCCAGCAGGTTTCCTTCAGCATTAAATCAAGGGCAATATGTCCTCAATCGACATTTTTCATATTTTATGCGACACTGTCCTTTAAAGCTTTCTGCAGCTGGTTGGCAACTGCATTCTGCCAGTATCCTCTGAGAGCGTCCCCTGTTGTGTGCACATCGGTCCCCTTCCCAGAGCTCCCCAAGTGCCCTGGAGGCAACTTGACTTGGAGAGTGTCTGAGTCTGCTTACCGGGCCCTGGCGGACTCAGGGTTTCCAACCGGGGGGAGCCCAGCCCTTGGGTGGCGAAGGGGGACACAGGGAGGTCAGCAAGTAAGCAGGACGCAGTTGTCCTTACCAAATGGGGAGCCTTCTGCACAAAGAGGAGAGAAATCTGGCGTTTAATTTGGGGAATGGTAACTTGTCATTAAAGCAAGAGAAAAGCATTCTGATGGAGGCACACAGAGCTGGACAGGAATCAGACCTTGTGTTCTGGGTGGGGCAGTAATTTACTCGTTCTCAAGCCTTAGGCAGTCGGTCAACCTATTTTACAAAGGGTTTTAGAAGAGGAGGATACTGGACTGGCTGTCTCCACTCACACCTGCTACCCTGATACTCCAGAGTCTCCATCTCCGGCTCGGGAGTTGTCCCGAGGATGAAGCTCCACGAAGGGGCTGCTGTCCGAGGCGTTCGGAGTGGACAAAGCCCTAAATAATGAGCAGTTACCTTGTGTGCCTGAGAAGTGCTTCTAGAACTCTCCATGGGAAACGCTCTTAAAGTCCTCTTCCTGCTCGAATGTTGAGCGCGAGCTCCTCGGGGAAATCAGTGCCGAGAGGAGCTGGTCCCCAGGCACCTGTGTGTCTTAGCAGTGGAATGATGACTCTGCAGGAGTGTCCAGGAATCTCCCAATGGTGTGCCTTCTCGGGGACTGACTCCCGTCAGCCGTCACACTGAGTTGCACCATTTCTCACCCGGCATAGCAGTCTCCTGTGTCTGCCTCACATCTAAAGACGAGGGCCATGCGTCAGGCTGAGAGACTGCCAAGACACCAGGTTCCTCAGACCCAGGTTCAACCCTCAGCTAGACCTTGACTGGTTTTGTGATCTTGGAAAGTTCTGCACCATCTCCAGGCCTCACTAAACACTCAGAGAAAGAGACGCAGGGTCCTTTCCATCTCAAAGACTTGTGGTAGAGGTTTAGTAACTATTTTCTGTCTTTTCTGGGATGTTCCAGAGATGTCTCATAGTTCATATGACAGAAGTCTCCCCCCAACAGCCCAACCCTTGACCCTGTCTCTGCCCTCCTCCACATCTCTCCTTGTCCCGATATCTGATCTAGCCCCCATCTTGGTAAATGGCACAAATATCCAACTAGCCAAGCACAGCTCTAAAAGAAATCAATTCCTTTTTTCCCCCCAAATCCAATCCATCGGTAAGGTCTGCTTACTAAAGAAAAGTATTTTCCTAATCCATCCATCTCTCTTCATTTCTACCACCTTGATCCAAGACACCGTCATAGCTCGCTCAGATTAGTGATACATACAACACATGGGTCTTTCTGCATCCACGTGTGCCCCTCTACAATCTAGACTCCGTCCTGGTATTTTTTAACCCCCCATGATATTTTGCACATACTTCTTACTTCAAGACTTTTCAAGGCTTACTATTAAATTCTCAGTTCCTAACCACGGCCGAAGGAGTCTGCATAGACTCTGTCTCTCTCCCCTCCATGCTATTCCCTGGATGGTTTGTTCCCTGGATTCCAGCCAAACTGGGGCCACGGTTTCCTTCATTGTGCTCAATCTCAAGGGATCCATCATTGGGTTTCAACACATGCCATTCCGTATTTCTTTGTCCTCAGATCTTTGCGTAGCTGAATCCTTTGTGTCCCTTTGGTCCCAGCTTAAATATTGCGACTGCAGTCGCTTACTGGCTAGCCTATCTCCACGCTTTATATGAGGAGCAGTTATCACTATCTGAAAATCTTCTTTATTTCTTTATTTTTTCCATCTCTCCTTCACTAAATAGAAGCTGCACTAGAGCAGAAGTCTAAGCAACCTTAGTGCCCTAGATTGCCACATATTAAAGTAGAGTATAAAAATATTATCAGAAGCCTGGAAAACCTGGGGGCTATTTTGCAAACGCACACAATGCAGTCTTCTAAATGCATATGTGAAATAAACAAAAGCTTCAGGGTGAGCAAACCTTAGGGTCGAATCCACTCCTGTGACTGCTGGTGGTGGAGCCTTGGAAAAATTCCTGAACCTCTCAAGCTCAGGTTTCTCATCTGTAGAATGGAGATAAAATCATTACCTTCCTCATGAATTTGAGTAGAGATTCAATGATAAATCTGTGTACAACTTCTAGCAAAGTTCCCAACATGTTATAAATAGCTGAATTTCAGTTGCCTGTACTTTTTCTTCTTGTTCAATCAGCTCATTATTGAGTGTGGTGCTAAAAGAGCAGAATTGGGTGCAAGCTTCTGATATGCTTGTTGTTTATTAAAGATTTCTTAGAAACCTCTGTGCTGCATTGTGGTACACAAATCCAATGAAAATGTAATCCAAATATAATGTCATTGTGTCTAGATATGACATCATTGGTCTCCCACTTTTTAAACATTTAACCCTTGTCTGTAAAATGAAAATAACATGAACTGCCACATAAGCCTTGTGGATAAGTTAGTTTAACGCGTACAAAGCACTTGACCACTCATGGATGTCAACGTTCATCTCTCCTCTAACGATGCTTTCAATCCACTCTCACATGTGTAAAATTCATTTGAAGAAAAGGACCAATAACTTGAAGGGGCCGCAATCCCTTCAAGTGCATCCAAATCCAACCGATTGCATCCAAAGTCATCAAGAATGTCCTGAAACAATAGTATTTAGAGAACCTTCTATGTCTTTGGTGCTGGACGAATAGGTAGATAACCAGGTAGTACATGACACAAAGTGCCCCCATTTAAGAGACGGTCAGGCCAAGTTTGATTGTATCCAGGGAGGTTCCAGACGTGACAACCTAGAAACTAGAAATGTGTTTCAGAAAACCCTACACTTAGTGTCAGCATCTTATCATCCATGACCTTGTGCTTTGCTCCATGGAATAGACTGAAATAATCTAAACTTGGTGTTGATGGAAATAATACTGAATTTAGGGCCAAAAGATCCAACTTAGTAGCTGTGAAAACTGGAACATGTCTTTAACTCTTGAATTTCCAGGTTCTCCATCCATAAATGGGGCAAATAATAACCAATTTTTCTTTTGTCCAGAGTATTTAATGAAGACCAGTTGTCCCAACAGTTAAAAAGGGTGTAGATGCAATTTTTAAATGGTAGAATCTAAATAATAATGTTAGAGATTAGATGTATTTATTTTAAAGTCAGAGAATAAAATTGGGACACAGAGTTGTATGAAGGATAATTTCTGTTCATCATAAAGAAAACTTAATGACAAGGTTAGCTGCTTAACAGTAAAATCAGCTACAGTGAGTTCTCTGTAACTGGCATCATTAAATAGAATTAAGGTAACTATTTAGGGACAGTTGATTTGATCTTTCTATGTATCATTAAACTATATAAAAGCCTATGAATAATAGGTGCATTACAATAACAATGCAAACACATTACAAAGTTTAGAAATGAGATGTAGAGATAAGAATTATTAATTGGAATCTAAATAAGTGGAGATATATACCAGACTTAATCTTGTGAAAATGTCATTATCTCCAAATTGTTTGATAGATTTAATGCAATTCTAATGAAGATCCTAAATAGGTTTTTATGCCACTTGGGCTAACATGATTCTAAATTTTATATAGAAGAATAAGAAGGGTCATGAGCAGAAGAACATTCCAAGGGAGTTAAATAGGTCCTGGAGGGGCGCCTGGGTGGCTCAGTCAGTTAAGCATCTATCTTCGGCTCAGGTCATGATCTCAGGGTCCTGAGATCAAGCCCCGCATCGGAATCCCCACTCAGTGGGGAGTCTGCCTCTCCCTCTCTTTCTGCCCGCTGCTTCCCCTGATTGTGCTCTCTTTCTGTCAAATAAATAAATAAGATCTTTAAATAAAAATAGGTCCTGGAATTACCCTCTTTTTATAAACAACTGTCACACTGCACAAACTTTGTGAAGCAAACCATATAATATTGTTTCCAAGCACTAAATAATAGGAAGATCATGGCTCCACATTCATCGGGTGTTCTGACTGGGACCCATCCCCAGGGTGTGGTGTGGATCTGTGGATCCCGCAGGAGCCATAGTCTCACCGAGTTGAAGGCAGGTGTTGCAGTCCCAAGGTGCCAAGGTGGCTCAAAATAGTGGACTAAAGGATCCAAGGAGAGGGAGATGCTTGTGTTGGGAATGGGGGCAGAATGTTGCCCACAGATTCCCCACAGGTCCTGATCAGGGTTGGCTTGGGTGTGTGTTAGAGGCATGACAAACACAAAGGTTTTTCTTATAATATATTGCATATATTACTTATACTGTATGTACGAACGTGTATCATAATGTTTTCATTGAATGCCATGCAGAAGATTATACTGTGTTTTTGTTTTGACTTTGACTGTTTTTAATGCTTCTATGGCAACAAGTGGCTGAGGAAGGGTTCAGTTCACAGGTGCAAGGCTCTTGTGACCACCCATTGCCCTACAACCTTCCCAGAGCACTGTCAACGTCCAGATTCAACAGCGTCAATGAGCCCTGTCGGGATATATTGTTGATTCTCTCTCATTCTTCTAATATTTGATGAGTTTTTCATATCCCAAAGTGCATCAAACTCTTGGGGAATTTTTATACGCATTTTATCTCACAGGAAATAATCCCAGTGTCCCCACCATGGCACCTTTGCGTGACAAGCTCTTCCTCAATCCTTTATTTCTGCCAAAATGCCATCCTCAGAGAGGCTGACCCTGCTCGTCTTCTCTCACTAGCTTCCATTTCCTGTTGCTGGCTCTCACATTGCCTCTTGGGTTCCTACAAAATATTTCTAACATACAATCCTATTCAATGTTTGCTGATCCTCTTCCCCTCTTGACTCGCAGCCCCCTGAGGGCAGAACCACATATGTACCTCATTCTGTCTTATGGTCCCTGTCTAGCGGGTCTCACGCACGTGCCCACTGTAGGGTCCTATAATAATTATTCAGTTACTGTCCAGGGAACCCTCCACAAAAAGCATGTCAGCTGGTTTGAAAAAAAAAATTGACACCAATTTGATAATTGTGGTCATCTGTAACCTGACTAGAAGGACTCTCCTCTGATTTCTTTTAGTGAGAAGAGTACATCTGAGTTGCCATGCCTTGCCCTCCTGACTTTGCTCTCAGAAATTTTTATGAGAGCAAAGAAATGGAAATTCACATGAAAAACCATGGTTTCCAGTTTGCTCTCATAGCAATATTTTTTTTCTTTTATTTGTGTAGTGATTGTTTAAAAGAGCATTTGGGTTACAGTTCATCTGTATGTAGCTGGTAGATTCTAAATTTGGGGTTAATTTTCATTGTCAAAAAAAATGCATTCAGAAATTACTGAAGTTTTTCTTCTATTTCTTTTAACAAAGCAGAGATCACATATCTCCTTGTCTTCGAGCAGGTGAAGGGCTAGCTTCATTCTTCAGAGTACTTAAGGAAATGTGGTTTCATTGAGTAACCGTGGCTGCTCCTCATCCGCATGGCTCTGATCTCTGTCCCATTCTTGCCTCCTTGACCACACATAGTCCTAATGTTGCCTGCATCCTCAGGGCATCCTTTCAGCGGGGATGATGCGAACTCAGCTGTGCTGATTGCATTATTCTTCCTGACTATAAGCATTGTATTGATTTCTCTGAGAGCTTGTTTATTTGCTTAGCTCTTGGGTAGATATTGTTAGATCCAGTTCTAGAGTTGTTTCCAAGGACAACGTTCAAACTACAATGAGGAAATCAAGTTTGTCTGGCTCACTGCTATATCACCAACAACGTGCACAGTGCCTAGCTTTTTGTGGGAGATGCTAAAAATGCCCAAGTGAGAATTAAGACAATTTTTCCTGCTCATCCTTGAGAGGTGAGAGTACAGATGAAACCCCCCAAAGTGGGACTTGGGTGCTTAGTCTTCATCAGAGCTCAACCAGGTATGGACCTCAGATTGGTGGTTGGGACATTGTAACCATGAAAGAATGGGATTCCATCTGTGACCTACATTTCAATGTTTTAGTTTTCTTGGCAAACACATCTGACTAGCAACGATAACTTGCCTATTTTCTTCCTTGGTTGATGTCTCTGAGAGCTGCCATCTGAGGACTGTTATTGAGTCCTGCACTTAAGGTTTCGAATCTGAAAGTCACGAGCTCATTATAGACATATTTATTCCCTACAAGTGTTTTCTGGACCTAAACAGATGGTTTGGACACCACCCAGGCTAGTTGAGTCTGATCTTTTTTATATCGAAACAATATTTTATTATCATGATGAAATTGTACAGCCCAACAAATAATGTAAATGCTGGGTTTTGGCACTTAGAAAATTTCCATTTTAAAAACTCACCAGAATAAACTCTTCCACATAGCATGTGACTGTCAACTGCTTTTTTGTTTGTCTCAGCAAATACAAAAATGAATACCTTGCTGAAATGTATCAAAGATAATGGATCATGCCTTTCTATTCACTGATGACATCAGTGACATCATTCTTTTATTTATTCAGTCTAAAATAATTATTGAATGTCCATTATGTAGAAGGCACAGTGTTACACATGCTGAAGACACAGATACATAATCGACACAACTCAACAGTCCTCCCATCAGGATCACTGAGTAGAGTAGAAAAGAGAAGACATAGTCACAGCAGCTCTTGCTCCCCTACAGACAATTGAAGAGCCCTCAGATCTCACTCTGAATAAACATCAAAGGTTAATACTAATGGAGAGATGTAAATAAGTAACTGTAGACAATACAAAGCATCTATTCAAACATTTAACATTTCCTCTTCCCAAATGTTACAGTTCAACTCAATTCCAAGTCGTAGGATAAGACCATTTTCCAAGATGTTCTTGAAAGCATACACTTTCCACTGGAGATGGAGAATATTTTAAGTCAAAAATGCCATATTTCATATCCCTCCTTAGTTCAACTCAATATGAGGATTTCAAGGGTGTAGCGAATTTTTTTTCTTCCAGAGGAGAAAGGAGCCCTAGAGGTTACCATGGCAACGTGGGTCCCCCACCATTGGCCATCAGTGGGTGTCGACCATTGCATCAAGAGAACACAACACCTCCAGGAATGAGAGCAAAATCAGCACAGGCTCCCTTTAAACATTTTTCTAGTATTCAAATGTTAAGAAGCAATTGACCGAACTCTTTCCAGAAAGTTACCTTGGCGAACGTCAAATGTCACTCTCTCTCCCCCTGCGTGGGTCTTGATAAGGCTGCCATCCTGTGGTCCGTGTGCTATGTAGGGAAGTCTTCATGTGTTCCACTGCATTTCCCACCTTTAACCCCTGGATCAGTACAACCTTCTCCTGACTCTCGCTGTTATCTCAGTGTGTGGAGACAGTGTATCCGAAAGTAAACAAGTTCAGCTGCCACCCACTTCATGAATGTGTCACTTTCCCCAGATCTCCCCAGACCTTATTTGGAGTATTCTTTCTTACTGATGCATCTCTGGATATGTGCATTGCTGGATATGTGCATTTTCTCTCTAGAGAAAGACCTCCCTAAAAACCAAACAAAATCAGAAGTGAGCATAAGCTTCATTTCTCTGCAAGCCTACTCCTTAATTTCCTGTCTACGGTATTTTCATCTAAAGTATATGTGAACCTGGGGCAGTATTTATCTTCACGATAGACACAGCTTGGGACTCAGAGTAAAAGGACAGTGTTCAAATTCTGTAACATTTCTTAGATTTGCATATTTCTTTTTGAGGGGGATAAAATAAAATTGAAATATTTCTGCTTTTTAAAAAAGTATCCATTTATTTATTTGAGAAAGACAGAGAGAATGTGCATGTGCAAGTTGGGGGCAGGGCAGCGGGAGAGAGAATCTTCAAGCAGACTCCCCACTGAGCGCACAGCCCGGACACAGGACTCAGTCTGAGGTCATGACCTGAGCCAAAACCAAGAGTCAGGTCCTTAACTGGCTAAGCCACCCAGGTACCCCATACGCTTCTTTTTAAAAATTATCTTTAAGATTGTTAGTTCAGCCATTTGGTACCTTCCTATGATGTTACACATCTCATTTATTTTTAAAGATCACTGTAAAATAGATTATAGAAATTCATTTTGAAATGTAAACTTTAAAAAAGCTATATTGGGGTGTCACCAACCCATGATACACACTGTTTCGTGAAGAAAGAAAGAGAAGCACATTTTTATGACACATTTTCCTTCTTTAAACAAAGTGCAAGGGGAAAAAAAAAAAAGGGAAAAAGACTGATTAGCAAGAATGGTTTTATTTTCCAATGATTTTAAGATCCATCTTTCCTAAGCAAAACCTCTTAGTTCTCTGAAATTGGCAGCTTTTTGTGGTTGTTGGGGGCGGGGGGAGACTAATAATATGTCAGTAGCCCAATTTATCTTCCGAGCATGTACACATTAATCTACTCCTGAGTGAATGCCCTTGACGAGATTGTGTTATTTCAAGGGCATTAATAGTAAAAGAAAAATGACTTGACCTCTGTATTTCCCAGTATTTCCTTGAAATGGAGCAGCAATGATAGTACTACCACACAATCAAGCACTTGATTATACACTCAGTATTTTCTTCTGGTTTTCCTGTAGAATGTCTTTCCCCCCTCCCCTTGAAGGAGCATAATTATAAAGTCCTTAATAGGAGCAGCTGGTATTTGGCCCTGCTCTTGGCATGGCAGTGGCTGATGCTTGTAACTTCTCTGGCTTTCTCGACCTTGATGTGTCCCAATAGCCCCATGGGCGGGGGTCTCCAAAACTACCCCAGGTCCGATGACTCGCCAGAAAGGTTTACAGAATTCAGAAAATTATTCTTATTATTCAGGGATGGGATACAGATATTCACAAAGGGAAAAGACACACATGATCTAGTTGTGCTCTCCCAGGGTACTAGCGTGGGTGTCATTTAATTCTCCAGCAACTATGTGAGACGGTACCTGCCAAGTGTTGCCAAATAGGGACGCTTGCCCAGGCCTCCGTGTCCAGGGTTTTTACTGGGGTCAGTCGTTAGGTCTGCAATGTCACACAACACTGCTGCTCTGGTCCCAGTTCCTTCAAAGACCAGACTGATGCGGCGTGGCCCCAGACCCAAGCACACAAGAATCGACATCCACTGTAAATCCCCCTGTGGCCTCAACTTCTGTCATGGCCCAAACCTCAGCTATACAAAGGCTCTCTTATCGGGCAAGATATCCTAAAGGCTTAGCAGTATCTCCTAGGAACTGGTCAGGGTCATTCCTGAAAATCTTTGGTATGTGCAGGGTTTGGGCAGCCTAGGCCTGCCTAAGTTACCCTTACCACGCAAGTTAGGTATTTGATTCCTTAAATTCTCTTCTCTAGATACAAATCCTGGCCTTCAGGAGAAAAAAAAAATAAACCAAAAAATCAACCCCAAGGCCATAGAAACCACATGTCTTTCAGATCAATGTCAGTTTGCTTTATTTGGTTTGACTGTGAAAATGACAGCAAGGCGAAGTTAGATGTGATGTGATGGTTAAAAATCCAACAAAACCAGGCAATATTGGGAAGGCATGTCTACCTTCCCAACTGTGAGATTTGGAGCAAATACTCAAGTTCTCTGATCTTCTCTTTTCTAATCTATAAAATAAATCCACTAAGACTGCTTTGAGAATTAAGTGATGTAAGCGAAAACACTATTTTCAGCTCTTGGAAGGCTAGAGTCTCCAAAAGTATTGATATTATGAGGGCGACATTACTGGCAAGAAGAGAAAGACTGAGAAAAGAATAGATTCAGAGCATTTCACTGTATTACAAATTTTCCCCATCATGGTGCATGTAGAAAATGAGCATCTTTATACAGCACACTGGAGGAGGGAGAGCCTGCAGGTGCAATTGGACAGGGGGCCTGGGGTTGTGGCTGCTCGAGGCCCCTGCCCTGCCCTGCCGCGCCATACCTGGCCTACTGGAGAGGGGAGGGAGGCCGTCTCTGGGCCTCTCTGTGACTGATCATGGCAAAGGCAGTGAGAAGTTCTGTCCAATGTTACCCACAGACACACTGGGCCTGAATGGTGACCATCCTCCACGGTTAACAATAGAGCTATGGCAGTTGAGGAAGCAACAAGGGACCCCACCATCGGCACGAACAACCTGTTTGACTCCGTGACTTTCAGTCATTGTATTGTCCGTGACAAGCCAAGTCTGCTCGCTGACACCCCCTAGTTCACATAGAGCATACATGAAAGGGCATAGCAAGGGGAAACTGAGGCACAGCCCACACATGATGGGAATGGATGGATAGATGGATGGACCTATTTAGAAACTGGAATGAAAGATGAGGGAGTTGATATTTTAATTCCCTAATTTCCTTCTCTTCTGAAAACTGCTGCTAGCAATATGTAAAAACCCAGCAGGAGATAGTTAACTTCTGCTAAAATTTGTTTATCTGTTTGTTACTGTTGTTTTTAATGAGGGAGTTGAGCCATATTAGTAATTCTCAGCTCTAGCTACACAGCAGAAATCACCTGCAAAGCTTACAACAAAACAACAAACAACAACACCATCCCAGTGAACAACAAAACAACAAACAACAACAACACAGTGAACAACAAAACAACAAACAACACAGTGAACAACAAAACAACAAACAACAACACAGTGAACAACAAAACAACAAACAACACAGTGAACAACAAAACAACAAACAACAACAACAACACAGTGAAGTCAGGGCCCAGCTGTATCCCCAGATAATCCTGATTTGACTGATGGGGATGAACCTGCAGATAAATACTTCCTAAAGTTCACCAGGATATTCTAATGTCCAGCCACCAAGCTAAGGGGATTTCTGTCAACAGTGATAAATGGTACCAAAGAAAGAGTAAAGTAGAAAGTAAACACTAACCTTTGGATGAAGGACATTGAGTGCTTTTCTCCATTCTGAGGACAAATCCATGACAATTTGGGGATCTGGTCAAAGGAAGGAGGTCTTCATGGGAGAGGAGGTGTGTGTGCTTTACAGTCGTCATAAAGATTCAGTGATCCGGCTAAGGAGAATCTGCCCACGAAAAGAACCATATGTCAACAGGGTACTAGGGATCCTGTGTGCCTGGGACTTCCCTGGTTTTATCATGGAAAGTCTCACATTCCCTTGGTTTCCCTTGGAAAACCACCATGGCCAATCCTCCTATGCATAAAATTTACCTTTTCAGAACTGGGTAGGGCTCTTGGCTCAACTGCTGCAAGCTTAGAATCAATGAGAAACAGCCTTATAACCGAGTGTGCTTTGGTTCACAAGTCTTGATGGCTATTTTAAAACTAACCAAGTAATTTCTTAAACATAAATAAATGCATAGATAAATAAACAAGAAAGAATGTGGGCTGTTTGTGTAGTACGTATGCAAAGTCTGAATTGACTACGGCCTCTAAGCTGGAGGTGAATTAGTGCCAATATTTCCCCTGTGACGGCATCTGTCCATTTAGGGAAGCTATCACATACTTATTTATTCTTGAGAGCATGCCTGTTCCTCTTTCTCAGAGAGGTTAAAAGAAATTTGTTTTCTCAGTCAATCCTTTTACGCCTTGTGTGTAATAGATCAAGGAGTTCTCTCCTATATGACCTAACAATCCTTATCTCTCATTTTACACTCCTTTCTTTTTTAACTTGCTGCCAATGCCTGGCTCTCTGTATAGAATCCTGGGCCAGTCAGAACTTCCTGTGTATTTTGAGTGGGACCAGGGCAGAGCCAGCCACCGCCTTGGCGCTGGACGAGTGTGCTAGCCAGCCTTCACCAGGTTTGGCTGCGGTAACAGAAATAACCGATACCTCCGCGGCTTACCGAAAAATAAATAATGACCTCATGCTCATGTCACTCAGCGATGTCTGTGGCTTGCCTGCAGTTCTGCTCAGCACCTCTTCTTGTCAGGGACCCGGGCTCAAAGAGCAGTCACTTGGGGAACACTCCATCTCTCGGCAGAGAGATAGGACAAGGTATCTGGGGAAACCCAAAATTGGTTTAAACAGCTCAGTATCCGTCGGGCAGAGGAAGTCCTGAGGCCCATGTGCAACATGAGTGGGGCAGCGATGTGTCCTCCCCGCAGGGGAAGTGCTGCCAGCCACGTGACAATGAGCAGGGACCTAAAGTCTTCTCATAGAAGGGGAAGGTGAACAGCCAGAAATGATAGTCCCATCTATCACAGAAGTATGTTTGACCTCCTTCAGCCGGGATCTTCTGCTAATAAAAGACGGAGCATAAGACCCATTTTATATGGCTGTTGGGAGACTTGACTTACATAATGCATGCCTGGCATCCTGCAGCCCATGGGCTCCTAGAATGGTGTTCAAAATGTGTTCTCTCTCTTCCAGCAGATGTTATGAAATATTTAGGGGCCCATAAGTTTTCGTGAATGTTGAGAAACATCTAGCTGGCAGGACAGTCCAACCTTGGGGAGCTAAATACCAATGACAGAAAAGAAGGCCGAGTGAATGTGGGCAGAGGGTGAGGAGGCGGTCTGCCTAGCCCCGAGACTGGGGGAGACCGAATTGGCACTACCCTAGAAATCCAGCTAGAGTGACTCCCGAAGAGCTCCCGAAACAGTGGGGCCCAAGGAATCTACAGGAGGTCTGCCTCGTGCTCTCTTGGGCGTGGCATTGAAGTGAGCTGAGCTTCACTTTCTACAACCGTAAAAGGGGACTCTCTGCGCCCACCTGGGGAGTGATAAGGAAGATCAGAGATGATGTAAGAACACCCCTACCATATTGTAGTAGGCAACACATAATTGTTAAAAATAAGAACCAGGTCTGAGAGCAAATTAGCACTTTATGTTCACTGTTTCTAAAGTCTGGGACCAAAAACCTCTGCCCAGAGTTTGTATGGGAAAAACTTTTCAGCTGATTTCTGGATGGTTCTCAGGAATCCTGCTCAGCATTCTAGAGCCCTAGCACTCTAAAAGATCCCCCCACAAAAAAGTATCTCTAACCTACTCATTTTGCAGAATAAGAAAATTAGACTCAACCAGGGGGAGTCATTTCCCAAACTTCATGTAGCCACAGAATGAAAGATTAAAAAAAAAAAAACAAAAAAAACCTGAAATACCTGCATCAATACCTGGGGATTTTCTACTTTCTTGTGGTTCTTCAGGGGATTTACGTTGTCCCTTCTCGCTGTTCTAAGGGTGCTTGGGATCTACGAAGGAGTAGAGAAGTCTGTCACATGACTGTAAGAGGGTCAAAGTGGTCTTTGTTGAGGCCATACACAGACATCACAGCAAAGCATTTGAAAGAAATTCTATTTTACTTCTGACTAACATCAAGTATCTGGAGACAGAAAACCCCCAGCCCTGGGGACTGTTGAATAGGCTTGTGTGGGCAAAAGAAGAAAAGCAAAACACAGAAGAATACGGTTTATAAAGGGTGTAATGATGACTCCAACATTTAGGGTACACCCAAGTCAGTATGATTTCTGATTTTCTTCTGTAGAACGAAAAAGAGGGATTTCTTTTTCTTTCTTTCTTTCTTTTTTTTTTTTTCTTTTGCTTGCCTCAGTCATACCACTAATTATTTAGTGGTCTTTCAAACCTTTTGTAATCTCTACTCGAGAAAGCCCTGAAAGATATTAATTCTTAGCCATGTGCCTCATAAATGAAGGCCATTCTGCTATACTTAATGACAAGGCTGAGGCAGCAAGATGTCATTTGCTTTTTTCTCGGTTTTTAAATTGCTTTCTAAATGAACTACAGCTGTGAGGGCCAGGTGCTGTGATCCCTTTAGAAAGATCAGGAAATGATGAAATCCAAAATTTCAAAGTGTGATGGATGTCAGCTCCCGATTTGGTGTGTGTGAGGTCACCCCGTGCACCTGGTACCATCTCCACAGCAGAATTACTTTTCTGTGGAAGGAAAAAAAAAAAAAGGAGAGAGAGGGAGAGGGAGAGAGAGAGAGATGCACATGTCTAATACGGGTGCAACAATAAGAGAAACAGTTTATAATTATCTCTTTGTTTGCGCCTCATCTAGATGGAAATGGTGAAACGTACAGTGTCCCCCCACCCCCACTCTTCCCATTGTAGGTGTCGCTGCTGTATTAAGCCCAAGATTTTTGTGAATCACAGACTTGGTGTGGTGGTGACTCAAAGCCACTATGAAGCAAAAGGGCACATTACAGGGATGGGAGGCGGGAGGGAAGAGGAGGGGGGGGCTGGTTCATTAAGACTCCTTTTCCCTTAATTAATGAACACAAGTACTTTTAATATTAGGGGCACTGCTTGCTCCAGGAACTGGCAGCCAAATCTGGGACTGTGTCGGGGCTGCCTTTGAAGGTGCTGAGTGGAGGGCAGAGTCTGTCCACCCCTGCCCCGAGGGGAGTGCAGACCCTGGTGGGCACACCCCTGCAGGCATTACCAGCCATTGCCAGGGCTTGGGGCTCTGGATGAAACCTGTTTAGGAGACCGTGTTCTTACAGTCATCCAACAGAGGAAATAAAGAGTGATTGTGCTTTTTATCTCCAACAGCGACCCCCCAGGGATATGTATTTGTCAGAGCTGGCTAGCTGCCAGGGTCAACCCCATTTTCTCTGGGATGTCTGCCCAGTCTGCCCCTGGGAGGGGTGAGGATCCTCAGACTCTGCAGCCCTTCCACTTGGAACCACTCCCTGGGTCATTGAACTTGACCGACTCAGGGACAGGTGGTACAGACCACGTGTGAGGCAGGGCTGATGCTGAATCTTGACCCTAAACCTAGAGTAAGCCATTGGAAGAATTGCTTTTATCTCTTGAATCTTAATTCCCCACATCTATAAAATGGGGATAGAATACCTTGTTTTGGTGAGGACTGACTGATTCTGCAGAGCTAAAGTGCTCGGGAGAGGGTTTTGCACAAAGCTGGTAATGTGAAAATATTAGCCTCCCCAACATGGTGGTCCCTTTTACTGAGTACATTAGACTATGAAGTGGAACAAAAATGGCCAGGGAATAAGACCCCAGAGAACATGCAACATCCAAGTTCAGTGCTTCCTAGACATCTGGCTTTACTTAATTACCTTGGCCTCTTGGCCAAGCCTTAGCTTCCTCATCTGTACAATGGGAACAATAGAATATTCTATCTCATTGGTCTTTAGAAGGATAAAATGTGATGCTCGATGTCAAAGCTCTTTGTATTATGTCAGGAGATGAATGAGGGGCTGAAGGGAGCTGGTGTCACCCCCCATACCTAAATGGGGGCTGTTCCTTCTGTGTCCCAGCACACTGCTGACTTCAGGATCCCTTTCTCCATCACCAGTCACCATCACCCCATGCATCGTTACGGGACCCCAGCAGGTGCTAAGTGAGTCCTGGAGTAAGTGACGGCCAAGAGAATGAAGGAGAGGATACTGAGCTCATATCCATCAAAGACCTGAAACCCAAAGGAAGGACTTTTACCCCAGCCCAAAGGAAAGACTCTCCAAATCCAAATAGAAGAACCCAATAGCAGTCCCACATTTGAGTAGTTGTAGAAATAAGAAACGTCACATAGCCAAAGCCCAGATGAGAGGAGGTCGAAGTCTAAGAGAATACCAGAGGTCTAAATGGCTTCACAGTCAGCTGCTACCTTGGAAGACTGCTTCCACAGCCATAAATCTGGGATTGCCTCCTGTTCCGTAACCAGAGGTATCCTTGTGGGATTGCAGAAGGGAGGTGTAGCGACACTGCCGGCAGGCCAGGTCTGGGGACCCAGAGGAATTCCACAGGACTAGCCAGGGGGGTCTTTGGCTGCAAGTAGAATGGAAATCAATAAGAGCAGAGCTTATTGAAGACAGAGCAGATGCAGACAGAGCATCTGGGAGACCCACAAGGGAGATGGAGGATGAGCCTCAGCTTTGCTTGGGGTCTGGAGTTTTAACCAACAATTGTGGTCTGGTACCTGTGTCATCTCAGGCATCCAGGGACTGGTCAGAACAAGGAGACTGTTGAGGTCTCCATCATAGGTCACTTACTCCCTTGAACCAGAGGGTCTTGGTGTCAGGATGTCTAAAGCCAGTGTCAGGAATATGTACGTGACAGCCTCGCCCGGTCGTTCCTTGGATATTCTCTCTTACGCTGGAAGACTCCAAAGAAATCATTCACCCCTTGTCCTTTACAAGGGGGACACATACCAAGGCATGTATAGAACAGGGGTGCAGATTCTAGTAAGAACAGAAATGGGAAAGAGAGCAAAAAGCAGGTTTTAATGGTGTCCTTCCATTTCCCTATCCTAACACCACAGTCCCCTCCGTCCCCCAGAAGGGTGACTTCATGTGCTTGTTACCAGTTACGTCATCAGGAAAATGGGCTGCTCGGCAGCAGGGCTAATTTGAGAGGGAGCTGGTGCTAAGGAGACCAGCCGTGCTGCCCACCATTCACTCCAGAATTTGAACCAGGGTGTGTGAAGTATGAAGAGCAGTGAATCCACCAATGGGAGGCAGGACCTGTGTCCTGAACTCCGCCCCGCGTCTCCCCCTGGGTGTTTCACCCTCACCTCAGGGCGTCCCCTTTGGACTGGGGTCTTCTCACCTCAGCGCGTCCCCTCTGGGCTGGGGTCTTCTCTTCTGGACACCCTCCTCTCCAGATCTGTCCAGGTCACTTTTGCTTTGGTCACTCTCTCCTTGAACAGGTACCTCCCCCTCTTCTCCCGACATCTGCTTCTGTAGGAGGCTGATCTTCCAGTTTGCCCACGTGTTCACCTCCTTTTCTTCATAGGCCTGCTGGTCAGAAGCAGCTGACCGGCCGCTGGGGGGAAGTGGAGGCCAGTGCTGTAAGGCACATAGGCATGGCTGCTAGGTCACCTGCTTGCAGAGGGCTGAGCTTGCCACCTGTGTGACCCCCCACTCTTCTTCCGCATTGTTCACACATGACAAAGTGATTCTGGCTAAGAATGGTCCTCAAGATTTTTGAACCCTAGATGAAAAGGCAGAAACTCTTTAATTTGCAAGCATGCTGTGCTTCCTACCAGGTGGACGCCAGTATTTACCTCTGATGTAGACTGTTCTTTTCCTCTGGGAAAACCACCCCAAGGACCTTTAGATATGCAAATGTAGATCAAAGATCCTGCCTTGGAATGGATTTCAACTGCTCCGAATAACAGCGTGGAGGGTTCTGTTTACGTTTACGTGAACAGAGCTGCATTTCAGAGAGTTACCTTCTTTCTAAAATAGGACTTCTTTCCCAAAGCCGGGCTAAAATGTGAGATTGAAAATTATTGTTAATTTTTTGTAAAGTCAGTGTGTGTGTATGTGTGTGCATATGTGGAGACAGAGAGAGAGAGAAAGTGGTTTTGTGTGTGTGTTCATGTTCAGTCTAGACTTGGAGACAGCCTATAGTGTTGAGGCAACTTCTGAGCCTACAGTTCTCTGGGGTGAATATCTTCCCCACCCCTTCCTTCATGCATTTGGTTTCAGGTTTATATTATACTTCTGTTCTCAATGTGTGCTCCTGCTGGTAAAAAGTCTTTTAAATTGGGATGCCCAGAAGTGAATGGGCAGCCCAATCAATACAAAGTAGAACCTAACCGTGACCTCTTTAATACTTTTAGAAATTATACCTTTCCTAATGTAGCTGAAGAATACATTATCTTTCTTGGGCACCACATTTCAATGTTGACTCACACTCAGCTGATTAAATTTATGACAGAGGAAACGTTTTTTCTTTCTTTCTTTCTCTCTTTCTTTCTTTCTTTCTTTCTTTCTTTCTTTCTTTCTTTCTTTCTTTCTTTCTTTCTTTCTTCTTTCAAGAGAGAGCACAGGAGAGTGGGATGGGGAGGCACAAAAGGAGAGAGAGAGAATCTTAACCAAGCTTCATGCTCAGCGCTGAACCGGACACAGGGCTCCATCTCACGACCCTGAGATCATGACCTGAGCTGAAATCAAGAGTTGGATGCTTAACCAACTGAGCCACCCAGGTGCCCCACAGAGGAAACTCTTAAATATAGTCCTCACCTGAGATTTAGTTGCTTTAGGAAAATCAAACATAAGACACCCCTCCCATTAAACTTAATTTCATTATATTTACTTCCATATATTTTGATCTTTTGATGACCCAGAGCAGGACATGAAGACACAGAGCCCTCTTATTAAAAAACTTCAGGCTGACATTGACTTTCTTACTCTACTTCTTTGGGGGCAGAGCCTCTCATCCAGTGATAAATCCTTTTAAGATTACCATCACCCAGATGAGTCACCTGTATCTAGACCAAAATAGCACTAGAGATCTTGCAAAACGCCTTCCTGAAGTTCTGATCTATACCTTTTTTCCTGAAATGCCTGTCTAAAACTCTGGCAAAATTAGAAATAGTCATTATAGTGCACATATGAAAACCATAGTCTCTGTATTATGTTTACTCTATTAAAGTGCGTACCCACATATGATCTTACCTGGAATTCACAGCAAAGCCGTAAAGACTCGGAAGCACCCCATCCTGCTTTTTACAAATAGGAAAGTTGAGTCATGGGCCTCAGGCACGACCTCGGTCAGAATCGTGCTCTGCAGGCAGCTGGGCTCTATCTCACTGCATCTTGAAATTCCTTCCTGGACCCACAGCCTGCAGCTCCCACCCCAACTTTCACCCAGCTCTAGTTATCAATTTGGCTTGTTCTAAACAGTCCCAATAGAACACCTGGAATCCTAACATCCCAGAGTCAGGTGGAATCCCGAGGATTCACCTGACCCAAGAGCGCCCACACTCCAGATCTCCCCACTGCCACTCACATCCTGCAGGGCAGCCCCCTGCATCTACACGACTGTGGGGGGCTCTTGTTCTCACCAGGCTGCCCAATTCTGGGCAGATTGATGGTTCCTCTATAGAGCAATGGAGAGCTGTCTCTTCTCCCTTCTCCTCTAGGACTCTAGATCATTCCTGGGTACCTGCCCAGATTGTTCTGCTTTGGGTATTTGAAAAATTGCCTCTGCCTTCCTTCTCTGGACAATGCTTCCCCACATATTTCGCAGCTCGCCCGTGGCCCAGTTCTCCAACCACCTCATGGGGCCTCCTCCTCACTGCGCTCTAGTTTTTCAACATCTTAAAATGCGACACCCATAATTAAACAGAATGCTCCAGATGTGGTTTGATTGGCATAAAATTACTTCCTCTTTTGTTCTGGACTATGTTGTTTCCTAATGTTGTTTACTGCTTTTTCTGTAATTATTATTTCATACTGGAGATACTTCTGATCCTGAAATTCCCTAAAGCCAGGGACCTTTTTCCCTGGATGGAGTGAACAGCCCGTTTCCCCCTCTCTGGATCCCTGTACTACTGGTTGCTTGGACTTAAGTGTGGGATTTCAAATTTGTCCTTGTTAGATTTCACCTCTAGTTTTGCTCCTTGATTCAATCTATTGAACCCTCTGATCTTCCACAAATACTATTTAGTACTTGTATAACTACTGTTTAATATTTGCATGTCTAATGAACATGTCTTCCATATTTTTAACAAAATTCTGCGTAAAAGTACTAAATAATGTGCAGGAATGAGTCCTTCAGGTTATATTAACTTACGCATTGCCTCCTTTTAGTACTCTAACCTATCACAATCCCTTTTGATGCAAGATATAAAAGAGATTTGTACCAGTTAGCACTGTTCAAGACACCTTGGAGATATAGAAACACACAAAGAGCTTAGCTGCTAATTGATGAAACAAGTCTAGCACAACTGGAAGTGACTCGTTAAGGAAAATAGATGATTAGGTAAGGCATTGATTTAAATAGGCATCAAACATTTTAAGGATTTAGGGGATTTAAGGATTAAGGAATTGTAAGAGTCAGGGGGATTTCTTTTTTTTTTTTTTTTAAATATGTAGAATTCGAATCTGGAGTTGCCTATAATCACAATACAATGTGTTTGTTATTAAAAGACAATTATGTTCCAAGCACTTCTACTGCACAGTTGGGAGTGTACCCGCAGGACAAAGGGTGAAAGTTAAAAGACACAGGATATGGGAATTTGGGAGGGGGGACAGGTAAGAAGTAAGAGCCAGGCAGAAGAGGAAGAGCATTTGAGTCCTAATGATTCACCTTCATACGTTTTACCTTTTCATTCACTTAAAAACGGGTTTTGGAATTGACACTCTATGCCAGGCACTATTTTATGGTGTATAGTGAAGAAACACACAGCTCTTCCTGCCCTACCAAAACCAACAGGAATGTCTTGAGAAGGGTGGTCAGAAACGTGTTGGGCAAGACAGGGGAATAGTAAGCAGGGAAGAGGGAGGAGGCAGAGCTTCCACAGCAGACTGGAACATGGAGGCATAGAGTTGAGCCATCCTCTACTGGGGGGGCTGGGGCTACTGGGTTCTCCTCCAGCAGGCTGGCCCGGGCTCATTCACTGGGAATGACCCCATTTCAAAAGAAAATGCCGAACAACACTTTGGGCTTTGAGCTGAGCCCCTAGGACACATTTAAGCAAGTGGAGGGCTGAATGCAGGTGTGAGTGAGGGAAAATCCTTACCTCTTAGTTGGAGCGAATGCAAAGATGTATTGCAAATGTCATGGACACTGGAAGGTTGAAGATTGTGGCAGTTTTGTAATCCTTCTTAAGTGGAGGCTATCACAGTATCTAGGTGAAAGGTGAGAGCGGTTTCCCAAGGGCAGCAGTGGAGGTGATGGAAGTTACTGAATTCTCGATATAATTTAAAGGTGATGACTCGAAGGTTAGAATGAATGTGATGGAGGAAGGTCTCAGTGATGAGAAAAACTTTTGGCCTCCACAGTTCAAAAGTTAGAGTCACCAGTTACCCAGAAGGGAGAAGATGGCAGAGAGGAGTGGTTTGGAAGGGACAGTTAGGAGCTCAGTTTTGCACACATTGACTTTGAGAGGCTTATTGAAAATCCAAGAATGATCTGTAGGAAGTAGACCATGAGATTACGGGCTTCAGGAGAGGTTGCTGATCTGTCAGTGTATTTGGGAGGCATTATGTGTGAATGGCAATGCCATGGTAGGATCATGAGACAGGGAATGTGAATAGAATCGAGAGCTCCAAGGGTGGCACTGGGGCACTCCAGCAGGGGACACGAGAATCAGTGACCGGAGAGCAGAACGGCCAATGACGGAATGGATAGAGCATGCCCGGTGGTGCAGGAGCACAGTGAAGAAAGAGGCAGAAGACAAAGCCGACACAAGAGATTGAGGCCATCTTAGGAAAGCCTTGCATGCCAGGTGGAGGACGTGGATTTGGTTGGAGGCAGAACTGCCATGATAGTGTTTTAAGTACAGTAGATTTTTCTTCCCTATCCTATGGGCTGGAGACAATTATTCTGACGGAAGTCTCCTGAGCAGACCCATTCAGGACAGGGGGATGTCGTAACGCATCATGGACCTGAATGTGACAACTCTGAGGATTCTCTGATTCTAGATTTAAAAGGATCTCTGATCATCAACATGAAACTGATGGCCCAAGCTAACAAGCTGTAGAGTTGCTTTGTGCAGACTTCTGCTCCTGTAGGTCTGAAGCCACAGCATTGGCATAAACAGCACGGGATTATACACAGAGTTTGGATGGGGCAAGGGGGTCTGGGAACAAGTCTTCCGTGGGGATGCAGCTTTCTGTTCCCTCCCTCAAAGCGCCGGCAAGTGATACCTTGAGTTCCTCAGTAGAACAGCTAAGTACTGGAGAAGCAAATTTGCTGAAAAGGACCGGTGATTTAATTTTATTCATCCTCTATCAAATTTCTGCATCTTGCAGTTTGGGCACAACAGGAGGTGACACTGTTAACTGTTACTCTCTTCACTTCCCTTTTTTCCCCCTCACTGAACATAAACATATCATTACACAGTTACACTCCACTATATTTAGAGTTGATTTTTAACTATCTATTAAATCAAACAGGGAATCTGGGCTGTTCTACCTGGAACCAGTGGGACTGCCTGGGAAGATGGACATGTTCACTGGGGGAGGATAAGACAAGAGTGAGAGCCACATTGCCAACAACCATATGCCCCTAGGAACCTCTATCCTGCTCTTCTTGGGAGGTACCATTGGGCCACTCTAATGGGCAGGGCCAGCAGGGCTGGCATCCTACCCACAACCACCCTGCAAACCTTCTCATCCACCAGTGACATAGGTTTTCCTCTCCTTCGTAAGGAATGGATGGAAGGGACCCCAGAGGTGTCCAAAGCATCTATTCTAAGCAGTGTACTCATCAAGGAACATGATTTAAAGTAGCCCAAGATGCCAGGGACATGACGTGCTCTAAAGAACGTAAGTTTCTATTAAACAAATTTGGAAAGTACTGTTTATTTATCTCCTTCTTGGAGTCTTGCAGTGTATATAGCATTTGTAGGCAGTCAGGAGCACTGCACTGAAGGAACATTCTGGATGTCACTCATCCCAAGATTTTCCCATCCTATTTTACTATGGAATCTTCCATTGCTGAGAATGCCTGTTAATGTCTATACAACAGTTATAGAACACACTTTAGAAGCTACTACTACAATGCACACCGGTACGGTAGTTTGCAACATGCCAACTCCACGGTATTTGTGGCCTTATCACAACAACGTATGTGAAGAGCTGGAAATGTTTTCTCCATCTTATGATTTGAGAAAATGAGAAATGAGGAAGTTGAATGACCTCCAGACCCACAGAGATAATGGTGGTGGAACCGTGAACAAGAATACAGCTCTCATGATGTCCAGTCTTGCTGCCTTTAGGCAAAACAGCACATGCCTGTTGGAAGATTGAGTGAGTTTCAGGGATTGGAAACAGGCTGACTAGGTAGCATTGATAATGAATGTAGCCAGGGACAGGAAAACTGGGGAAAAAAGACTGGGAGGGCAGAGTTCATGCTACTAAGTCACCGGCTGCCCCTGTCTATATTTTTTAATTCTTCCTTATGTCCTTTAATCAAATCTAACTGCAACATGGTTAACATAAATATGGCCATGTGGCCAAACAGGTCCCACTCTTCCAGTTGGCCACATCATTAATCATCAGTTATCTGCCAGCTTTGTCATGAGATTGTTTGTTATTTACTGCCTGGACGTTTTTTCATTTTCTGATTTGTCACTGAATATTCTTTCCATTGTCTCACTCTGTCATAATTTTTTACTCTTCTAACCTGAAAATGAATGTTGGAAATCTCAGATCATTAAGAAAGATCTAAAAAAATCTTCAGAAGTGAGGGACACTATCACTTGTTTAGAAAGATGCATTTACATTTGGACACTAGCCTTTTTATGCAATCTTCTGGTCTAGAATAGAATTATGCCAAGTTGGTGAACTAGACAGTCATAAGTTCCAGATCTTCCATACTTTCTCAGTGAAGAGAAGATGCCACATCTCATATGGGTAAAGAGAAATAGGGTAATATTAAGAGTTTCCACAATATGTTCACATCCTGAGTCTAGGTGGTGCCATGATTTTTAAATGAAGCCACGCATCCATTTTAGTGTGATGGTTTACATGCCAAAATTTGCATGTTTTTGTACAGTTTAAATACATAATGACTTCATTCTATTACTCCATGCATGTCTTTGAGTATTCATTCTGTGCCAAGTGCAGAAGATTCAGAAATGAATCCATTCCTTCTTGTTGCTCACAGTATATCAGAGGAGCTCAACCTCTTTTTCACTAAGAATAATTAAGCTCAATGTGTGCTCCAGTAATAAAACATAAAACAAAATGATGGTTGACCATATAACTTAACAAATTATAGTTAATCAGTAAACCTTCCCAGAGTGCCTGGTGGCTCAGTCAGTTAAGCATCTGCCTTTGGGTCAGGTCATGATCCCAGGTCCTGGGATCGAGTCCTGCATCAGGCTCCCTGATCAGTGAGGAGTCTGCTTCTCCTTCTCCCTCTGCTACTCCTCCTGGCTTGTGCTCTCTTGTTTGCACTCCCTCTCTCTCAAATAAATAAATAAAATCTTGAAAAAAAAAAATAAAACTTCTTATAAGCTGCCTGTGTATAAGATGACTGAATGAGATATTTCACAGAATCCATCATAGCATTTAGGCTCCCTGTGGTCCCAAGGTTCTCAGACTGCTTGGGGAGGAGAGCTATGAATTCATAAAACCAATACACAGAACGTATACAAGAAACCTAAATTAAATAAAATGCCAGGAGATACAAAAGAGTCACAAAAGTTCAAAATGCGTTGCCTAGTGTCCCAGAAAATAAAACTTCGTAGTTTGGTATGAAAGAGCTTCCTTTGCTGTAGTTTGGATTAGAAGTTTCTGTGAAAGAAGAAGAGAGTCCTGAAGAATAAATATTTTGTGGCTGGAAAGAAAGAAAAGAGGTTTTCTGGAACACATTTTTCACAAAGCCTTGGGGCTAAGAATTGTCAAAGACTATTGAGGGATGGTCAGTAACCAGGGAGTGCCTGTTCTTCATGATGGCACACAGAGCCCCCAAATTATAGGTTTCATTTAGTACCTCTCTTGTATTGTGTATTCTGCTCAGCAACACTTCCAGTCTCTCTCCTAATTATGTCAGATTCATTCCCGCTTTGCGCTGTGCCCTTTGTCCGGAATTCCTTTCCCTCTGATGCTTTCCTAAGTTACTCTGTCTTGTCAGTTATATACCAGATCATGAGAAGGACCTTCTCTGACCCAACAATGTGAAATAGCTCTCCCCTGAAGGACATTCACATTTTAACCTGCCTTCTATTGCTAATTTAATTCTATTCACAGGACTCATCGCAGTCTGATAGTTTTACCTTCTTTGCCTTGTTTGATTGATTGACCGAACAGCCGTTTCTCCCTGTAGAACCACACTGCCCTGTACAGTAAACGATAGCCAAACCTGGCTATTCATAGTTAAATTTAAATGAATGAGAACTAAATAAAATTTAAAATTCTAGTCCTCAGTTCCACAAGCCGTATTTCATGTATGCAGGAGTCACATTTGTTGAGTGATTATGATATTGAAAAATGAAGATATACAACACTTCCATCACCATAGAAAGTTCTATTGGACACTACTGCTCTTGAATGTAAATTCTTAGAGATCTTGGAGTATACCCCTGTTCTTTAGTACCCTAAAAGAAAGACTAAAGTGAATATCTGCTGATTGAAAGAATGGGCCAGTTTCCTAGAGCAAATGATTATGTAGAGTCAAAAAATAGGGTGAAGCTGACTCGATCACTTGATCCAGATATCAAAAGGACTCGTGTGGCTAAATAAGGATTTTATACTCATACTTAAAAGTCAGATAAGAGTCATTGAAAGTTTTCGAAATGAAGAATGACGTGATGGAGTATCTAGCTTAAAATGATTCTTACAGCAGCATGAACAGAGTGAGTTGGGATAGGAGGGACTGATGGCAAGAAGATCAGCTAGGAAGTTATGGTCACTGTAAAGACATGAGATGACAAGGGACTGAACTGACTTTGACAAGGAAGAATCAATAAAATTTGGTGCCCACATTAGCCAGAAGAGGCTGTATCATATCGAGATCACAAACAACTTCAGCATCTCTGTGACTCTATGTCAAAACAAAACTTTTTTTTTCCTACACGAAATGTTGAATGCGGCCTGACAGATAATTCTGCTCCACACGATCACTCAGGAACCCAGGCTGACAGTGGCTCCACTATCTGTGGACACACCGTCTAGAAGAGATCACTCCCTTAGTCACTATGGCAGGAAAAGAGAGGATGGCAGTCACAGCGGGCTTTGCAATCCCTCCCTGCTAAAGTGATACATGTTATTTCTGTGGAATATGATTAGCCAGAACTGATCACATGGCTCTGTCTGCAGGTATTTAGGAAATGTAGATGAACAAAGAGACTTATCTATGTATTTATTTGGTGAATCAATCTGTCCACTGTATTAGTATAACAAGATTAGAGGAGATAGGAAAAGAGAGATGAGTCACATACATCTCTGAACTTCCCTACTCTTCTGCATTTTAAATCTGTATAAAAAAAATTGAAATAAATCTGTATATAGTAGAATTCTCAGAGATATTTGACTGTCCAAAGAGAGGTCTATTCAATGTAATGTAAGTGGTACCAAGTAGACCATCCTAGCAGATGATGGGTAATGAAATGCTGAATAATAATATATGAGGAATGCTGATTATGTGTCAAGCACTAGGAAGACTGGGGTACACACGACCAACATTATCCCTGAGCTTAGCTTCTCATGTATAAGACATGTAACGCAACAAAGCCCATAATTCACTAATTATAATCTTACATGCTACAGAGGATGCATAGGATCATACCATAAGAATAGTTTCTTTGTGATGTTAGGTAATAATCACTTTTTTAAAGTTTCTGCCTTGGTTCCTTTAATATTTCTTTAATTCAGATTCTCTCCAAGAATTTAGGGGCGCCTGGGTGGCTCAGTGGGTTAAAGTCTCTGCCTTCAGCTCAGGTCATGATCTCAGGGTCCTGGGATCGAGCCCCGTGTCGGGTTCTCTGCTCTGCAGGGAGCCTGCTTCCTTCCCCCTCTCTCTCTGCCTGCCTCTCTGCCTACTTGTGATCTCTCTCTGTCAAATAAATAAAATCCTATAAAAAAAAAGAATTTAGACCATTCATCAACTGAGGATAATAAGAAATTATAATTCCTTATAAGGTAGGACTCTAATGAACAACTCGAATAATGTATTCATTGGTTTTTAAAAATTTTCACTGGGATATTCTACCACTGAGTTTTGCTAAATCACTTAGTTTTTCTTTAAGTGTCTAACTATTGTGTAGGGATCACTACTGTGTCTTCACATAGCACTTAGTTAAGGCTGATATTCCAAAATATGTTATAAATTGAGATATAACACATCACAAAGTATATGCTTAAAAGAGAAATAGAAGGATACCAAGTCAGCTCAAATTTTGCACATTTATCCCCTGATCACTGATGGTGCTTTCTAAGTGCCTTGCATTTGATTACTGAATGAGAGCTGATATGTGGAGACGATTGTCAGCTATGTACCTGACTCAGAGAATTAGGCAACGGTGCTTCTCAATAACTCTGAATTAAGTTACTCTTCCAAGGGCAGAGCTGTCCCACTAAAGGTTCTTTGTGGCCTGGTCGGCGTGGGGATAACCGTACTTCAATAACAGGTCTGTTGCCATGTTATCTGAGAAAGAAGGATACGGGACAGGCATCACCAGTCCCAGAATGCTCCACCCTTCTGAGACCCAGCATATTTTCTCTTTCCGTCTTTTCCTTTTAAGTGCAGATATTTTCTGCTCAACTCATTTCTGGCGAGAGTCACTGGAGTTCCAGAAACCGTCTTCTACTACTTAGTAGGTTCACGATGAAGAGGGCTGATGCAGAACTTACCTCCCAAAGCATACAGAACCAAATGGACATTCCCATCTCTGCAAACGTTTCCCTCCTAAGATACGGTACCTCAGTGACCCTGATTCCTCTCTTCAAGCCCACAGTCCTCTGCCTGCTCTCCCGTACTCTGCTAGAAAATTCCTCCTCCTTGTGTGACCCACAGCAATTGGAAGGGCAGAAGGTGCACATTTCTCTTCGGTAACTGCAGAGCGGTAGGAGACCCTCCCCGCTCCGCTGCGTTCCTGTTTCCTATTCAGCATCGTCTTTCCTCCAGAAACAGGCACATTCAGACTCCGTGCTGGATTCAGGCTTCCGGGGCTCCTGAAAGGGGACAGGGCAGCCAACATACTGCTGAAGCTGCAACATGAGTTTGATGACACAGAATGCATTACACAGCAGTGGGGCCGTGTTTGGCTTTGACTGAAGTGCCCATGGCTCCGAGATGAGCTTGCTTCTGTTTTTTCCCTCCCCCTATTTTAAAGGCCTAAAGCATTGTGCACGTGACACTTTCTGGCCGTGCTGCAGCTGGTAGCTTCCCCACCAGCGATTGCCCACAGGATAATGGAACTCGGCGATAGTATTAGGGCTGTGCGGAAAATCTATGGCCAATTTAGTCACTCAAGCAGCGCTTGAAATCTCTGGGTTAGGGCTGCAATGGGAGATAACCTGCCATAAGATGAGCTGCCTGGAACTCTGCAAAAACATGCTTCAGTGCCTCCCGAAACGGCCCAGAGCCGAGCACGCGCTCACGGGGGAGAAGGAAACGGGCGGCGCAGATGCCAGGAGCCGCAGATTTTTGGTTTTCCCTATAATGACTGATCTGATGGCTGTTTTACTTATTTTTCAAAGGTAATCTGGATACTGTGCTCTCAAAATGTCACCACCAAATACTCCTTTCATATGGTAGAAAGCTATTCTTGGCCCTCTGGTGCTGACGACTCCTTGTCGGTGTTGCCACGGAGAGGTTACAAAGTAGAAAACTGCATACCTTTAAAAAAAAAAGGGGGGGAGTATAAAATTTTGGCCGGCACAGAACTTCGACAGTCGAGTTTTGATTCTCAGGGTTCATAGGGGAGAGCCAGTGTGGAGCTGCTGTGTCATCTGTGGTTTCCGGCATTAAGTTTGCACAAAGGAACACCTAGAGTTTGGGTCAGTCCACCTACGGTGCCTGGGCCGAAGGAAAAAGGGCCAGCCCCTCCCCAAGCCGAGCCCACTCGGTAACAGCCACCAAGCGGCAAAGACAAACATCTCAGGCTCTCAGTCCCAGAGGACAGACATCCGAATTACCTAAAATCCTTAAATAGCCGAGATTACACTGTTTACCTCCCGTGTCAGAGGATGACGACTTTGGAGCCCGGGAAGACTTGCGGATGATTAAAACTGCTGCTGGGGTTTGTATACAATTCATTTCTTCGTTCACTTGTCAATGACATACAAGTCTGCGCCCCCTTCTCCTGCAATAGTAAACAAGACAGGTGCGCCCTCCTCTCAGGAAGCATATGATTTAAGGCGAGAGCCAAACAAGCAATTACACTAAAGAATGATGAATGGTGTGTTTGGGGAAGGACGTGGCGCTGTGGGAGCGCAAGGCAGGCACCCCTTGCAGGGTCCGGAGGGCAGAGCAGAAGCGGGAGCAAAGTCCCAGGCAAAGGGTAGCTGGACCGGAGGTCCTTCTGTCTCCCTGAGCAGAGTTCCCTCCGTGTCAGCTAGAGGGGAGCTTCAGCAGTGGTCGGGGCTCCTGGCTCCTCCGAGGAACCACTTTATTGGGCCTCCCCGCTCCTTCCGTCCCTCGGTGTGCAGGGGCAGAAGCGAAGCTGGATAGAAGGACTGTGTGGCCACAGTGTGGGGCGGGCACCCCTCGCTGGCCGCGGGGGGGAGGAAGGACTCCCTTTGGGCAACAAGACTGTCCCAGGCTGCCCTGTGCCCCGTGCTGAAATCCTCTGGGGGGAGTGCCCGTCCTGGGATTCCAGGCAAGGAACCACTGTGTCCTCCCTTGACCTCAGCTGGGTGTCATCGCAGCCCTCTGGGGGTCTGGTTTGAGCTGGCCTGGCTCCCCTCGGTGAAGACAATCCACTCAGGTTCTTGTGGAAGGGGGCTTAGGCCCCAATCTTGACAGACAAGTCACTTTGATACTAGAGATTTTCTATCTCTAGGAAAACACTAGGATTTTCCCCTTTCCTCCAAGCAGAACATCCACAATCCAGTTTAACAATTTTAAGCCAATACTTTGCCCTGTGTTTAATCAAAGTGAGCTTAGCCTGCTTCTAGACATAAGAGCTGCTGCTTCAAAACCTTCCTTCAGACTCCGGGGGCTCCTATACGCCATTCCCTCTGGACTCCGGGGGCAGAGTCAGGGCCGCCCGCTCCGCTGCGGGGCATGGGGTGGGAGGAGGCTGGGAAGGGAGAGTCCTGGGAAGAAAGTCTGCCCCCCAAGCTGTCTGACAACAAACAGCCTGGGCCCAGGAGTGGGATTCGGTGTGGCAGGGCTGTCCCTGACTGTGGGCAGGGAGGGCAGCGAGGTGGTGGTGCGGCAGGGCCCTACCGGGGAGAGCATGTTGGGTCACTTACGATGAGGATGACGGGCTGACAATGAGCCTGTTTTAACAAGGGGGTGACACCCATTAGAGTTATGTTTGGGGGAGATCCCTTCTCATGCAACAGCCATACAAATATAAGGAGGGTTTTTAATTCCTGTTTTACGATCTCTGCCCCACATCACAGAGCTGGGGGACAGGTCAGGTTTTCTCATTCCCAGACCACCTTGAGCAGCCCATCCGCCTCACACGCATACCTCCAGGCAGACCATTTCCAATCCATAAGCCTTTCATGAGCAGCTTAAAACGTGCTGTACCAAGAGCATCATTCCTGGGCCAATAATGGCGACATCCTGTAAAACGAAGCCGATGTGTTTTCCCTTTGGTGAGGGTGCTACGGTTATTTGTTGAGGCTGAAAACAGCTTAGCCACTCTCTAATTTTTTGCTCTATCGATTAGGTCAGTTTTTGATTGTAAAATGATTAGGATAATATAGCAGGCACTAGAGTATTAGATAAAATCCAAAACCAAAGCCTGATCTTCTCTTTTTGAAGTTTAATCATAAAAGAAACTTATGGTAAAGAGTTAATAGACATTCCTTTTTGGAGTAACTTTATTTTGTTGAGGAAAAATCAGTTAAATTTAAAATTCTGTGGAGAAAATTCACTTATTATGGAAAGAAGAAATCTGCTTAGCCACCCAAAAATAACTCAGGCAGCGAACATTCCTCCGCTTGCTTACAGTATTGATATATTTCGTTTACTACTTTGATTCCATCTGCTAGATATACCTGGTTTCAGATGGGGTGGTATTTGCTTGCTGAATTAATGAAGACTACAGGATCTTTAGGGGAAAAAAAAAATAACCCATTTGATGCATTAGTTAGCCCAAGTTATCATATATATCAGTGTGCCCTTATTGTTGCCTTAAGACGTAAAATACATAATTAAAATACCTCCATCAATGCAGAGTTCTTAGCACGGATCAATCCCAGATTGCTTCACATGATCCGATGAAACAAAATGTGGATTTTTAAGGATGACTTTTTTTTTTTTTTTTGTATGCTGTAAACAAAATTAAAGGACACCAAGTTTGGACTTGATAGAAACAAAATAATTTGCTAGGAAATAATCTAAGCTAGTTCTTTATTCTTTTATTTGTAGTACATGGTTGTAAGAAATATATAATGCTTTTGAGTGCTTTTATGGATTTTAGGAGCTCTTCTCATGCAAAATCTGTTAAGCCTTTAAGTGTTGTCTTAATCTCCTTGGGAGAAGGGACCTGAATTAGATAGTCTTTTTTTTGGAAGGTGGTTAAGGACCGGGTTAGGCACTGAGTATAAGCGACCCAAATCTGAGGGGTGCAGTTGGGGACCTCAGGTGAGTGAATGAATTCAAGCCTGAGTACTGTGGTCTGTATGTTGGGGACGGCAGTATTTATCTCATAGGATCACTGCCAAGGTTAATTTTGTTAAATGTATACAATGTTCCCAACACATTTTACTCACTCTCAGCGTGACCCGTAAAGAGGTACAGAGTAGGGGCCTGAGTCCTTAGGGGCAGGAAGCAGTTGGGATGGGGCATTGACTTCAATTTGGACAAATGCAGAAACTCTGTTTTTATGCAGCTGTGTGCATGGGTGTGGGTGTGAGAGGGTTTGGGGAAAGGAGGGCTGCTGTAGTCCTTTCTGGCCTCTTCCTCCAAGTACACAGCTCTTGAACCCAAAAAGTTTCAGTAGAGTAGTATGATCGTCTTTATACAAACTTAAATTTCTTTTGGAAAGCTCCGCAGCTGCAGATAAGGTCAGTTCTTTCCGTGTCACCCTATGGGACCGATTGAAAAGGGAACAGTTTTGAGGTGAACAACCTCGGTTCATGGAGTTTCCAGAGGACAGCTCAGAGTGGGAGCCAGCCGTACCTGATGGGAGATGCAGAGATTCAGGCATCACCGGGATGAAGATCACGAAGCATTCGACAACCCTATATGTGAAAGATCGCTCGTGAGGCAGGTCGTGGCATGTCCTGGCTTGAAAGCTTCAGAAACAGGAAAAGCAGTCCGCTCTCCCGAGGGCAGAGGAAGCAGCGATTACAGCAGGGAGAACTGGGAGTGATGGTCTTATTCGTGTTTACTTGCAACAAATAACGTGAACACTAATATTCCTGTTACGGTTGGATCATAGCAATGGGGCGAGTTGGTGCAGACACAGGAGAGTGACGTGTGAGGGACCCTTACTCGGAGAAGGAATGGAATGGGGTGCCCAGGCTGCCTTAGAGCCCAGGACTGAAGTGTGTCCTGGCTGCAACAATTCTAAACTTGTGTGTGCTCGGGACACGCCTGGGTCCCCGCCCAAATTGAGACCCCCGGACTCTGCCTACCTCGCGACCTGACAGGGCTGCTGAGGCCGCGAGCGAATCCCTCGTGGGAGCAGTTGTAAGACGTGGTGTCCAGTGTGTGCGACACCAGCAGAAGCCGGTAGTGCTGTGCCTCTTGGGAATCGAGCAGAACAAAGCGAATCGGCAGGCAGGAGAGCGCGTTGAAATTGGGAACACTCCCAGATCCATTCGCTCACCTCTTTCCTTATTCATTGATTGTTTTTTCCCTTCAATAACTATTTCCTCAGTGTATCCTTGTTGCTTCATAAACAGGCCTCCACACATGGAGGTCAAGGAGAGACTGAAAAAGGATGGGAGGCCATTGCACTTAGGTCGCCGCTGGTGGGTTTAATAAGCAAAGGAACTCGGAGGCTTGTCCTGGGCACCACCACACAAGATCTCTGCCCTCGCTGGTATGTGAGAAGTTCACAGAGACGCCTCGACACGGCTCAGGCACCACTACCATCCGGATGGTCTCAGCCCCACGTGGCTCCTCCAGGCTGTGGGGATGGTGGGCAGTGCGCATACTCGAAGCACTGGCGAGAGGATGAGGAGCCTTCGAGGACCAGGGGCAGCTCAAGGTTGAACTGGCAGTCATGTCTTCTTGATGTGGGCTCTTGGTTTTAAGGGAGGGAGGAAGCCTTGGAGGGTCTTCAGCGGAGGAACAACGGGATGTGACTACTTTGTAAAAGGTTCCTCTGGCTGCTGACTCACTGCCAATGGAGGGAGGATGAGGACAGCTGAAGCCGAGAGGTCAGCAAGGAGCTCCTTCAACACCCCCCAGGAGCCTGACGGTGTCGGAAGTGGGGTGAGGGCCGCGCAGGGGGCAAGAACATGCGAAGTCTAGGATGGCTTCTGAAAGAGTTGTTGACCCTTTGAAGGCATCTGCTCACACACGTGCATGCTGCGTGCAGGGCTCTATGCCCTGCACCCTTGGGACATCCTGAGTGGCCCCTGAGATTTGCACATCAGATGGGAACCAAGGAGCCATGGGAATCTCTCATGATGGAGCGCCTGAGCCTCGGAGATAGAATTTCATCATTTGGATGCTGAGTTTTGCTCAGACATCACCGATTTTTCCAAAGGGAGAGAGAGATAGTGCTCACACATGTGCGATAATGGTACGTTCTCTTGATAACAAAGTATAACTCACGGCCACTGATTTTCAAAGATTGACTTTATTATCTCTTCTTAGAGGTGAGAAAATGGGAAGCCCAGTGACTAAAGCCAAAAACCAAAACTGTAGGCATGGCCTTCACAGGCCTGTCTTAAAACAGACTTCATGGTCTTCGAACAATGTTGTGCCACCTTAGTACTCTTGATTGTCATTTAACGAGTACTTCTAGGTTTTTTAATAACATGAGTTTTTTTGGTTATTTTTTATGAGAAAAATTTTAGGTGAAGATTTTAAATAAACATTGGTAGCAGATACTGTATGGCTCACTCAGCGTCCATTCTTATTCCTCACCCCCCACCTTCCTTCTTTAGAGACAGAGGGAAGTCTGTTGTTTGATTCTTATGTCAGGCTTGGAGCTGACAGCAGCTATGGAAGACGATTGTGTCCAATGAACTATATGTGGATAACTGCTGGGCAAGTCTCCCTTTTGTAAATAAAATGCAAAGTCTTGCGAAAAGGAAGATTTTACTTATATTTATTTACTTAGTTATTTACCTTTGAGAGAGAGAGAGAGAGTGAGGGCGAGCTGGGGAGGGGGAGGGGCAGGGGAAGAGGGAGAAGAGGGAGAGAGAATCTTAAGCAGGCTCCACACCCAGCGTGGAGCCCAGCAAGGGGCTCGATCTCAACGACCTTGAGACCATGACCTGAGCCAAAATCAAGAGTCAGATGCTTAACCAGTGGAGCCACCCAAGCGACCCCCTGCAAAGAAAAGTTTTTAAAAACATTCCTGTTCTACCTTCTGATGCCTGGAGATACAGCATCCATCTCAGGACCATGAGGACAAAAGACATAGTAGTAATGATAGCAAAGCAAGAAACTAGGAATCTGTTATTTTGCTGTCTGATTGTTCCCCGTGAGATCTTTGATATCATGAGTCTTATCTACCTTTAGACCTTGTGCTAAGTGAGGAAAACAATCCCTTTACATATTTAAGGCAGTTTGTCAGGAGTGATCACACATTTAACTCATTTATTCTACAACCTGCTAAACTGATGGGTTTCTTCCATTTTTCTATATTTTATAGTCTTAAAAATAACCTCTGTGCACAAGCAGTGCTCAAGATCACATCATTGGACAGTTGAGGGGACCGGGGCTTGGGCGGGGAGGCTTCAACAAGCAAACACAGATGTTGTGGTGGCAGGTTTTTGGACACGAGGCTCAGTATTCTCGTGGCCAAATCCAGTCATTACATCCATCTGAGAATTCAGTCCTGAGCTGCTTCTTCTCTCTCTCTTTCTAGAACAGCCGCCTGCCTATGGAATAGTTAGTGATGCTTGTGTGTTGCTGGAAATTCAGGGCACTGGAGCTGGGACCCAGGTGGGGCAGGAAGCTGTTGGCAATGCCAGGAGCCCCTAGCACAGCCGCCCCCCCTCCCAAGATACCAACACGAGGGTGACCTGCAGGGCAGGGCAGCGAGCGGCTTGTGGAATGCAGATGAAGAAAAGCACATTTCTGTCGCTTTTAATTTCATGTGATTACAAAAGGAATATTGAGATTTCCTCAAAGTGGCTCTTCGCAAGTGGGGTGGTTAACTTTCCTAGGAACAGTGTAAAAACTGCGACGTAAGGAATCTCTAAAGGATGCAAAAGCAAACAAAGCACTGGGTTCGGACGGGGGCAGGGAGGCTGTTGTGTGTGTGAGAGTGTACAGCAGGTGTACTCCCCAGCAGGTGCATTAGCCTGGGCTCCTTTCCTCTTCCAGGAGCAGGAAAGACACTGCTCCTCATCCAGAGGGGGGATGCGAGCCTGACACCGAGCAGGGCTGCAGAGCCCAGACGGGAACCTGAGCAGGAAGGGAGCAGGGTTGGTACACACAGCAGAGGCTTGGGGGGCGGGGGGCTTGTTTTTGAAACTCCCGAACCACGACATACCGAGATCTTTCAGATCCTTTTATTAATATCGTCCAATAACACAGTAGAAGTAGAGGCCCAGCAAGACATCCCAGTTCGAATACGTGAGCTGAGTGCCCGTGATCATCCCCGAACATCACAGGCCTCCCGCGCTGCCCTGGAGTCAGGGACCCAGGAGGCAAGAGATGCTCTGGGATCGTGGAGCCAGAGGCCCACTTCCTGATGAAGATCTGTTCCTTTGATTTGTCTATTTCCACCATGTTTCCATCCCTTCCCCTTCTCTCTCCCGATCTGTCCCTAAATATAAAATGGAATAGTATCCCTGAAGCAGCAATGCAGAGACGATCAAAGTAAATCACTCCTGCAAAGCACAGGAGCTGCTCCGAAGAAAGTCTGTGTAAATCCTGGCTCTAATTATAACATTAATATGGCTGGGACCATGAAGGCAGAGACAACCGACATATGGCGCAAGTTGCAGGCCCCAGAACTGCAAGGGAGAAATGCGTGCTGAAAGAGAAAGCAGGTTGCCTAGGGAAACAAGGCCGCGCTGCAGAGCCTGCACCCGGAAAGTTTCTTCGGAGCCGTAGGGCACCGGCCCCCTGAAGACAGCAGGACAAACTTCAGGGGGAGGAGGCCTTCCGGGTGGGACTTGATAAATTCTAGCCGTTCACCCATTCACCATACACCTTCTGCCAGACACGGAGTACAGGAGCAGGACATGGTTTCCCCTCCAGGCATGTAGAGACCCTCGAAAGAGAAGGGTCCTTAAGCCAGTGTCCAGAGTGATGTGATAGGTGGGGGTAAGGAGGCCGTGCCAGGGGCACCCGGAGGGAGCTCTGCAGAAAGGGGAGCTCAGAGAGGGCGTCCCCAGGCGTGATCCAGAGTATGACAAGAAAGGGGAGGGGGAGAGCTCGGAGTCAAGCCTCTTTTTCTCCTCTCAAGTCTCCCCCAGGTCAGAATCTAGCTGGGCTGCTGGGAGAGGAGAGGCAGTACCACGCACAATATTGGGGTCCCTGTCTTAGAGCCCCTTCTCTGCCCAGCAAGCGTGCGGCTTTCCTGGTGTTGATGGGCACTGGCAGCTTTTCCGGAGCCTAGACTAGGCCTGAGCAAAACCTCTGAGCTTTTCTCCAAAGCCACATGGCTTGCCTTTCCCTGGGATTCTGGAAAACTTGAGGAGGCCTCCTCCAGGAGAAGCACGCAGCTCCCGCACTCTGCACCCCGGCAGAGAGCCTGCGGCAGGCTGATGGGGGCGCGGGGTGATTACGGCTTTACTTGCTGGTTTTCCTCCTTTGAGAGGCTTCTGTTCACAATTTTGTCTTGGTTCATTATCCAGGCCAAGACTTAACACGTGAGAAATAAAGGCTCACATTTAAGCAATTAAATATCATTTTGGGTCTTTGAAGGTAGAAAATTGTTTTAAAATTATCCTATTCAAGGTTGGAAAGGTGGAATGAAATTAGCACTTTCATACACATCAGAAGGGAATAAAACTTGTACGTGTTTTCTGAAAAGACCAGGGGAGTGAATGTGTGTGCGCATGCGTGTGTGCGTATTTTGAGAATTTACATACTGCGGCCACGCAATTCCACTTCCGGTAATTGATGACCGTGAAATGTGATGCAATGTTGGCAAATGGGTGTGTCCTAGGTCTCGAAGAGGCAGTAGGTGGTCCGTGAGAGGAAAGAGCAGAGCCCGCCCGCGCTGGGGCGGGATGAGTAAACACGTCCCAACACATTCATAGCAGTCTAGACAATTTAAACTTTATTTTTAAAAATTCTGTGGAAATTTGAGAAATGGCTAAAATGTCGTGTGGAGGGAAGTGCAAAGAGCAAGATCTCTGAGGCCTTGTACCTGGGATAACTATACCGCGATGGTAATGGGAATGTCCTAGGCTTGTAAGACTGAATGCAATTTCCTTTCTCGTCTTTGTATATTTCTCAACTTGCAGCTTTCTTTCAATGAGCCTATATGATTAACAAGTCATTTGAAAGAGCATTATGGAGAAAACTAGCATAGAAACCCTCGGAAGGTCCGGGGTTGGTCTCAGGAGACTATGGACAGTGGCCACCTGGGACAGTATCGGGGTGGGCCCAGGGTGAGGGTTAACTCCGTCCCTTGCGATCACTGTGGCCCCGAGGCCCCCAGTGGGGCCAGTGAGCAGACTCACTTGGTCTTCCAGTAGGCAGTCAGGTCAAGTGGTTCCTTGCACCTGATCCGTGTCGGGTCTGAGAATAGCATCTGCTAACAGAGGGATATGCTTGCCTTCCTAAATTGCTTTGGTCAGGAAATAATATCACACTTTGATTTTACCTCTTTGCTTGGCTTACTTTCTTGAAAGCCAGAGCCACCTCTGGGGCGAGCCACTTCTGGAGCCCCACTTAGACAACCTATACTGTTAGAGGCTCACTTATCTTCAGGCCTGTGCGCCCACCCTCCCCTGCACCCCCCCACCCCTGCACACACGCGCACACAGGCGTCCTGAGCTGAAGGGCTCTCTGGCTAAGCTCCCTCAGCCATCAGCTGCTGTTTATTTCTTCGCCTCCTCATTTGGCTCCTGGGAGGATGTTTCAGCAGACTTTTTAGAGAAAGAGAAAAAAATACAATAGCTCATTAAGCTAATGACCCTTAGCCAGGCGGGCTGTGAGCGAACAGAGGCAGGGACAATTCCAAAGAAGCTTTCCACTGCACAATTTCCTACACAAAGTATTCTTTTTCCCTCTGCTTTTATCTCTCTTATCTAAGAGCATGTAGGAGGCTGCTGCTACCTGCACTTTGGCGAGGAGTTTTAGGTTCTGATTATCTTCAGATGAGAAGGGACGGTGCCCTGGAATACAACTTCAGGGAAAAGATCAGTGACAGTAATGATACCTAATATGCATGAATGATTTTGGATTTAGAAATCAGATCTGTGCCCTGGACTCACTCAGTCCTCAATCCATCTTTGAACAGTTGGCACTGTGTTATTTCTAGAAAATGGGGAGTTTGCAAAAGGTAAGGAATTGGATGAAGATCCAGCTTCCGGTTAAAGACTTAGGTTCTGGGGCGCCTGGATGGCTCAGTGGGTTAGAGCCTCTGCCTTCAGCTCAGGTCATGATCTCAGGGTCCTGGGAGGGAGCCCCACATCTGGCTCTCTGCTCAACGGGGAGCCTTCTTCCCCCTCTCTCTCTGCCTGCCTCTCTGCCTACTTGTAATCTCTCAAATAAATACATAGAATCTTTAAAAAAAAAAAAAAAAAGACTTAGGTTCATACCAAACTTCAGGATTTGACCCATTGTGCTTTCCCGTGTGCTTGTTCAGCCTAACCCAGTGACTTTTCCAGGAGCATTTGATTTTTGCCTATTTTGCTGTATGTTTATGGAGAGATCCACTTCTCATCTCCCCCACTCTTCATCAGTGTTCCCCCCTGTCCTTGCCCGACTGAACCTTGGTCTCTGGACACCCTTTTCTCATTCTAACAAGATAGTTATGGGTCTACAAGAAGACATGGCTTATGAGCAAAAATCAGGTGTTTGTGCATCCAAAGGCATTCCTCTGCTCCCCCGGCTTGGATGTTCTTGTTCACTTTTCCAAAGTAAGGAGGAAGTGATAGTATTGGTCACCCAGCCTTCATTGAAAGACATTTCTGGCACACACGCATGCGCGCGCGCACACACACACACACACACACACACGCACACATGCACACACTGTTTAAGTCTTCTGTCTTCAAAAAATTTGAGGTGAACTAATAAGGATTTATACCAAAAAAAAAAAGAGAGAGAAAAGAAAGAAAAGAAGGAAGAGGCTATACACAAAGTCTTGGAAAACACCAAGTACAAGTGGAATCTACCACATAAATATTCAGGCTGTGAAGCCCATGCAATCTTTTCTGTCGAAATGCAAGTTTAGTTCTGAGCTTCCTCTTAGCCAAACCAAAAATAGGAAATATGTTCATTATATTCTGTCTAATAATGACGGCTCTTAATTGAATGCATGCTACAAACGAGGCTCAGTTCTGGGCACTTCACATGACCTGACCCCCTGGGTCCCTTGCGGCCCCCACGATGGGCTCAGTGATGTGGTTGTACAGAGAGGAGCAAACTGAGGCAGCGCGAGGACACGGAGCAAGGACGTGCCAAGGGTGCTCCGACTCCTATGCTTGGACACCAGAAATGAGCCCTCGTTTCTGAGCAAACAGTAGAACGAGAACAACAGAAATGTCACTTCGTCAGGAAAAAACAACACATTTTTTGGCATAGGAATTCGGAAAAAAAAAATTCTAACTTGCTTCTTTCTGTAGAGCAAATGAAATCTCACAGTGACGTGTCCTCAGCAACATTTATCCCGAGCTGTAGGTCCCACACGGTCCCCAGCCGGGAGCTGGGGACATTTTAGTGTTCGCCCTTTTTATCCCATGGGCAGCATGTGATGGATGTTTCCAGTAACATTGGATTTGAAGACAAAAGCCAAACTCCAAAAACAAGGATATTTTTTTTAAAAGATTTTATTTACTTATTTGTCAGAGAGAGAGAGAGAGAGCACGAGCAGGGGGAACAACAGATAGAGGGAGAAGCAGGCTCCCTGCTGAGTGGGGACCCCGATGCAGGACTTGATCCCAGGACCCTGAGATCATGACCTAAGCTGCCGGCAGATGCCCAACCAAATGAGCCACGCAGGCGTCCTGACAAGATCTTTTTAAATGTCAACAAATGACAAAACTGCCCCGTTCCCTGATTGGGAATGTGCTGTTCAAAATCTTGTTGTTCAAAGCCTTGCTCACCCACGGACAGTGTGTGACTGACTACTGACCAGATCTGTGCTTCAGATCGAAAGTTCTGCATCAGCGCTGAATGCGACATGTTACCTGTCAAAGTCATAAAATGAAACCTCCTACCGTGCCCTAAAAGGGAGTGTTTGTGACAAATCAAATTCCAAGCCACTCGCCATCTGCTTTGGCCGAAGGTCAAGAACACTCCTTTCTCGTGAGGTCTGCGCGAGCCCGGCTGTCCAGAATCCTGAGCTGGGTGAGCAGCTCCCAACGCTTCATGTGATCCCGACAGCTCGTCCCCTCCCAGATATTTTCCATAGGCATCTCCAAGGATATTTAACTGTCTTGTGTGTTTACGAGCATTTGGGACGAGACATTGTCATGTTAGGAAAGGAAGACTTTGGAATAAGATAGAATCGCTAACATACTGGGGGTGCAGAATCTCCCCGGCTCCCCGCTGCCCCCCAACCAGCCATCTTGAACCAGAGGAAAGCGAGGCGCTCCTGTTGGTCCTGTTGGTCCCACGCCCATCGTTGGAGCGTCTCGGAACAGACTTCTGTGGGGAAGCTTTCATCCGACCTGTGAGAGGACAAGCCAGCCCGCCCCTCCGAGGACAAGCTGAGCCTCCTGTGTCCACTCTGCTGTGGAGACTCACTCCCTGTCCTCAGCCCTCCCCCCCGCAGCCCCCGCCCCACCACTGCTTCCTTCTCTGTGTTTAAAAAAATATATGGAAAATGCTATCACAAAGCCTCATACAATCAACACAGAAATAATAAATACTAACATGGGGCTCTTATCATTTTAATTAAAAATAGAACTATTGGAGCACCTGGGGGGCTCAGTGGGTTAAAGCCTCTGCCTTCGGCTCAGGTCATGATCTCAGGGTCCTGGGATCGAGCCCCTCGTCGGGCTCTCTGCTCAGCGGGAAGCCTGCTCCTCCCTCTCCCTCTGCCTGCCTCTCTGCCTACTTGCGATCTCTCTCTGTTAAATAAATGAATAAAATCTTTAAAAAAAAAATTGAATTATACAGATAAATTGCATTACTTTTGTACTTGAAATAAATGCCCCCATTGGGTGCCCTCCCTCCCTAGAAGCAATTTCTATTATAGATTTGATGTATATATCTCTCCAGCTTGTGTATCAGACTTTTCCACATCTTTTTCTGTCATCAAAAACATAGGAATGCTTTGCTTGGCTTTAGATTTTGCACACGTGAAATCATACCACATGCATCACTCTGCTATTATAAAAAGTACTTCTACTCTATTACAATCCCTAATTAGTTATGAATTGTGAGTTGAAGCACTGCCGGTTTTTAGATGTTGATTATTATCCAATAAGCATACTAAATTATTTTAGTTACAGTAGTAGATAATCTTGGATTATTTATGTAGAAAATAATTTTATCTTCAGACTATTATTTTGCTTCTTGTCATAGTTCCTATTTCTTTTTCTCCCTTTATTGCAGTGGGTGAGATTACTGAACAGTAGTTATGATAAGAGGATCTTTCTCTAGCTCCTGATTTAAGTGAGAATACCTTTAAAAATTTGCTAATATGTGTTAGTTTCGATATATATTTCGAATAGGTATACTGGATCAGAGCAATATTCTCTTCCCTCCTAGATTGCTATCAGTGTTTCTTTAAATACATCAGATTCCTCCCGAATGTTTTTCCTTCTTCTACCAAGATAACCGTATTTCTTATATTACTTACTGTATAATATGATAAAGCACACTGGTAGTTCTAATGAATGGTAATTGTATTCCTGGGATGAAAATTTGGTTAAGAAATAAAATATATGTTTGTCCTATTTGTCTTAGTTTGGGCTGCTGTAACAAAAAATACCATAGACTCGGTGGCTGAAGCAACAAACTTTTTTTTTTTTTTCTCATAATTCTGGGGGCTGGGAAGTCCCAGGTCAAGGCACTGGAAGATTTGTTCCCACTTCCTGTTTGTAGATGACCATCTTCGTACATGGAGGGGAAAGGGAGAAAGAGAGAGATAGAGAGAAAGAAAGGGAGATCCATTGTCTCATTTTTTAAATAATGGAATTAGCCCATTCATAAGAGTTTCACCTCATAATTGCTATCTAGAGCCCCCATCTCCAAATATCATCACACTGGGGATTAGGCTTCTCCATAATACTGCTGAATCATACTTCCTAAGATTTTATATAGCAACTGTCTGTCTGACTTTTATTCATTAATTTGCTTATTCATGCATCCATTTCTTGGCACCTAATTAAATAACCAACACTGTGGATATAGAAATGAGTAAGAGAGATGATCTCCATTGAGCTACAGTCTAGCATAGACACAGGTACATAAAGAGGAGAAATATAAAATAATGGAGCACATACTATAAGGACACAAAGTGATACATATAATCTTTATATCTATAATCTTTATATATGTACATGTACATATGTATACACATATTCTATGTATGCATATATATATATGGATAGATAGAAGAGCAATTTCATATCTCCCTCCATTCCTCCCAGTTGCTAAATGTTGGAACACGTTAGAGCCCCTCACTAAGTATTTTCTCCCTCTGTTTACTAGCTTCTGTTACATTCTTTACAGATATGATCTCACATATTCCTTGGATTTTAAGTATCAGAGCTAGACTACTGACTCCAATTAATATTTTCTATTTTTATACTCCTAAAATCAGCTGCCTCGCTGATATTTCAGCTTGGGTGTCTAACAGAAATCTTGAAATTTAAATGTCTAAAATAGAATCTGTGACCCCACCCCCAGTTCAATCCTGCTTACACAGACTTCCCCATCTGAGTAAATGACTTTGCCATTCAGCCAGTTACTCAAGATAGAAACCTAGAAGTGATATTTGTTTCCAGCTCTTTCTCACCTCCAAACTATCAGGACTATCAAATCCTGTAGACTCTACCTCCCAAATATGTCTCAAGTTAGTCTACCATCATTGCTTTTCTCTGACAGCAGTGAAGTTGACAATCTTAGCAAAATATTCCCATTATCATCAGAAGGTGGGTAGGATACCCTCTATCCTCCAAATCATATCACATCACTGTCAATTTCTTGGCAAGCGATACACATTAAATAGAAGTAAGAATACTACTTTTTACAATCCAAGAGGTGAAATTATTTTTTACAGAGGAACTTACCCAGAAAAGCATAGGGAAGAAACTTAAACTATTTTAAGTATTGTGAAATTCTTGAAGTAAATGGAAAATACATAGAGAAATCCAGTGGCTTTCCTCAAAACCATTTGGAAATTGTGATGAAAAATGTAAAGGATACCTTCATAAGAGGAACAAAATTTCATAGTATTTAGGAATACACCATCTAGAGTATGGATATGATATTTTCATGCCTCAACATGGCAGATTTCAATATCTGTGGTTGATTAAAAGGATAACTAAAGAAATAAATGAGTTTCTTATTATAAAATCAGTTTAGACCCCATGCTAGTCCAGCGAGGATTTTAAAAACATTTTATATAGCTACATACATAATATTTTACCATACAGAGTTGGGTATTTGGGTTATTTCAATTTTGTTTATTATTTGGTAACATTGTAATAAATCCAGATCTTATTTGGAATTTCATAGTCTGTTGCTAGAGTTGATTGCTGGTAACAAAATCACAGTTTAGAAAGGAGGGCAATATTTTAAGGACCCTTGATTCTGAGAGTCACGCCGTTCCTGTCCCACTGTCCTTGCAGAACACACCAACTCCTGTCCCATTAGTGCTCAGTGATGACTGTTATGACCAGGGTCACCCCCAAATATCTAGAAACAGAGCAGACAAGCAACAACTTTGGTCAAAATGATGCCAGTTCCTTACTCTGGACCGTTTCAAGCATGGGCTATGCCACACAGCGGGGAGAAACCCAAGAAGCCTTTCCAGGGGAAGCTGCAGAATAGCTTCAGCTCAGGCAGAAGTGCCTGGACTTGTTGGCGGTCTGCGGACGTGAGAACAGGCTCTGCTGTGCATTGGGGACATTCCTTTGTGAAGAAGATCCAAATATAAACCCCTCCCTGCTTTTTTTCTTAATTGATTACAATCTGATGAATCAAAACACGCCCCTGAGTAAGTTATCATTAAGCATCTCAATGGTTTTCCATTCTGGCAATTTTGAATCACTTTGGAGCATGAAAGAATGGCCAGGTCCCACCTGAAGCCAATTAAACCAGGATTGCTGGAGGCGAGGCCTGGGCAAGCCCTGCTTTGTAAGGTTGTCCAGTGATTCCATTCGGCTGTGCAACCAGAGTCGAGCCTGTTAGCTGAGGCCCCAAATGCTCAGTCCCCAAATGCCTCACTCACTGAGGGCACCGGTGACCCTTGCTGGCCTCGGCTGCAAAAGAAGGCTGCATGGCGGTGGTGTGAGTTGACTTAGATCCTGAAAGACGTTTAAATTGGGTTGGGTATGGGAGAGATGTTGTACATAACAGGCAGAAAGAATGGCACGAAGAGAAGTAGGTCAGAGAGATAAGAGCAGATGTTGCTCCAGGCAGGAGGGCTGGAAAAGGGAAGACTTCAAACTAAGTGAACTGAGAAAAAAATGAGAAAAGTCAGTGTGGGGCACAACTTCACTTGAAACGGTGGAGTTTTCAGACTGGTGGCCCATGGCCCCCATCAGACCGATAAACATGTTTGTTTATCTCATGCAATCATTTTTCATTTGAGGCAACATCTAAAAATTGGGAGTTTTCACATAAAAAAGTAAGATCTGCCAGCACCGGGTCTGGGCTTCCACATGGCAGGAATTGGCCAGAGCTGCTTGCTTTAGGTGGACAAGCATTCTTGGACACCCTCCCAGACCTAATCGTCACCTACTTGCTCCTGGAATTGACTGTCCCTCACTCTTCTCTGGTGGGCATGGCCTGTGTCTAGAGATATGGCCTAATGAAGGAGAAGGAGAACTGGGCTGGGTTCCCCACCCAGGTGACCTTGGGAAGGTACCCTCCCCTCCTAGTCCTCAGTGTGGCAATCTGAACAATGAGGACATGGAGGTCCACGGTCCCTGGCACCCTTTGAACTTTGAGATTCTTTGGTTCTACCTGAAGATGGATCAGTCCCACCAGCAACTCACATGTGTGCAGTAGGCAGCGCCAACCCCAAAAGGCAGTGGGCCCAGAGGTCAGGAAGGAGAGCCACAGAGGTCTTTAGACCTTAGTCCTTTACTGTGAAAAGAAAGCTTTGGGTCAATGTTCAGCCTCATAAACTTCTCCTTTTGTCTCTACCGCGGCTGAAAGAGCTATTGACCCCTCCCAGCAACATTGCACAAAAAAATCAACCATCTCTTAAGAATCCAACAATGGATTTCAAGGGATAAGGCTACAGAGTTTAAATGTTCTGCGTATTCTGAAATGAATCTGTGTCACACCTGCCTGGGCCTCTGGACACCCCTCCCTAGCCCCTTAGGAGTTTGGGGCTGTCACGAGCTCAGCAGACAAACTCTAGGACTGATGGCCTCCTTTGGAAGGAGCCTGTAGAATTTCAGTGATGTGTGAATTTTTTTTAAAGATTTTATTTATTTATTTGACAGAGAGAGAACGATCACAAGTAGGCAGAGAGGCAGGCAGAGAGAGAGGGGGAAGCAGGCTCCCCGCTGAGCAGAGAGCCCTGCTGGGCTCAATCCCAGGACCTTGAGATCCTGACCTGAGCCGAAGGCAGAGGCCAGCCAGGCGCCCCTAGTGGTGTGTGAATTTTGTAAATCCCAAGGCAGCAGAGAAATAGTAAGATTGAATGAATGCCAAATAGTCCATGATGAGCCCCAACCAAATCTCTCTGTGAAGGCAATGAAAGACTGAGTAACCCAGCCCCTAACTTTATCGGAAAGAAAGGTCAAGATGGGGAAGTTCTGGCAAGCTGAAAAGAAAGCTTCATTATCATTGTTCCTGCTATGATTCTCAATCATTAGAAAGCACCAGAGATACCTGGTGGGCTCGTCAAAGCCCAGATTGTGAGAGCCCATGTCTTGAGTTTCTGATTCAGTACAGTTGGAGTAGGGTCCAGGAATTTGCATTTCTAAAAATTTCCCAGGTCCTGTTGATGCTTCTTGGCCAAGAATTATACTCTGAGAACCACTGCTTTATACAATGTTTAATTCAAAACAAAACGAAACTCTGCACAGCAAGGAACCCCCAGGTGTGCTGCAGCTCCCTGGTTTCTTTGTCTTCCCAGCCATTGGCTGTTCAAAGTCACCAATAGCATAAGGAATCTCGAAATCCAGGCAAGAAGACAGAGCAATGTTTACCTTTGGCTTAAATTGTTCTCTTCACTGCAAGTCCAAATCTATCTATCATGCATGTCTCAAGTGGAATGGTACTTACTCCAGGGAAGACGTCCTTCCAAAATTCTACCTCTTTCATAGGAAGATTTCCCAGTCCTCCGGTTGGAAACAATCTTTCCCTCCATGAACTACCATTGCCTGCACCTGTGTTTCTCATGGTGTCCACCTTTTCTGTCTTGGATCATTGGGATGTGTGTGAGTGTGTGTGCATGTGTGCGTGCGTTTGCGCATACATTATATGCATTGTATCTCGCACCTTCCGTACCCTAGAAGATGCTGGGCAATCAAGCCTTGAATAGTAATTAGGCATACATTTTTTTTATAAAAGCACCAAAAAACTGTGATTTAGTGCCCAAAAAAAGAAACACCTTATTAAACTGTGACTAGATATTGACATTACACACTCAGAAACACAGACCCACATGCACATGCGTCTAATGAAAAAATAGACTTTCCAGAAGAACCATGTCCCCATAGAAATATCTTTTTGTACGTATTGTATGTGTATGAGGCTTGGGGCTTGTGTGCGTGTGTATGTGTGTGAACCCTGTTTCTCTCTTTGGCTGTAAGTTCTGTTTTGTATTATGTTCATCTGCATTAAGTCTGTTTGGTGTGATTCTTACAGATGGCATAAAAGGGTATTATTCAAATGACGTTTCTAATAGTCTGGACATCTTCCAGCACATAGAATCATAGGACCAAATTCTTTCGTCTAATTAAGTTTGAAGATAATTTAGCTGATTGATAGCTGGGGTAGGAGGAACTTGTCTAGACCAGGGAGCCAAAAATGGCACATGCTTTAAGTAATCCCACCTCCTGCCACTTTAAGAACTTTCCATAAATTAATTCTGCTAATGTATTTCCTAAAATGTACTTGAATTATCTGTAGCAGAAATCGTATTGGGAAATTTGATTCATCACCTCTGATGCTTGCTATTATAAACCCAACTCTGTATAACCACTGTAATTTCTTTTTGTCTTTTCATGTCTTTATGAGTAAACAATTTGCAAACTTCAGGGGCATAAATTAACAAGGAAACATTTTCATTAGCCATTCTTATTTCACATTCTATTAGGGCTTCAACTAACTAATGCAAAGCCATACAAACATTTAGTAAATAATTGAGTATTAGGATCACCTGCAGTCTATTACAGCAATTTACTACTTACTCTGTTTTGCAAATAAAGACTGTTGACCACAAGGGGATAGAAGGGAAGTGGATGGATACTGATCAGGTTGATTGCTGAACAAACCACTCGAAGTTTGTGCCAAATTGAGATATGTCTGCAACAGCACCTTGAGAACACAGAGGAAACCACTCCGGTTACAAGGCACTCCCTCTTTCCTAGTGGGGAGCCCCCTCTGGATAGAATGACTTCCCATTCACCTGGTATGGTGTTCACCAGCCCTTTCTACATAATAGACAATATCTGTTTAAAGGAATGAATATAAAACCCATGTGCTCTTAAACTTCCACTTAGTGGTTTTACCAAATTAAAATGATGTAACCTTATATGTAATCTCATAGAATTTAAATTCTGACATTATTTTGTTTTTTTCTTTAATTATTTAACCAGTTAGTTATCTAGTTACTTTTGTGGTCTCTCAATGCTTTGAATAGAAAAAAGTCCAAACATGTCTGTTAATAGAGGAAAAATAACATAGGGGCGCCTGGGTGGCTCAGTGGGTTAAAGCCCCTGCCTTTGGCTCAGGTCATGATCTCAGGGTCCTGAGATCTGTCTCTCTGCTCAGCAGGGAGCCTGCTTCCACCCCCCCCCCCCCCCCCCCCCCCCGCCGCCTGCCTTTCTGCCTACTTGTGATCTCTCTCTCTCTCTGTCAAATAAATAAATCTTAAAAAAAAAAAAGAAAAATAACATACATTTTTTTTCAAGCTAAAGAAATCTTACATTATCTTGGATTATCCAGATAGTGCCGTATTTGCTAAATTCAAAAGGAATTCTCAAGCAAGACAAGGAATCTCTCCACGCTCTCACTTGCGTTGTCAAAACTCAGCTATGTTACAGAATACGTTCCATCCCCAAAAATATAGCTGACAGCATTTTTTAGGCAAATCCTTCGTCTCTGCACCAAAGCCACTCAATTTTCATTATCTAGTATTTTAAGAGCAATTATCTTTTAATATGATTCCAAAATTATCCTCAAAGCTGAAGTAAATGTTGGCTGCCTTAGCCATTTGATTTCTTTATAGAGTTATTTAACTAATAGCTATAAAGCCACAAACAAAAACTGGGGGGGAAATGGACGAAAAAAATGTTACAAAGCTATGCTTTTCCTTAGTAGTTTCAATCACCCGTACCCAAACATATTAAAATTTTGAGCTACACATAGAAACACAATAAAATATTTCACTGAAGCTTTGTTTCTCTTATAACTTCTATTCCAGTTTTTATTTTTCAAACAATTAATTCTACAACTAACACTCCATGATGGCTGTCATTCAGACTGCAGAAGAAGCTTATCGGGGAGTTAAAAGGATAAAATCAAGTAGTCATTCTACTAATCCCTTTACAAGGAAACAGCTTTCTGCATAAAAAGTGGAACTTATGTGGCCATTAGCAGATGCTACATCAAGCGACCAAAAATATACACATTTAAATTCTTAAGCACAATCTATGAACACTACACAGATGGTTTCCAAGAAACTGTACCTAAATTGATTACGATAAAAATGATCTGCTGCAATTGTTTCTGTCAAAAGGGAGAACAGAATTTGTCCCAATGTGTCGCTCTGCCCACTCATGCAGAGAACCCAGCTGCTGGGACAGATGTTGCTCTAAGCACTTTATTTTAGGGTCATTAAAATGGTTACAGGGGTTAGTCATTCACTGTTTTATAAATTGTGCTTACTAGCTGAGCTCAACAGATGCTGGAAAACTTCTTTGTAGTTGATCAGAAACAAAGTTTCATGTCAGATCCCATCTACCTTGTGTTTAGATAAAGAAATTAGGAACAAATGGGAGTAAAGAGTCAAACAAAGAAATGCATGCAAATTTTGGCATATCTGATCTAGGAAGGCATCTTGACATGCCCGTATCAGATGCTGATGCTCGCCTCACAGCCTCCTCCGGCTGGTGACGTGGAGCCATCTAGAAGGCTAACATGTGTTCATTTTACTTAAGAAGTTTGGGGGTCTCGTATTGATACTGTGTAAATGCATTTTTAATATTGACTCAGGTCTATGCCGTTGCCCTTAGCAAGGTGTCCCACAAAATTTGTCAGACAATAATATAGATCTTCCTACTACTCCCGCAAACACTCTTCCCTAAAGAAAAAAATTGTTTCTACACCTTTCTGGGAATGTTGTTTTGGCTCTCCCCATTGGACGTGTCAGTGTTCCCATGACTCTGACTTTATTTATATCATGATGTATTGAGATGACACTTAGCATATAAACAAAAACCCAGGAATATCAACAGAACCCATAAGAAATGATGGGCATGCGTGTGATCCCGGCAAGGGGACTGGTATATTTAACTCCATGCAATCCATGCGGATGGTGGTTTTAACTATCGCCATTATTGACCTTGAGGAAGCTAGGTTGCGGAACCAGTAAATAATAGTGGCATAATTAACAGTGGCCAAAGGACACCGCACTCTCCTGTTACGTAGAAAATTCAGAAAATCTGAGGGCACACCTCGCTCAGGACCAAGGGTGTAGAGATAGCTGAGATGAGAGGAGGGAAGGGGAGACATGAGCCCGTTCTAGAGAGAAGGGTGGTCTGGAGTGCAGGGAGTGGCAGGTATTGTGAGGTTGATCTGACTTTCGAGGAAGGACAGGCAGGGACTGTGGCTACTTAATGAGACTCAAGGATCAGCAGAGTTAAAATCAGGAAATGAATGTGGAGAAATAAGAATTCTAGTTTTGGCATGAAGGCAAGTCAGCAGTTTGTGGAGCCTGGAGCTTGTAGGAATAATTTGAGAGCAGGGGTCTATGAGAAAAAGAGTACAACTCTCCATAGATGTTTCCCATCCACCAAGGCTGTGTTTGGATGTGTCAGAGCAGCAGAGGGGAGAATAATTTAGCTTAGGTACTTCCCAGAACAGGCATCTCATGATCTTATAGCTTGAGGCATGGATTTTGATAGTGTTGAGCAGCTGGTCCAGCTCCTAATTCTTGTAGAAAAAGAAATCCAAGTACAGAGAGTTCAAATCCAATTGTTTACCACCTCTTAAGTCTTGAGACAGCGCACCTTCCCCCCCAGAATATGTATTTTATTGGAATGAGGTTGTCACTGTCCAGGAGATTTTTCTCAACCTTGCAAGTGATCTCAGCTAGGCTTTACTGCTATGTCTTATCCACATTTCTCAGCAATGCATTTATTTTTTTAAGGTTTTACTTAAATTTCAGTTAACATACAGTATAATATTAATTTCAGGTGTACAGTGTAGTAATTCAACACTTCTGCACATCACCTGCTGCTCATTAAAAGTGCCGTCCTTCATCCCCATCACCTATTTCACTCATCCTCCCACTCGCCTCCCCTTTGGTGACCATCAATTTGTTCTCTATGGTTAAGAGTCTGTTTATTGGTTTGCTTCTCTGTCTCTCTTTTTTCCCTTTGCTCATCTGTTTTATTTCTTAAGTCCCACAGAGGAGTAAAACCATATAGTATTTGTCTTTTTCTGACTTATTTCATTTAGTATAATACTCTCTAGTTCCATCCATGTCATTGCAAATGGCAAGATTTTATTCTTTTTATGGCTGGGTAATATACCATTATATATATGCATGCCACCTCTTTGTCCGTTCATCAGGCATAGACACACAAGCTGTTTACATATTTAGACTCTATAGACAATTTATTATAAACGGTACATGCTGGACTTGGTAAGACCTGTAGTTGAAGTCTTCCTTTTATGCACCTACTTTCTATCTCCATATAAAGATTCACATTTTCCCAATTTGTAAACACACTATGGGGGCTGAAATGATATTAAATAAACTTAGTTTATAAGAGGAAAATATTAGCAAAAAAAAAATCCAAAAATACAGTATCAACAATGTTGAAGCAATACTATTGGGAATTGGGGAGACTGTCTTGTCTTTGCTTATTTTAAAGAATTGCTTCTGTGCATTACAATCCTGTTGAATCACAGGCTCTTCACACGATTGATTTGGTTCTTCACAGTTTACACTACACCTTCATATATATTAAATCACGATACTTGCATCATATTTTTAAAATAAATTGGAGGTGGGAAGATGTAAAAATCCTTGATAATAGTATTTTTTTAAAATATTCTTTAATTTCCTGTCTCTGGTATTATTTGGTCAGGCAGGACTGAATTTAGACTCTTTCATCTTGAGTTTCTTTATACAACAAGGAAGCTGGAGTCACTAAAGAGTGGTTCAGTCTTGCATTGAGCAAGACCATATTATTATGAACTTTAGAAGTTCATACTTTCACAAGATGAAATACCTCAAGTAAACTTGTGGACAGGGGACATATGCTGAGCAAATATTTATAAAGTAACATGAAGAATTTATGGAAATAAGCCATTAGTGAGATTAGAATCTGTGATCAATATCATGTCATAGAGTCCTCAGCTCCCATTTGTGACTACATTAGAAGTGGTCATTCTTCCCCTGAGCACCAGTTCTGCTGGGTAGGTAATGCGCATATGGAGTGTATGCACGCCCCATCTCCACTGAATTCTAAATCCTCTGAAGGCAGTCACTGAACTTTACTTCTCTCTGTAACTCCTATGGATACAATGAGCACAGTTTGTCTTACCCAGTAGGTGCTCAATCAATGATGAGCAAATGGTAATCAAAAGGGATAATTGCAGCTTTTACTTCGAAGGAAATGACGGGACCATGAAGAAGATCAGGCCAACAAATTGACATAGAGAGATAACATATGGCAATGAAGTTTAGCTGAAAGGTATGACCCGTAGTCCAGGAAATACAGTGGCATAAGGGCATGCATTCAGACTGCTCATGCTCTGAAAATATACAAAACAAACCTAAAAAGTACGTAGTCCAGTTTATCAGGCAGTGCACTATATGAGGTATTTCTAAAATGCAAGTTCTCAAAAAAAAAAAAAAAAAAAGCCTGCAAGGAGTGTGAACAAAGAAATATTTAAGAAGTATCCCATCGTAATTATACCTATCTTCTTCCTTTCACAGCAGGAAGGGTGCACTCTCTGAACTTAAGTGATGTTGGGACTTATGCAGTTATTACTTAAAGGAAATTATTTAAAAAGTCCTAAGTTCTAATTTAAACCTTTTTTTTTTTTTAAAGATTTTATTTATTTATTTCACAGAGAGGGAGATCACAAGCAGGCAGAGAGGCAGGCAGAGAGAGAGGAGGAAGCAGGCTCCCTGCCGAGCAGAGAGCCCGATGCGGGGCTCGATCCCAGGACGCTGGGATCATGACGCGAGCTGAAGGCAGAGGCTTTAATCCTCTGAGCCACCCAGGCGCCCCTAATTTAAACCTTTTAATTGATCTGGCTTTTGTGTGGAAAACCGATTGGAATGGATCAAGAATGGGTTCAGTAGGACCAGCTTGGAAGCTGTTATAAGCAAAAGATGTTGATGATTTGGAGCAGGCTAGTGGTAGCGGATATTGGAAAGATTTGGAGATTGAGCTAGTGGAACCGGATAAGGGATTGGATGTGGACATGCGGAAGAAGGAGATGTTGATGACTCTGTGACCTGAGGAAGGGAAAGCATGGAGATACTGTTTCTTCAGATGGAGAAGACCAGAGCAGAGGTTTTAAGGAGCAAGATCAAGAATCCAGTTTTATGCATGGTTTTGAAATGTCTATGGGGTTGGTCCAGGTGGATACACCCATGAAGAAGCTGTGGTTTTAGAGTTCAAAAGATAATTCTGAGCTGAGATATACGTTTGGAAGCCTTCAGCCTTTATATAATATTTTTAAAATAAAAAATATGCCTTTGAATTTGCCAGATGGTAAAAACTTGAAACTTGAAAATGTACAACAAAAGATAAACAAAGGGAATAGCAAGTAATAGCAAAATAAGAACAAAGAAAATGCAATGATGGAAGACAAAGCAAATTACTTACAGGAATAAATGTAAATAACAAAAAATAAACTACTGGAAGAAAAGAGACTTTACATTGGGTCAAAAAACTAAAACCCTGAATTAAGAGGGATACACCTGCAATAGAATGACCTAGAAAATGTGAAGGTAAAGGATGAACCCAGGCCAAGCAGGCAAATTCAAATACACAGGGAGCAAGGAACAGAAGTGAGATCTGCTGAGATTGAGCCTCAGAGAAGCAGCAAATCTCATATGGCCAGAGGACAGAACAGACTTGGGCTGTGTGAGACTGCTGCTCCAAGACATATCCTGAAGACAGGAGAGCCATTGGTCACATGTGACTTGTGAGCCGCACCAGAGAGTTTGCAATGGGGACATCCTGGAATGACCACAGGCGGTTTGTCCAGGTCTGTGTTCTGGTGAGAGATCAAGGCAAGGGAGCGTCAACCTTCAGATTATCCTGCTGCAACCTTGGGGCCACACCTAAGACTCATTCTTTCCTCCCTCTCATCAGTCCAGCAAATCTGATTATCTCATGGTCCCAGTTCAATCCTTCTGCTCGTAGGACTCCAACCGTTAATTGTTAAACCCGCCTCCATCTGATGGCCTCTGTTGATTCTGCTCCCTCTGGGCAGTTTCTTCATGTTCCCTCTACTCTACACAAAACAGTCTTCCATTTTCTGAAAAGATCTTTGTTGCTGCAGTCCTGTCACACAGGCTTCCATCTTTCTAGAAGACCATCCCCCCTCCAGTTGAAGAAACGTTCATCCTTTCTTCAGATGTCAAATGAGAGAGCTTACTGAGGAGACCTTCCCTGACTCCAGCAGGCATTTCTCCTCACTCCCTCTTCTTCCCCTTAAACCACTTAGCAATTTACAATTATGTATTCGTAACACTGTCACACTGTCCAGTAATTCTTAAACCACCTGAAATCTTCCCTAAGCTACAGATTTTTATTCCATGTTTAGTTCTGAGCCAAGCACAGAAGCAAAACTGTTTCTCTGCACTTTTTCAGTGAACATAGTGATAGATGTATGGTGCTATTGGAGACACGGGGATATGGAAAGTTGATGGATGACTGTGTATTGGGTGGATTAATTCACCCTGGGACATTCTTTCCTGCCAATCTGAGAGTTGCTAGAAATAAGTCAAAGAGAGAGATGAGGGGAACGAGCACTTAACTAATTCTCTCTCTGACTTATTTCTATGGGATAGTTTCTGTGCAGTTGTTTCTATACTTAGGTGGTAAGAGCTAAGTGCAGAGATCTCATTTGCTTGAAAGGGGATGCTGGCTCATTTTTTCCATCAGAGAAATACAAAACAAACAAAAAGGACTGATAACTAAAAGTAGTGAAATATGTTTAGCCTCGTTCCTCCTGATCTCTTTACAGTGTAATCCATGTAAACACAGAAGATGTTTAAATGAAAGTTCAGTCATGTCTTGTGGCCCAAATCACCATAATTGGTTCCAAGGGTGACTGGCATCTTGGGTAATGCTGGCCTGCTACTTGTTGTCCTCCTACCCCTTCATCCTTGGGAAGACTTGCTGACACCTGAGCTGATTCTGTTGGCAGTAAACTTCTGTCCATCTCATTACAGTGATGGAAAGATGGCTCCTTGGTCTTCCTTAATGATGGGACCTTCCTTAATGATGGAGATGGTGGTCTTCCATTGATGGAAAGACTTCTGACTTTAGGGAGAGTTGATTACTGAAATGATTTTGAAGATTGGGCAGCTTTGGAAAAAATAAACCAGACAGATTTAATAGATTAGAAAAAAATTTTTTAAAGATCTCTCTTTACTCCTAGGACACTATAAGATTAATTATTGTTTGCCTTCTATTTCGGGCTGCAGACAAAAAGCAACAAATGAACAGGCTATGAATTAATCAGTGCTTAAAACTTCATCATTCCCTACCCTGTGGGACTTTTTTTTCTCTTTCTTTTTTTTCTTTTCTTTTCTTTCCTTTCCTTCTTCCTTCAGCCCCTCCCCCCTTCTTCCCTTCCTCTCTCTCTTCCTCCCCATTTCATCCTTATTTTTAGAAATCTCTCTGGGCGGTTTAGGATGCAACAAGAGTAGGGAAGTCAATTCAAAAATCTAGCTTTATTACATCTGTGAAAATCCTACTGCCATATGATGAGGTAGATTTTGTTTCAAAAATCAAAGCTATTGAGAGAAAGTGCTTAAAGTAGATTTTTTTGGGGGGTTATAGGACAAATATATGAACTTCAAAGATTAAAGTAACAAATTCAGTGAAATGGGAACAAACATGTTAAATGATAAGATTTTTCTCACAAGCTAGTTGGGTTGCATATAATTTTATATAAATTGTTTTTTTGGGGGAGTTGGAGGGATACCTATTATATTCCTCATAAATTAATTATGCATTTCTTAAAGATAGAAAATATATCTTTTTATATTTTAGTATAGGACTGGTCAAAGAATTATTGCCAGAGTTATTTTTAAATTGAATATTATAATAAAATACACATGCAGAGTCTCTAAAATCATGTTTTTTACCTCAGTCACTGCTCCGTAAGGTCTAGCACCTGGGCACTCTTCCCATGCATGGCAGAGGAGAAAATGGTCCCCTTGATATACTTTCATTGTTCATGGAAATAAAGTTCTTTGGACTATTGGTTGGCAAACAAGCTTTCCTTTATGACATATATATTTAGAAGCTCTGGTAATATAACAAAAACAGACATATGAAAATGTCCTCCAACAAGATCACAGACTTTAAAGATTTTTTTATTATTTGAGAAAGAGAGAAAGTGTAGGGGGGCGGGGAGGGGGAGGGGAGGGAAGAGTGAGGGAGAGAGTCTCAAGCAGACTCCTCAATGAGCACAGAGCCTGACCCAGGGCTTTGTCTCGTGACCCCAAGATCATAGTCTGAGCCAAAATCAAAAGTCAGATGCTTAACAGACTGAGCCATGAAGGCACCCCAAGATCACAGACTTTAAAAGTAATATGGATGGTATTGAATTCTCCAGAGTCTAGTCACATAAATTCCTTCTATTATTTTAAAATAAAATTATGGAGAAAAAACAAAAGTTAAGTCTTAATAAAGTTATACATAAATATTCACACTAAATGTTAAGTACAAAGGGAGAACAGAAAGAGTACCCATATTCATAGTTTAAAATAGATTGATTGATTGATTGATTTTTTGTTAATTGCAAATACTACCTCATAAAAACTTTAGGAGATACAGAAAGTAATTTGGAAAATAAAATATACCAAAGCCCATCACCAGAGGCTCTCCATTGTTAATATCATACTCTGTCTTTTTTCTGGTCCCACAAATAGTCTGTCAGGAGGCTCATTACCATAAGGCTCTGAAAGGAGCAGCCCATTTCTCTGATCCCTGAAGATCCTAGGGATTGACGACTTGAGACAGATGGCCTGTTGTAAAAGCTCAGGTTCAAGGCCAGAGCCTCTAGGTGGGTAAAAATCTTCCCTGCCAGGACGTTGTCTACACTCTCTTGTGATGCACCCCAGGAGTCTCTCCACTGGAGGCGTTTTGATGGCAGGTGCTTGGGGCTGTGGGACAGACTGGAGGCTGGCATACCTTGAGGTGAGGCCCGGGGGCAGAGCGGGGTGGAACGGTAGTACTCTGGTGGGCTGTGTGTTGGCTGGCACGGGGAGGCATTGCTAAGGGCAGTGCAGCTTCTGTTCTTTGGCACAAACACACGCTAGTCTTGTTTTTTGCTTCAGCATTTCTTTTCCCATTAATCATAGAAGATCTAAGAGGCCTTATTTGCTTTTTTATTTTAGTTTTTTTAATCTGATGGCTGATATATAAGGAGGGCCCACATCCCCAGGTACTAAAGTGACAAAGTGAAATTAGAAATATGACTAAATTCATAGGGCTTTCAATTACTTATGTAATTCCCTCTCCATGATATAAAATAAGAATATGAATATCCTGTGTATCAACATGTAATATGAGAAAGATTCTAGCATCTTTTAAGGAAAGGATAATAAAGAATTTTTGAGAATTGACATCAATCCTCAGATTTTCTTATGAAATGCTTAATTAAGGTGGGCAGATGCTGAGGTAATAACTGAGAAAGAAATGTGTTTTCTGTGTTTAACAGAGGTGATAGAAGTGAGTACCTTATTGAGTGCCCAGCCATGGAAATCTCAAAGCAACTGCCTGAGAAACACACTGCAACACAAAGAAATCACTGAGCCATAGTGTATCTCCGTACTCCTGCATTTGATGTTTACTGTGCTTCAAAATCCCTCCTCAAAAGGCATCCTTGACTTCGCAGGCCCAGTCTCCAGTATGCACAGAGCATCCCAATTTACATACTTACCTTGATTCTAGTGGTGAAAACATGGCTTCTATTTGATTCTTAGTTGTTTTTCACCCCATCCTACTATGAATCAATTCTTTATGAATGAAGATTTAAGTAATTTAAATGGAATTCACCCAGAACTTGGTATCAAAAGAAGTGAGATCCATGCAACCCTTGAATACATTATCCAATGTAAATTAAGTTTTGTATATGGTTCAAGGTAGGGGTGAAGTTTCTTTTTTTCCCATATAGGTATTTAGTGGTTCCAGCATCATTTGTTAAAATATAACTTTATTATACAAATATTACATTAATTCTATAAAACATGAAAGGAAAGGAAAAAAATATGAAAACTCATCAGTCCATAATATTTGCTATTTTCCTTGGATTTGTTTTATGTTTATCGATATAGCTGCATCTTTCTGGTTTTCATACTCTCCTCTCTTGCTATGTCTTATAATAATCCCATTTCTTCAATTATAAATTGCAAAATTTTTATGTTTTAACATTTGTGAAATGGCAATAAATCTTACAATTTTTTTTTTTTAAAGAATAAACAAAACCTCTTTGAAGGACACATAGAACAGGCCAAGATCTGTCCTGGCTGGAGTGCTGCGAATTACCCATGTGTAAATTTTCTCTTTATTTTACTGCCACTTCAGCTGAGTTATTCTCATTATAAATTCCAAATATGATTAAAATATAAGTTAGTTTGAATCTCTATTGTCCAAAAACATTTTTTTAAAGATGTTATTTATTTATTTATTTGACAGAGAGAAAGAGATCACAAGTAGGTGGAGAGGCAGGCAGAGAGAAGGGGAAGCAGGCTCCCCACTGAACATAAAGCCCAATGCGGGGCTCAGTCCCAGGACCCTGAGATCATGACCTGAGCCAAAGGCAGAGGCTTTAACCCACTGAGCCACCCAGGCACCCCTAAAAATATTTTTTAAAGCATTAAAACAAAAGATCTGATTACTCCCATTCTCAAAAAATAAGGAGTACTTGGTACTCATTTTGCCTTCCTACCAAAAACAATTAGAAGCATAGGCACAAAATATGAAATAACTTTGTCGGATATTGACCAGGGGACAAAGTATAACTGTGATTCCTGAGATGAGGAAGCCAACAAGTTGAGCCCTATTATTGCCCCTGTTTTTTCCCTGGAGGCATTTTACAGATCTGGTTTCAGGAAAGAAGAACTCAAGCTGAGAATGGCAAAACTCTCAAGCTGGTGAAGCAGAGATGTTAGTTTGTGGAGGGATAAGTGAATGAAATTTGAATGACAGTGTACCAGACGGAAGGGAGCTATGTAGACAAGGAATTCCAAAATCATATAAGGTGGTCCCCTTGAGTCCATTGCTGGAGTCTACAGTTTGCATGTGTAAAATGAAATATCACAAGGTTGGACAAAGAAAAATAGTCACTGTAAGCTGATCAGTTTCCAGAACTTAACATGGTTGGAAGGCCAGAGTAAAAAGACCGTACTGAGCATCTAGAACATTTAGTAAATAATCAGGTAGAATTATGTCATATAGACTGAGTTAAATTAGTGCTTGATAAAAGGTTTTTCTAGATAAGCCCTAACAAAGCTTCAGATAAAGCTCAAAATAATCATGGTCATCCACAGTAACTTAAATCCTTACCAGAACAAAATTAAAATAATCTTTAAAGGAAACAACAAAGCATAACATTCAGTATTCAGTAACATAATGTCACAATGCCTATCCTCCAGTAAAAAATCACTAGCATATAAAGAAGCAGGAAACTGATACATAACCAGACCAAAAAAAAAAGCGGGAGGGGAATAGAAATGAATTCAGTAACAACAGAAATTATGGAATTAGCTGACCAAAACTGTGAAACTGGTTATATAAATATATTCAAAGATTTAAAGGAGAGCATGAACATGATGATGGAAGAAATTACAGATTTGTACAACCAAATGGAACTTCTAGATCTGAAAATTACCTGAAATGAAAAATTCACTGACTCATCTTAATTAAAAAAAAAAAAAAAGCCTAAATATTTAACAGAAGCTCAGTGCCCTGTGTGGCAATATCAAATGGTCTCACATACAGGAATTTTGTGCTCCAGAATGGAGACAGGAAAATATTTTTTTTTAAATGGATATATATTTTCAAAATTGGATGAAAATTAGAAAGCTGCATTTGCATATACTTAAAGCTGTAGGATGGATCTCGATTGAAAATTTTGTTCAAATATGGAGACTTATGGCACACACACACACACACACACACACACACACACCCCAAAAGGATATGAAATGGCTTACTACTCACATAATGAGACTTCTGCTGAGTTGAAGGCAGGTTTCCCAGGATGGCCTGAGAATGGCTTGAGAGACTAGGCAAGGAGACAAGAATGGCTGGATTTTTTATTAAGGTTAAGGTGTAGCGCCCGGGTGGGAGTTCACCAAAGGAGGGAGTACTTGGGCTTTCTCTCCACCTTTTCCAGATTAGGGCAGAAGGGTAAGAAGGAGGACTGGGGTTTAGAAGCTGTTACCCTCAAATATAGACAAAAAATGGAGTCAGACACTATTACAACCCATAAAGCCCAGAAACATAAGAAAACACAAGCAGAATAAATGCAAAACCACACCAAAGCACATAATCAAATTGCTCTAGTACAGTTTCAGAAAGAAAAATTTTAAGGAGCAAGAAAGACACAGTACATATGTAAGGACAAAGAGAAGAATGACTACAGACTTCATGTCAGAAACAATGCAATATAGTGTACAATGGATCAAGATCCTTAAAGATAGGGGCACCTGGTGGCTCAGTTGTTAAGCAACTATCTTTGGCTCAGGTCATGATCCCAGGATCCTGGGATCGAGCCCCTCATCGGGCTCCTTGCTCAGCAGGAAGACTGCTTCTCCTTCTCCCACTCCCTCCACTTGTGTTCCCTCTCTCACTTTGTCTCTCTCTGTCAAATCAATAAATAAAATCTTAAAAAAAAAAATCCTTAAAGAGACAAACAAAAGAAGCAACCTCCCTGACCCACTCCCTGCCAAAACTAGAATTTTCTTTATAGCCAGAACTCCTTTAAAGATGAAGGCAGAGAAAAATGTAGATCTGTTTGGGGGATGGCTAAGTAAGATCATTCGTGACCCATTTTCCTGAAAATGACAAGTACAAACTCTGAACAAAAGGAGCTTTTTGGTTCCGAAGGGTAGTACACAGCTATCAGAGAAAATTAACATGGAGCCAGGTGAAATCAGATGCAAATGGAGAAGAAGGAAAAAGAGAAGAAGTGGAGAGAACAGAAGAGAACAGAGAGAAGACCCAGAAGGCAAAAATTGTTTTGCCCACATTTCTGGCTAGAGCAGACTCAGAGGAGCTCAACTAAAGAAAAAAGTACTCCAACTGGGTTCAGAGCTAAAAAAAAAAAAAAAAACCAACTAAGCAAAAACAAACAAACAAACAAAAAAAACCTAAAATAAACAGTATTCAACTTGAGTCCAACCAAGATAATTGCCTGCCAAAAAAAAAAAAAAAAAGACACACTTATTTTAAAAAGAACTAACAGAAACCAGAATTCCCATAACTCATAACTCATAATATCTAGACTAGATCTCCTGCTATGTGATCAATAAATATGAGACATAAATTACTAATATCTGTAATACAAGATGACATTACGAAAGATACTACAGAAATTAAAAAGATGATAGGAAAATAGTATGAGCAATTTTATGCCGATACATTTAACAGATTAGATGAAATGGAAAAATTCCTTAAAGGGCAGTAATTTATAAAGAAACTGGCCTAAGAAGAAATAGAAAAAAAAAAAGAATAGACTTCTATGCATTAAAGAAATTATATTCATAATTTAAAACCTTCTGAAAATGAAAACTGATTACCTAGATGGTATCACTAGTGAATTCTATCCAATATTTAAGGAAAAAATAATGGCTATGTTACAAAATTCCTTCAGAAAATATAGGAAATTTTAGATTTAATTTATATTTAGGAAATACAGGAAATAAATTTTATTATATACATTATATATACATATAAATTATATGAGTATAATTTATATTTAAGAAATATAGGAAAATATAGGAAAACATTCCTAACTAATATTGTGAATGCAAAATTATCCTGCATAAAAACTAGACTAAGGCATCACAAGAACTGAAAAGTCCATCATGTCTGGATACCACACACTTAGCAAAGCATTAGCAAATGGAATGGAGAAATATGCATGTATTTTATATATATCGTATGTCATGTCATGGGGGGGACTTTACCAAATAAATGCAAGTTTGACTTAACATCCAAAATTCAGTTGGCACAATGGATCATATTAGCAGAATTAAGAAAAAGAAACATGACCATCTCAAGAGATGCAAAAAAGCATTTGGCCCAATCCAACACCATGGAGAGCTACAAACTGCACAATAGCAAAATCAGCTCTGTATGATGAGGCTGAGTTGATAGAAGGAGGGACAAATTGGAAAGCAGATGGTGACACGGAGTGGGGAGTGGGTTAGGGACAAAGAAAGCGATGGAACGAAGATGAAAGGGAAACGAGTTGAACAAGGGGCAGGAACAAAAGAGAGAAGCAAGTGTGAGAATCTGAGACAAAGGCAAGGCAGAGAGAAGCAAAAAGAAATAGGAAGTCTAAGAGGCACCAACGAAATCTGAAGACCAATTTGAGTATCCATGAGGATTTTTGTTTTCATTTCATAAAATATTTATTTTATATGGCCTTTACTCAACACGGTAATAAAATGTAGGTACTGATTATTTACACGTTCTAATATACGATTTCCTAGGTGTCTTTATCCTGGAGTGCCGTCAGGCATCCCTGCAGGAACACCCTGCCCGCGGGGCTATTGCTGTGCATGCTCACATACCCTCCTGCCTTCTGAGCTCAGGGCCCTTCTCCAGAACCACCTGCTGCCCAGATCTGGCCCCATGGTGGCCCTTGCTCCTCCGAGCTCCTGTGGTACCTACTGTACGGTACCTACCTACCTGTGGTACCGTGCTCCCCTCCAGCCCCATTGTGGATGTGTGCCCTGTCAGGTCAGAGCGGGGTTTGGGTTGGTTTTCTCTCCCAACCTCTCTGGAGGCTCTTGCAACACAGGAAGTTAGGCCTGTTATTTTGTACGTGCTCACCTCCCTGTGCAATAGCAGTGCTCAGAAACAGTTTATTGACAGGGACAGAGAGCAGGTCATCAGGGGCTGTCGTGAGCTGCTCTGTTCATGAGATCTTGGTCAAGGGTGATGACATTTACTGTGGCTCTCAGTGCAGACACTTGGGCATTTCTCTGCAGCCTCTCTCCTCTGCTTGACGCACATAGGTTTTTAATTCTCAAACATCTTGCATATCCATTCTCAACATGCCATCTCCAAGCAGCTGCCTCTCTTCAGTGCTCAGGATTGCACATTTCTACCTCTTCTCAGCCTCCAGATCCTCCAGGCACCCATACCTTACCCACCCCTCTTACCCACCTACCGATCCTGTCTGCCCAGTAGCTGCAAAAGACATCTCTTTAAAATATCCATATGCTGAAGTCCCTCCCTTGTTGAAAGTGCCATAAACCCTCCCACCTGTCTCTGTCTTAGGATGGATGACTGCTGCCTGATGTTGAATTTGCCTATCCCGACCTGCTGCAGCTCATGGACTATGTCTGGGCTGGGTGGCATTAGGGGCTCCATTTCTGGAGTGAAAGGGAAACCCAAGTTGGAATGCCACCTCCATTACTTGTTAGCTATTTGACTTGAGTAAGTTCTTCTCTTCCTAAGCTTCAGTTTTATCCTATAAATCAAGAAGACAATAATAGTGCTTGTCTCATCATGTCATCCCAAGGAGTCATTGAACTAGTGTGTGCACACTTCAAACTCACACCTGTTCTGCCACTAGGGCCGAGTTAGTGCGAATCATTACTGTTATCTTAGGCCTTTGTGTCTCTCTGCAATTCCTTCTGATTCGATTAATTCTCATTAATCCTTTCTATCCTTGTCTTTCTAGCAAACACCCACTCTTTTGTTTCTGCTCAACTACCGCCTACTCAAGTCCTGCTTTCTCTGCAAAACTTACTGATCATTAAGTCCTCTTGGGCTCCTAATTTCCTTTAGATGTTTGACCTTGTATTCTCAGTCCTCTAACTCGCTGCAGTGTAAGAGAGTGCAAATATATGCCTTCCTTGATAGATGGGGGAAGGACCCTGCTCTATATTTTGTTGTTGTTCTTGTTGTCCCCCGAAACTATGACAGTAAGGCTATGGCTAAAAAGTCATCAATCATTTTCTTGAAAGAATGAATGGTCACGCAATTTCAATAGATGTCTACCAGGGTTCATTGTCATCTTTAAAGAGATGTTTTACTGAGCACTGAAGAGAGGCAGCTGCTTTTACACAGTAAAAGTAGCATGTGGGATTTTCAGAGTAAAAGAGAAATAATCATTTATTTCATCAAAATGCAACTGAATGGAAGGGTGAGTGATTGCAGAGAGAAAGAGTACTCCGAATGAAATTTCGACATGGTCCCTGGTCCATCCAGATCCCAACCATCTCCCCAGCGGGCCCAATATTGGCAAGCGACGATGATCTTGCTCAAGGATACGGGTACAAGTGAGCCCCACAGCACCATTCAGAGGAAGCGGCCATCTAGCCTGTGAAAGAAGCTCTCTTCTAAGTCTCTTCTTTGTAATCAGAGCACAGAAAACCCTGCTAGGCTTTTCTAATTGTAGCTTTCCTAACTTGTGGGACCATTACAATTTCGGGAACTGGGCTTGCCACCCCGTTTGGGGCAATGTGTTAGGTTAGAAGATCCATTGTCTGTGACTTGGAGGCCCGGGTTTCCCAGGCTCCTGCAAGCAGGCAGGCTTCTGGAAACAGCCTGTGTCTGTTGCCACACTGTAGTCACTCGCCTCATTGGTGAAATTCATTTTGAGAAGAAAACAAGGAGAGGAAAGAAAAGGATTTGTCATCTGCAGCTGCAAAGTCTGAAACCTTCTGGGGCTCAAGATACGCCAGAATTTGTGGAGCTCTTGGATGGATCTTTTCTCATTGTGACCGGTCTTCTCCACCTTGAGTTCTCTTTTCAGATCTTCTCAAATCCAATGAGGATTATGCTTTTTGTTGTCTAAAACACATCATAGATTCTAGGATGACTAGCCAAGGAAGAGATGTTTTTCTTAAATAAATTAAAGTTTATCAAATTGCTCTACTACTCTACCTTTAAATGGTCTCACATTTTAGCAAATAACTGGATTTCAGATGAGTTTTTTGAAAGCTATTAACTGATATCTCAGCAAAATAAACACTAGCCAAAGTATTTTAATTGCACACCAGACCCTCTTCCTCGCTGTCATGTTAATTGTAGATTTCCCTAATTGAGAATCTGTGGGTGGGTATCTGCCCCGGAAGTCTCGTATGTGTCAAGACATCTGGTTTGCTAATCATCACACTGCCTTTCAGAGGCGACTGACTGCGAACACCACTTCTCTCTGGGACCCATGGCTCGAACGCTGAGCTGCTTCCATCTGGAGCCGGCTGGCCAGGAGGCTAGGGAATTGGACCAAGAAGGGTGGGAGGCGGCGGGCTCCTGTGTTGGCCACCCATTCTGGCTGGTGAATTGAAATTGTTCTAGTGGTACAACCTGCAAGCTACGCCAACCCATTGGTAATTTTTAAAACAACACCATTAAAGAATGAAAGTCTTTGTTGCACAGAATGGGTCACATTGAAGAAAAACAGAGCGTTTGGATAAGCGTGTTCAGAGGCACACAGACCTCTCGCATGTCCTCTCCTTGCCACTTGCCAGGATGAGCTACGGACCTCAGAACGCAGCAGGACAATATTCTATGAAAAAAATGATTCTTATTTAACTACAATATTTGGCTTGATTGAGCTAATACTATAATTTTAGACTCAGATAAAGCAGTACTCTTTTTCTGTTGTTTTCCATTGTGACATTGGACAAATTCTCTAATCCCCTTTTTTCTCACTTCCCCCCCCTGTGATTTATCTCCCTCAAGCCATTAAGTGGAGCAGAGATGTGAGAATGCCTTGCCCGCTATCAACAGCTTAGCATCCCCGAGGAGGCACGCGTCCCCTGTGTTGCCAGAAGTTCTACCTCATTGAGTATAGAGACCCCTACCTCTCCCAAGAAAAGTAGTCATCATTTTGGGTTCGTGTCCTCTGATGTGGCCTAGAGTATGCCAGGGCGGAGGTGCTGGGAACTTTGGAAGCTGTGAATTCAAGACAGAGTAAACATTTTCCAACCTCCATCGGCCATCCAGTGCAGAAATGAACACACACTTCTGAGGATAAGCTTAAAAAATAATTTAGACAGAAATGACTGTGAGATGGAGAAAGCCACAGAAATCAAGTCACAAACACCAGAACAATAGAAGTCCCGTGTGTAAACCTAATACCCGAACAGAATTCAGCCCTAATGGAAATACTGCAAAGGTCTTCAACGGAAACACTGAACAAGTGTGTTTTCCTGATCTCTGTGGGTCTTCAAGGAAACCACTTAGCACACTTTTGTAGAGAGAGATGTAAGCAGTAGATCACAGGATGGGACAGGTGATCTGTGAAAGTCGACACCAAAGCCAGCCACCACCTTGGGGTCACGCACACTGTTGCATATGATTTTTATCTTTCCGGTTCTCGGATTTTGACCTTCAGTTCCACACAGTTGCTTTTTTCCTTGTCAACTCCCCCGCCCCAAAACAATGTTCCTGCACAGACGAATCAAAAAACTGTGATCCACTACTATTCAACAATTGAAATTCACATAGAATACTGTATGAATCTATAGCAAAAAAATCTCTAAAATATGCTTTAGCAGATATATATATGAAGAAAATATGCATGCAGTGTGATGTTATTCATAATAAATTTTCAAACCTACAAATACATTGTAGAATTTCTCGTGATGAACAGTAATTCTTTAACCACTGGCCGAGGAGTTGGAACACTGCCTGCCCGACAGTGACCATCTCTGGGGAGAATCCGGGGATCAAGGCCTTGTCAGCTGCATCGTGTTTTTAAGTTCACAGAATCGTCCTCTCTGGCAAATACGGCACAGGGTTGCCGTTTGATAAAGTTGGGAGTGATACTTAGGGGTCCATTATTTCAGTCTCTATTTTTGTCAAAATGTTTACGGTATGTCATGAAACAAGATATGATAAATAATATTCGTTTTAAGGAATGAAATATAAGATTTTTTTTTTAAATAGGATTTTACTTTGGCTGCTAAAAGGATGATAAGAACCCTCTTCCAGTTCAGTCCCGTAGCCGCCTGCTGCACCGTGATTAGAACCCATGGTAACTGGGTGTCGCCGTCGCCGCTGAACTGATTGGGAGACTGCCCCTTGCCTCCAGAGAGCACACTGTCCGCTCCGAGGATCCAGGTCAATGTTCCGGTGGGATTCAAAGCTGTGTCTCAGTCTGGCATTCAGGATCCTTCAGGATCCTGCCCAAATGTCCTTGTGGAACCCCAAGTCCGCCGGTTCTCGACACCGCAACCTCTTACCCACTCAGTCAGTGGGACCCGTTCCTGGCCTCCCCGGCTTTTCCGGACCCCTTGGTGCCTTGGGCTGCAGCCCTGGCTGTTCTCTCACTGTCGCCCGACTGCCAACTCCCCAGTGGCAGGGCCAGATTATCTGTTAGCCCTGCCGAAGAGACCAGGTAATAAGCTAGGTTCTCCCACCTCAGCCCACCTTGTTTTACAGGCAGTCACGCAGTACTTAGCTCAGTACTGCACTCTCAGTACCTGTGAGTACTTAGCTGTTGGCACAACAGAGGTACTTTCCATGGCCTTCTCAGCCTCAGAGCCACACAGAGAGGTCGGTACTTAGCCACGGGGTACTTAGCTCAGTACTGCACTCTCAGTACCTGTGCAGTACTGAGTCACCTGTGTGCTCCCCTGCTGTCCGTGCTGTGAGACCCTCACCGGCAGGGCCATGGTCCATCCCTCTGGTCACAAGCTGGTCATATCACAGACAGTTGTAAGATGCTGAACCAAGTGATGTCTATGTGAGATACTGAATTTTGATGACCATTCAGGTGATCATTCTGGCGACTTACCATTTCCTGCATCACCAACATATTGATATTTTTTAAAAATGTGTGGGTTTGAATGAGTTAAAGCATCAGGAGCAGCAGCCGGTCCCGAATAAGTCCCGTGCAGCGGGAGCATGTTGTTACAGGTCGGTCAGGGCCACGTTGTCCTTTGTGCACATCTGACCTTGGAACACCTCTCTGGGGCCTTGGAAGGATTTATGAGACCCTGCTGTTTGGTGCCACCTGAATGCCCCACCCAGCAGCAGCTGTGTGAGGGGCACAAAGACGCTGAGGGTGGGCTTCACGGGCCGAGGTAGGCAAGGCCAGGAGAGGTCAGTTCTCCCCACGGCTCAGCCTGGGGCGGGTCAGCTGTGCCGATGACAGGCCCTTCCAAGAGTCACTCTGAAGAATGAGGTAACCGAGGCAAAGGCCCTAGCATCACTCCTGAGCGGGGCATAGGGCGGCCGGGCCCCAACTCGCAGGAATTCCAGCAGCCGGGGGCAGGAGAACAGCACCTCCCACAGCAGGGGATTCTCTCTAGTCTCCACAAGCCTGTTCCCCACCATTTAGGGCACTGAGGCCTGGGAGAAGTGATGCTGAGCTCAGACTTCGGGGTCCCGGCTCAAAACCTGGCTTTAACGAACAGCGAGCCTTTCCTAGACTCACTTAAACTCTCTCAGGCCGTGTCTCTCCCGTTGTGTGCTAAGTGTGAAACCAACCTCTCTGCGTGGCTCTGGGGCTGAGAAGGCCATGGAAAGTACCTCTGTTGTGCCAACTATGGGTTAGAGCAGAGACTGCGTGCTAGGGCACCGGGAGGGCACCTTCTTGGCCCGTCACCTTGATTACAGAGCAGTGCGCCGATCGCATTAGCGTGTCCCGTGGGCCCGGCACCGAGCGGGCTGCTGTTGGCACAGAGGCACACAGCACACAGGGGTTCCTGCCTCGTCGGCTTCTTGTCCCTTTCCTGAGCACCGAGTGTCGATCTGACCTGCGTTCACTTCATCCTTAAAATAGATTCAGGCGTGAGCATATCCTAACCCCTGTAGGGTAAGGGAGGCAGGGATCTGAAAACAGTAAGCAAGACAGCAGCACGACCCGTCCTGTGGTCAGCCGGGGTGCCTGCAGCCTCTCTGTGCAGAATTCAAAGACGAGAATGTTTTGGAGATAGACGTTTTCTAAGGAGAAAGCCTTGAGAGTGTCTCTAAACCTACCTAAGCACACACCGCCTGTCCCACCCGTCTTGTCTCCTAGACACGGTACATCTGTAGGCAGGATGACGGGCATATTCTCTTTACCTAAATGAGAGCGTGTGGGGAGCGGCCCCAGGAAACAGGGGTCCTGCCCACCTTGGGCCTGGGGGTATGGGCTCCTGCCCCAGCACCCAGAGCTGGCAAATGGAACTCCTGACTCCCTGAGCCCGCCTTCTCTCCACACCCCACGCCACTCACGTGTGGGGCCGGCTGGGGGGGGGGGGCGTGCTCAGCAGGTGAAGTGGGGGGCTCCTCAGCAGCCTTAGTACTTTAGCCGGTGCTTTGGGGCTGGAGGTGAGGGGCAGGAGATTGAAGGTTAGGAAGAAAAGAGCAGTTCTAGAGTGGGGGAGCGGGGACACGTGCCCTCCTGTCCCCCCTGAGCTCCCAGCGGGGGAGGCTGGTCTGCCGCAGGTCGCAGCAGGCTCCTCAGCAGCGGGGGGAACAGACAGCCTGCACTCAGAGTACCCCGCAATGGGCTGCACCTGGGGCAGTGTAGGTGTATTTTCCTCCTCTTGTTGACTTGGTTACCGAAAAGAGCTTTTGATGGCGACCACATCCTTTTACTGAGTATCAGGGAAGTTTATTAAAAGTGGCTCAGAGAACACAATAAAACCCCCAACTATCTGATTCAACCCGGCGTACCTCCCTTTCCTTTCTCTGTCACCCAGGGAGGAACACGCCGTCCTCCATCAGCTGTATTTTCCCGTTTGAAAGGAGGTTTCAGAAAGTAAGATAAGATAAACGGCAATGGTGGATAATGAATTAGAACATATGTAGGATTCTTTCTAAAAGATATGGTGAATTTTCACGCAGTATAAGAACGTGGGAGTGATAAACACTGATAGGCTTTAACCCATTCGATGCTGACAGCCAGGAATACACCGTACACCCTACACTTGGAAAGCTGTTCCAAGAGTCCTTCCCTCTGCTTCGCGTTTTCCTGCCGACAGCACATGCTGCAGACTGCGAGGGTGGCTTTTCCCCCTTCACCTTCACTGTGTCACCCTCACCTGCTGAATGTCACTTCCCCTCGGATGGTTTTCCCCACTACCCAAATCTAATTGAGGTGCCCCACCCTGAGCCTCAGTGTCCTCTACCTTTGCAATGGTCCTTATCATAATTCTCCAGCCCCTTGTCCATAATGTCCCCTGAGGTCAGCCTGGTGAGGACAGAGATGGCTTTGCCTCGATCTATCAGTGTGTCCCCAGCACCAGGCACACCACGTGACTCTTGATCAGTGCTTGTTAAATGAACGATATAGAAATAAATCCGTGAAGAAAAAAACCTCCTTGGCCCAGAAACCTGAGTCTGAGGGGTGACAATGGAGAGAAAGGAGACAGAAATCAAAACAGTGATTTTTCTCTACAAGCGCAGAGGGTCAGGGGAGCTGTGGCTCCCCTGGGCAGTCGGAGGAAGATGCCCTTCCGGCCTTTACCAGGTGGAGAGGGCCTGGGTAGGGGGTGGGGTGGGGGGGCAGGTGTGTGTGTGGGGGGGGGAACAGGACAAGAGCATAGAAGAGTATTCTAAGTGGAGGGAATGGGATGTGCAGCAGCAAGAAGGAGTGAAGAGTATAGGAATTCTATAGCTATGGCGTCGCGTCGATCCATTCCTTGTCCCTTTTAGACTTGTCACAGCCCAGTGAGGTGATGAGGGATATTTATACGATACGCATGAAGAGGTCAAATGTCAGAAAAATTACAGGGCTTGCCAAGACCACTGGTTAAGTGGAAGAGGCAGAGAAGGAGCCCACAGCTCTGGCACTTACCAGCTCTGAGGCATGGAGTAAGTTAGAAGCCTCAGTCTCCTTATCTTTGTAGGGTGCGAGCTGAATGCCCACTTTATAAGACTTGCCTTAAATCTTAAATTAGGAAAGAGATGTAAGTCCTAGAATCTTGTGGTAGGTGCTCAGTAAACGTTATTTTCCTTCTTTTCTCCCACCTTTCTCCCTATTCCCTTCCCTTCTGTGTTATTGTCCCCTCCCCTCCATCTCAGGGCTGTGTGTTGTTTTGCTCCACATGAAGGCCGGCGACCCTACGCCCGAGCAGTCTCCCTCTCCAGCCCCTTCTGCTCAGAACCCGCCTGGCTGCCTCACTGGTCTCCCGGCTCTCACGCTCACCGCCAAGCCCAGGGTCTGAGTTACAAACACCTCGGTTGAGTCAGAGCCCAGCCCTTCATCGGGGCTTGACACAGGCTTGCTGCTTCTGAAAGTCGTTTTTGAGTCAGAATAACAGAACAATGACAGTGTCAGGGCGAAGGTCGCTGTCCTTTCCTCGATGGTTAATTGTTAATAGATGTGTTGATGTCACCAAGCCGGCAGGGCACAGAAGTCCGAGGAGCAGGAACATGTCTGCCTTATAAAAAAGTTATTTTTAAGAGAGAAGACTTTTGGAAAATGTCATTCTTTGGAATGAGCTAAGACATGAAATGCATACAGCTGAGTTGTTGCAAATTAATACAGAGCAGACACGGGCACGGACACCTGCATTAGTAAATCGTCTACCTCGAGGTCAGCCCATTGCCCTCCGAGTATCATCCATATATCATTCCCTTTACTCAGTGCTCGTCTCATGTTCCACAAAAGAGATAGAGTCCATAAACCTAATGACAGTTTCTCCTGAGGGAATATCAACTACAAAATCAAAATTTTTTATAAGGAATTAATTAACCTACAGAATGAAATGCTCATTGTATTAATTAGTTTTGTTACATATTATTGTTAAATATTATTGAGTAAAAGGTTACATATAACCTTTAAACCTCAGTGGCTTAAACCACAAAGATTCATTTTTTGCTCATGTTATTTATCGGCTGAGGCCATTTGCCTTCTTCAGTGCAGGAGCCAGGCTGAATCTGGGCCAGGCTCCTCTCTGCGCAGAGGGAAATGCAGTGGCCACACCAGGCCCCGGTCCTCACAGATTTTGCTCGGACATGGCTCACGCCACTTCTGTCCATATTTTATCAGCCAAAGCAAGTCATGTGGACAAGCCTACATGAACAGGACAGTGAGAATCCTCTTCCTAAATGGGCAGGGAAATGCAAGGGAGTGGATATGGGTTCTCCTTTGATGGGGGAGGTGAGCGAAAATTTGGGGATAATATTAAATCTAAAGGCTGAAGTTAGAAGCAATGAGGTCTCCTTCGAGCTGATGAAAATCAGACATCACTGAGTTCTACAAAGTCTGATTTTCTCTGATCTTACCTCTTTGGCCTTCCACAATGAGACCGGTTAAGAGGCTCTAAAAATTTGCTGGGACAAAGCTATGGAGAACTTGAATGAAAGAAGTGGCCCAGAGGAGACAAAAGGATAGAGTTGAGAAATATTTAAGATCTATAGTGATCAATAATAGTTCATAGTTACTAAATCCGGAGGACTCCAAAAAAGGAATGGAGAATATTGTCAAGGTTTTGAAGTTGTTTACCTGCCATCCAGATGTGGACGGCTTTGGGGTGCTGTGAAGTAATAGAGTTTACACTTTAGGGCAACTGGGTCATCGATTATTCTTTGCAGGTTGGTTTGATTTCAGGCCACCATCATTATTTGCTTGTCTTGCCACAACAATGAAAGACTGCAATACAGTTACATACCGCAGTCACTTTGCAGTTCATAGTCTCATAAAAGTTGTAACCATTGGCTTCACTCAGGAAGAGTTGTCATTAATGGAAACAAACGGGGAAGCTCCTGGAACTTAAGTGTCGTGCATGCAGACCTGAAGGGAAACTCCAGCGAATCCAGCACCAATGAACAGCGGTCTAAAAACTGTATGAAGGGGCACCTGGAAATCTCAGCCAGTTAAGTGTCTGCCTTTGGCTCAGGTCATGATCCCAGGGTCTTGGGATCGAGCCCCACACTGGGCTCCCTACTCAACGAGGATCCTGCTTCTCCCTCTCCTCCTGCCTGCTGCTCCCCCACTTGCTCTCTCTCTCTCTTTCTTTCTTTCTCTCTGTCAAATAAATAATACATAAAATCTTAAAAAAAAAAAAAAAAAACAAAGCTGCGTAAAAATGACAATCTCTTCTCAGTAATATTTCAATCTCACCAGGGCTACTAATATTTCAAAGTTAAAACAATGGACAGGAATTTGGGGTTTAAATGGTGCAGAAACAGATTTTCTAATTTCGCTTCCAACAGAAATTAAATTTAGACAAAAAAGTAATAATACTGAAGCCTAGATTAGAATTTCAGTCAAGATTTGTCATGGCAATTGCTTTCCCTTTTTTGGCCCTTTAATGTTTCCCTCTAATGATAATTTGCTACCATTTCTTATAATAATGAAACCAGTTGGGATCTAAGCATTTGTTTGAGTGCAAGCTGAGTTTTAAATTAATTTCCCCCGGAGAAAATAAGGGCTCCAAATGGGTCATATTAGCCACAGAGGTTGATCTGTCTGAAGGTATTGTGAAACCCCAGAACTGAAACAACCCTGAAATAAAATGGGGAGCAATGATTTCAGTTCGTTTCAGAAGAGCAGGAAAGCAGTGGCCTACCTAATGAGTTGATGAGACAGTGTTTTACAAAACTAAGCGGAAGGAGTGAAGTCCATTCTAAAAGCTATCAGAGATGGATCGTTTACTTTAAAAAATCTGTCAGAGTCTCCTACCTTGGACAAGGCTCTGTGTTCAGTGCTTGTGGGGGTTACAGAAATTAAAACAGAAGTTCTACCCTCGAGAGGCAAAAAGATCTTCATATCTGGTAGAACTCGATAAATCCCAAAGGATGTTTTGGGGGGTTGAGCATTTTTATGTGTTTATTGCTCAAATATTTGGGGAGATCTAGGCCTGAGCACTGTGCTCTAGACTTCTGCTACAGCATAAAGAAGGCAGAGACCCTACCCTCACACAGTGGCACAGTTGTAAACAAGATACTTACTAACCTATAGGCAAACATGGGACGCTAGTGATGACTATCACGTATTGATATCAGAATGAGCAAAATTTCATTTCTCCCTCACCAATTATTTTTGTGACGATCACAAACTTATATTTTCTGGGATTTATTTTTCTTGTTTACAAAATTAAGAGTATTTTACTTACTTCAAAGAACAAGTCTAACATTATAATAAGATTGCATATGTGAAATTCAGGCACGAATCAGCACACCCCGGAGAAATTGCATATGGCAGGTGTAGTGGTGGTATCACCATGAGAACCAGGGGAGAGACCAATCCTCCTCCTCTCCAGGGAAAGGCAAAGTATCATGAAAAGAAAAACAGCGTCATCCACACACACACACACACACACACACACACACATACACAACATACACACACACACAAAGGGTAAGATTGAAGGGCATTTCTCCCCTTCAACTTTCATGTGAAGTCTAATTTTATCCTTTGAAACTCATGGTGTCTCCTTCCCTGGGAAGACCTTCTTCCAGAAGAGTCAACCATCCCCTTCTTCTTTCCTTCTACTATACATAAGTCTACTTCTACTATACATATTGTAGCACTTTACCACACCCCATTGCTAGGTGGTTAAACATGTTCCTGTCCTATTGACCTGAAATATTTTTGAGAGAGAGAACTTTGCTTTTGTCACCTTCGTGTCTCTCACTTCTGGCTCAACTTAGCATAATACAATGCTTGTTGAATAAACAATTAAGGAGCTAGACTGCCACTGAACTTTCTGGTACCAGGGGAAAGAATGGATCACAGGAGGAATAAGCAGGGGCAACATTTCTCTTTGTGCTTTAGGAACCGTGTGGGGCCGACACTGAAAGGATACGCACACTCCCTGCCCATGGGAAACACTCCCCCTCAAAAATTGCCTATTGAATCAAGTATTAGTTTATTGATTCTTTTTTCTAATTTAAGATTTTATTTCTTTATTTGATAGAGCACAAGAGAGAGCATGAGAGGGGAGGCAGAGGGAGAGGCAGGAGCAGACTCCCCACTGAGCAGGGAGCCTGACACGGGACTAGATCGCAGGACCCTGGGACCATGACCTGAGCCTAAGGCAGGCACTTAACTAACTGACTGAGCCCCCCAGGCGCCCCTAGTTCATTGATTCTTACTGCTGTCAGCATGTGAGTCTTACACAGATTTGATCAGGCCACTGTTCTGCAATCGTCTATAGTGAATTAAACAAAACTACTCATCATCTTCTCTGAAGTCTTTCCAAAACTTGTGTTATGTTCAACCCAGTCACCTGTAGCTCCTCCCACACACCTCTCACTGCACGTTCAGGAAACTTAACACTCTCAATTTTTAGTGATAATGATTTATATCTAGTTTAAAATGATTCTTTCCTAGTGAGATAGACAATAATTACACCTCACTGTAGTTTTTATTTGTAGTTGTTTAAGATGAACAATGTTTATGTCTGTTGATTATTTGCATTTGGCTTTGTGAGTTATTTTTGTGTGCTTTTGTCCAGGGTTCTATTATTATAGTTTAGTTTTCCTGTATATAGATACATTATGAATTTTTAAATGTGCACTTTGTAATTTTTTAACAGCTTGCTCCTTAACTTTGCCTATGACATTTTTGACCCGTAGATGGCTTTTCCAAATATAATCAGATCTGTCACTCTGCATTTGGTGTGATGCTTACAAATGGTAACTCAGTTTAATTTTAGATGCAGTGATGTAAAAAATGCTCTACCAGGAAAGAATTATGAAATATTTCCTTTTGAGATGCAATCTTTAGCTATTTACATGTCAGATTGTAGCGAGGTTTGATGATTTGAGGACGCCCGTGAGGAGGTGAAATGAGAATGTACGCCATACCGAGTGGCGAGGTTTTTTCCAAATCACACTCAAACACCAGACTGGAGAGGGGTGAAGTAAGTGACTCAGAATTGTATTGACCATTGACTGCACTGGGGCACCTTGCTTTTTGTTTGGGAAAACACCAGACTGGAGCATATGAAAACTTACATTTCCAAAGAATGCAATTGACTTAGAAAAAATCACTTTCTGTCTGTGACTTAAAGAAGTGACGGTACAGAACTAGAAATATGGAAACCTGGCAGTGGTTTTCATTTTGCTCAACTTTGAGCCTCAGATTATTTTATTTCTCAACAAAGAGTGAAACCCCAACCGTCCGTGGGATCTTAATCTGTGAATTTGCCAAAATTTACATTTTAAGTCATCTTAAATACACACACAGTGCAATAGCACCTTTTTCGGGACCTCAGACGATGAAGGAAATTGGTGTTGATTATTTGCCTCTGCTAGAAGAGGTTGCTCTGTGTGGGGTTCAAGGCTGTGGTGGAAGAGAGTGGGTTTTGGGGCTGGAATCATTTGAAACTTACTTCTGCTTCTCGTGACCTCAGGAACTTTGTTTCAACGTTTCTCTTATCTGAGGCAAAGATGTCACGTGGCATTTTAAATGAGAAGTGTCGCACGGCAGGCACATGCTGGAACCTACGTAGCCCACCTGACACGGTGCAGCTTTGCCAAAAAGGAAGTAGCACGGAGAGACACGACATCTCCTGTTGATGACGGCTGTCTCCTCTCAGCCTCAGGCTTTGCACCCTTAAATTTGGGTTAAAAAAATGCCTATCTCGTAGGAGTGCTATCATGAGTAAAAGGAGATAAGGTACATTTCTCATAAATCCCAGATAGATTCCAGGTCCTGCTGTATCACCCCTCTGCATTTTCCAAGACAAAAATTGTATACTTCTACTGTTTACTCTTTCAACATTAACCTCTCCTTCAGTCCCAAATGAGCTCCCTTCTTATTTCACTGATGAAGCAGAAACAGTTACTGAGACCGACATCCTCTTTCTGACATCCAAACTCTCCTTGTGCAGCACTGGCTCCTGCACTCTGCATTCTCCATTTTTCACTCCATTTTTCTCCGTTTTTCACTCTGGGTTTTAGTATGAATGACCTTTCATTCAGTAGGGCCACTCCTTTAAATGTCCACTAATCCTGATTCCCAGGAGCCTAACGAAGGACGTTCGCATCCTTATTCATCCCCGTTTTCTGCACCACTGGTGTCTGTCTCGCACGGATATTCCCATCAAGGTGCAGACTGCCACGACATCTTCCAGCTTACACACCCACTCACGTGTATCCTTTATACCCTTTCCAGTTAAAATGTGGCTCCCATTTTCCATTTAGCTTTATCACGAAATTCCTAGAAAGGACTGTCTACAGCCTCTGTGGGTATTTGCTACCCACACCACACCCTTTCTAGTTAAGGCTACTAGTGACTAGTGACTTACCAGTAGTAAGACAGTAGCTTACAGTCCAAGCTACTGTCATATCTGGGCTAGAAGTGTGCATTAGCTTCCTATCGGGTCTCCATGCTTTTATATTGTCTTCTGTTAATGTATGATTTAAAAAAAAAAAGAGCAGAAAATGACTTAATATCTAAAAATTTTTAATTGTGGCAAATTCCACAAAACATAAAATTTATCAATCTTAACCATTTTGAAGGGTACAATGTAGTAGTGTTTGAACTATTTTCACGTTGTTGTACAAGCATCTTCAGAACTTTTTCACTCTCCCAAAATGAAACTCCGTCCCCATTCAGTTTCCTCTTCCCCCCGAGCCCCTATCTACTTTTCGTTTCTATAAATTTGACTACTCTGGGTACCTTGTATAAGTGGAAATAGAGTGAGTGTCTTTTTGTGGCACGCTTATTTCCCTTAGGATTATGTCCTCAGGGTTCATGTATGTTGTAGCCTGTGTCAGAATCCCCTTTTCTTTTTAAGGCTGAATAATACTCCACTGTATGGAATTTATTTTGTTTACTTGTTTACCCATTGATGGGCAGTTGACTAGCTTCTGGCTCTCGGCTGCATGAACAATACTGCTATGAACGTGGGTACACAAATATCTCTTTGAGATTTTGCTTTCAGTTCTTTTGGGTAGATACCCAGAAGTGCAATTGCTAGATCATATGGTGATTCTATTTTTAATTTTTTGAGAAACCATCACACTGTTTTCCATAGCAGCTGCACCATTTTACATTCCCACCAACAGTGCACGAAGGTTCCAAGTTCTCCACATCCTCACCAACAGCAAACTATCTTTTAAAAAGATAAATTAGATCAAAGCACTCTCCTGTTAAAAAGAAAAAATTGCTAACAGCTTCTCATATACCAGTGCGTGTGTGTGTGTGTGTGTGTGTGTGTGTGTGCGCGCGCCTTACTACAGTCCGCTAGGACTTCTACGGTGTGCCCTTTGCTTACCTATCCACCTCCGTTCCATGCATTCTCTCTCTTTCCTTTTCTACCATACTCGAGCCTTACAGGTCTTGCTAATGCTCTCCAAATACTTTTATTCCTATCCCACTTGGGCTCTTTATACTTTTTATGTCCTCTAGCTGGATGCTCTTCCCCCAAATCTTTAATTACTCAGATTTCTGCTGAAATGGTTCGCTTCTGTCTAAAATACTGGCCCTTACCCTTCTCAGGCTTCATTTTCTTCTTAGCAGTTACTAGTATCAGAAATTACTTACATAATGGAAGATTCTGAATTGTCTGTCTTCCTCACTAGAATAAAAGCTTCAGGAGGGGAGGAACATCTTCTGTTTTGTCCCCAATGTGTTTTCTACACCTGGAACGATGCCTGGCCTAGAGTAGACATTCAATAAATATATGTTTAAAAATACACATAAATAATATGTGATAACCATTTTAAATAGGAGGGCAAATGATGAAAATGATAATGATGGTTTTATGATGAAGATAATGGTTTGAGCTATTTACATCCTTTCGTTTCTTTGGACAACCAAGAGAGGTTGATTATCATGGAATGGTGGCCATGTCTCTCCCTTTATTTTGAGTTAAACAAGGAATAAGGCCAAATGCAAAGATAATACAAAGTGGGAACAAATCTCCTTGGAATTATGTATCTCCTATGTAGATAAAACCTGAGGTAAGCGTAGGATCTGAAATAGATATGAATTTACAGTCCTGACATTGAAGAAATCATAGCAGCTTCTGAATGACTACAAACAAGGAAAAAGACATCATCTTGGCAGTGAGCCACAATTATGCAGCCCTGGGGTCTGATGCACTGGCCAGCTCCCTGATGAAGCCTGCTTGAGGTGATATTTGGCAGAACACGGGACACATCCAAAGGAACAGCACAATAGTGATGTCATAAATCACCTCCAGGCCCAGGCAGGTACAAGCTAGGCAATCTGACTTCCATTGCTTTTTCCCTCCCATTGTCAGTAAATAAAGTCATAGAATTAAGGAGCCTAAGTAACCTAAAATATCAAGGCAGAATTAAGCACTGATATGCCCCTGTCCTGATCCGCTCCCTTTTATATTCAAAATCAGCTTGACTACATCTTGACCAGACAATAAAAATGCAAGGGTGATCTGACACTACATCACAATGGTTAAAGAAAGCTCCAAAGAAAGAGGAAAGTATCAACTCCCCATAGCTCATTAACAAATAAGCATGAGCTATGTACTCTTGATGGAAGCAGTTAGAACCATTTCTGTCCGACTTTCATTTCTGTCAACTTTTGAAGGGGTGCCTGGGTGGCTCAGTGGGTTAAAGCCTCTGCCTTCAGCTCGGGTCATGATCTCAGAGTCCTGGGATCGAGCCCCGCATCGGGCTCTCTGCTCAGCAGGGAGCCTGCTTCCCCTCCCCACCCTCCCCCCGCCTGCCTCTCTGCCTACTTGTGATCTCTTTCTCTTTGTCAAATAAATAAATAAAATCTTTAAAAAAAAAAAGAAAAGAAAAGAACTTTTGAATTTATAATTTATATGGAAAAGTTGACAACTCTATGAAATAACAAATTCTATATCTTCATGGAGAACATGATTTCTTAAAGCATGCATATTTCACATTTAACTTTTTAAAAACTATTTATTTATTTATTTATTTATTTATTTATTTATTTATTTATTTATTTTAGAGAGAGAATGTGTGTGCAAACAGCAGGAGGGGGGCCGCGGGAGAAAGAGAATCTCAAGCAGACTCCCCACTGAGTGTGGAACCCAAGACTGGGCCTGATCCCAGCAGCCTGAGATCATGACCTGAGTCAAAATCAAAAGTCAGATACTTAATTGACTGAGCCACCCAGGCTCAGGCACCCCTCACATTTAACTTTTAATATCACATTATATATACATCAACTGTTGACATAAGGCCCTTCTAACACTTCCGTGGTTTCTCTACTGGATGCATGTTGCCCCACAATTCCAGCAGTAATTTAAGTGGACGACATCCCTTGAACTCCTACTAATGTGTGAGGCAGATTTCCAGGTTTTAAGGGCATGTAAAGACCCTTAAAGCCCTTTGATGACCTCACACAATTAAACGATGGAGAGAAACGTGTGACATACGTCAGAAAGGGTCTGAAAAAATTTAATGAATATGAGTGCATGTTTTACTTAGTTATTGAGATTTCTGTTGTGATGAGGGGACGTCTCTTTGCCAACAGAAAAACAAAAGGAGCTGTTAAGACTGTATCAATTTAAAAATAAAATAGAGGCTCATTCAAGTTGACATTCTAGTTCACCCCTTGAGGCTTCCCCTCTGCTTGAAAGACAGAATCTTAAAGAAGAAACAGAAAGTGAAACGGTGAGGAAGCGGAGATGACGCAGAGGCAGAACATGCCACGCGTCAGAAATGCTGTAATATTATCACAAGAAATAACGAATGTATTGCATC
>CM053610.1:113351798-113433017 GCA_028646535.1 Procyon lotor
ATTTAAAAATAAAATAGAGGCTCATTCAAGTTGACATTCTAGTTCACCCCTTGAGGCTTCCCCTCTGCTTGAAAGACAGAATCTTAAAGAAGAAACAGAAAGTGAAACGGTGAGGAAGCGGAGATGACGCAGAGGCAGAACATGCCACGCGTCAGAAATGCTGTAATATTATCACAAGAAATAACGAATGTATTGCATCCATGAGAAGAAAATATACTGACTCCACAAAGTTAGAAGTGGATATTATCTAAACTTTAAACAAGGAAGAATAAGAAACACACACTTAAATATTAGTGGAAAATATTATAGAGGAAATTTCCTAGAAAGTAAGACAACAAATACAAATAAAGACAACAGGGAGAAAAGATAAGAAAATGTTACAGATTTTCTACAAAGACAAAGGTGAAGGATTGTATAAAACTTTTGCTTTTGAATTCAGTGTGGTGGCTTGGAGGAGACCGATATTTCATTGAGAAACACTAATGAAATGCGAGTTTTTAAAAGATAAACTATTTAAAGGCATCAAAGAACTATGGAAGAAGAAAAAAGAAAAGAAAAGAAAAAGAAAAAAGGGGAAAAAAGAAAAAGACTGGGGGAAGGAGAAAGATTCCAGAGTGGATAAACTCAGGATAAACCCAGGGAGGAAATTGACATTCTAAAGCCACTTCCTTTCTGGAGACATTTATTTGCTGATTCTGGGCAAGGGCAAAAGCTGAAAATCCAGACTCTGTCCAGCAGAGGAGCACAGCTGCCCCAGGACATAGCACTAAGAGGCTCTGGTGGTCTTGGGAGGCTGGAGAGCAAAACTGAAGACAGAAAGGATAAGATCTTAATGAGCAGAAGGTGGTCCAGGAATGACAAAGTCATGCAGACACTTTCTGCCAGAAGTTACTCACTAAATCACAAAATTGCATGGGATGGAAAGCTAAAACACCTAAGCTAGAAACCTGTGAAAGGTTTTAGATGCTGCTGAGGCAAGAATTAAGAGTTCAAGATCGATCAGTGGTCAGTCAGGGTCCTGGTGACTACACCAAGCTCTTGGTTAAAAATACCAGAGGACTTTGTATTAGGAGCAAGTGCAAACCAGAGAGAAACAGGCCCTAACGGAAATGGAACTGAACCTAGACCAACCCAGTTCCTGATCAAATTAAGATTATCAGCCTCCACTTTTTATGTGCAATGGGGAAAAATGGTAACTCTTTTTGTGCTGAAAAGTTACAGTATCAGAGCCTCTATCATTTTTTTTTTGCCTCTATCATTTTTTTAACACAATGTCTAGTATTCGATAAAATTGTAGTAGACATTCCAAGCCATAAGAACCAATAATAAAAGCCAAAAGAAGAAAGAAAGAGCAGAAACACCCATTTTCCTCTGGTGTTATAGTAGCTGTAGATCCACACATAAAACAAAAACGAAGAATATAAAACCTAATGCATACCTCTCAGGATGTAAGCAACCTAACCTCAAATGAATCAGATACCTAATGATAAAACTTGCCCCATAAAACATCAAGAAAAGACAGGAGAAAATCTCTGTGGCCTTGAGTTAGGTAAAATTTTCAAATTTATGACATCAAAACCATACTCCGGAAAAGTAAAGAAATGACAAATTGAGCTTCCCCAAAATTAAGAACTGCACAGACTGAGAGAAAATGTGTGTAAATCACACATCAGATATAAGAAATGTATCCAGAATGTATAAAGGAATTTAACAATTCAGTAAGAAGAAACAACAGAATACAAAAATAAAAAGGCGAAAAGATGTGAACAGCCACTTCACAAAAGAAGATAGAGAATAGCAAATAAGTCTATTAAAGGATGCTAAGAATAATTACTCATTAGGAAAATACAAATTAAGACCACAGTATACCTATACATACATAGTAATGTATCTACTATTAAAATAACTGATTGCACCCAGTCTTGATGAGAAGGTAGATGCTTGAAACTTTCATATGTAGCTGGTTCATAAAATGGTATAAAAACTCCAGAAAACAGTTTAGTAGTTTTGTTTTGTTTTTTAAAGACAAACATACACCTACTGTGTGACTGAACCATTGTGCTCTTATGTATTTATTTATCTAAGACCAGTAAAAGCGTACATCCACACAAAGACTTATGCATAGATATACATAATAGGTTTATTTGTAGAAGCCCCCAAATTGGAGAACTCCCACTTTATGATTTTAAGACTTACTACAAATATATAGTGTAATCAAAACAATGTGATCCTGATATAAAGATGGACTTGTATGAACAAATGGAATAGAATTGAGAGTCCATATTAAATTCCTATGTCTGTGGCCAATTGACTCAACAAGGGCACCAAGTCCATTCGATGGGGGAAAATAGTCTTTTCAGCAAATGGTGCTAGAACAACTGGAATTCCAAATGCAAGGAATTAAGTTGGACATTTCCTTCACACCATATACAAAAAATAATTCCAAATGGACAACTGACTTAAATATATGAGCTAAAACGACACAATTCATAGGAAAGAGTCTTCATAATTTGGATTTGGTTCTATAGATTCTCAGATATGATACTAAATGACGAAAGGAAAACTAGATAACTTGAACCTCATTAAAATTAAAAACTCTTATACATCAGAGACATTATTAAGGAAGCAAAAAGAATATCAGGGCTGACAAACCATGAAAAGACATAGAGGATACTTGAATGCATATCACTAAATGGAAGAAGCCAATCTGAAAAGGCTACATACTATTCAATTCCAACTTTATGACATCATGAAAAAGCAAAACTAGAGGCAGTAAGAAGACAGGAGGTTTGTCTGGAGGAGGAGGAGACAAGATGAACAGGCGGAGCACGGGACATTTTTAGTGCAGTGAAAGTACTCTGTGTGATGGTGTAATGATAGATATGTGATAAACAGTTTGGCAAACCCACAGAATCTAAAATACAGAGAAGGAGCCCTAGTGTAAACTGTTGACTTTAATAATAGTACATCAGTATTAGTTCATCAGGTGTAACAAATGTGCCATACCAATACAAGATGTCAATAAATAGGAGAACCTGGGGCCAAGAGAGTGGGGATTATATGAGAACTCTGTTCTTCCTATTCAGTTTTTCTGTAAATCTCATGCTTCTCTAAGAAATAATGTCCCATTGATGGGGGGGGGGACTAGTAAGTGTGACCTAAAGAATGACCAGCTTGATAATTTTAATTCTTTCTCTTAGGTTTTTTGAAGTGGGCCCTTGTAGTACAGTTTGGGGACTGGGAAGATGGGCCTCCCACCTAAAGCCCATAGTTCCTGCCCATCTTCTCTATTTGTCAAGAAAGCATAGTAATTTGAGTTCTTTCTTAAAGCGTTTGGCATTAGACACAACCATGAGCTGTCTGTGATTTTTACTGTGCCTTTTTGTTTCTTCAAAGTACACCACTACTCTAACTGGTAAGAATGTCAAGAGGAGATAAAAGCAATTAAAGACAGAGCCAGTCAAATAAGAATGATCTTCATCCAAACTATCCACATTTTTGTCTCTTAGATTTAATCGTATCATTGACTCTTATGTGGCATATATCTTACTATAAAACTGATTTTGATCAAATATTTTGTTTTGTTTTGGTTTTGATGTGGTGGCTTGATCCCTGATTCTGTTTACTCTTTCCACTGAAGTGATCCAAGCCTCTGCTTCTGATTACACTATGTAATTGTAGCCCAGCGAGTTATTTGGCCAATAAGGGATTTTTACTTCAACAAAAATTGATGTTTTTCCAGCAAAAGTCATTATAATGGAAAAGTTATGTTGTTCTTGGGTATCCATGTGAATTTGTAGGATTGAGGATAAAGTTATGGAATAATGATTCCTTTTGTGAACTGATTGCTTACAATTGTTTAAACATTTCATGCTATAAGAAACATTCCATATTCTAGCCAAAACTTCTTTAATAAAACCACCTCCTTCTGTCGTAAGTTAAATGTTACTGAATTCAAATATCTGCAGCAGAAGATTTTCATCTATCTGATATAGTTCTCATATGATGTGTTGGGACAGAAAAGGGAGAACATAAGAAATCTTTGTCTTATCAATCCCTTAAGAAAGCCAAGTAAGTTCAACAAATATTTATTGAATGCCTAATTAATGCCAGGCACTATTCTAGCATGCAAAGCCCATAGTTCTTGCCCTCACGGAGCATACATCCATTGTAGGAAGATAAACAATATGTATATTGTTTCTCATTGTGTGTGTGTGTATTTATATATACACACACATACATACATAACTTCTAGTATAAAAAAAGCAGTAAGGGCTGCAATGAGAAGACAGGGTATTTGTGGGATAGAGGGTAACTGGGGAGAGTTACTACTACCTGTCTCAGGGGACAGCATTTAAGTAGAGGCCTGAAGAATAAGGGGTTCTGGAGAAAATCTAGAAATAACCTTATTTACAAACTAATGTGTCAGCTTCCCACCATTTCACGGATGCTACAAAAAGACACATGATACCAAGGTCAGAGATGGAGGATAGTTTGCAAAGTTGTCGATACCAGAGGGTCAACATTTTGCGGCCATCCTCAAGCCACAATTCCAGTAGGCAGATGCAAAGGAAACAAGATGGTCCCTGAATAAGCAGTGTGTTGCATTGTGGTACAGAGATTCTGAGCTTAGGGGAGCTAAGTCTTTTAGAATAGGCAGTAATCATGCCTGACCTTGCTATTTCTGTCTTCTGAATGTTCATTATACAAACACCCCTGAAAAGATATTCGGGAACGAAACAAAATCAGTTCCCTGCTCATGGGGTGTGTAGAAATCTAAGAGACACAGGAAGAATTGATTCCTAATAGTATCTACTCCCCCTCCAATCCCACATGTCTCAAATTCTGACCAGTTTTCCTATAAGTGTATGCCACTATATCAACCATCCTGATTAATCTTATTGACAGAGGATGGGAATCCATTAAACTCTGTAATATATAATTTAATGAAGACTACTAGCAACAGGACTTCAAGTAGTGGAATGAGTCCAACCTACACTACTGAGCCTAAATCCAAGGATTTATCAAGCCTCAAATCCAACCAGCAAAGCAAATTCTATAAACCATCAAAGTCTATCTCAGAAAACCAGGTTCTTAAAAAGAGTTCTTAGGAACTTCAGAACTAAATTTTCTGACTTTTTTACTTGATCTGAGGCATTGATATAGGTAGAATAGAATGTCTTTGTGATTGCACAAACTCTGGTTTGGTCTATAAAAAAGAAGGCACTGGAAATCCTGTCATCCCCAACAACCCTGGTCGGTGAGTCGGGCTGACTTCAAAGCCTTCCAGGGCTGAAGTAATGTCGCTGACCTTTTCAACCATAGAGAGAGACATATTTTCTGCCACTTTTTTAATGGAATGACTCCCATCCAAGGACGACTATCTGCAGGGTACACATAAATAAAGAGTCCATTATCCCTCCATGAGGATTCCTGCCTGTGGTCATCTGAATGATACCAACCTATGACATTCTTAAACACTGGAAGATCTCTTGTGACCACCCTTAGTCACCGTGTTTCCACAGTGATGGCGAGTTAATGCCTGGGCCCTACACAACTGTAGCTTGAGGTGCCCTTGGACAGAAAGTGTTATTTAAAATTGTTAGGAACCCCGCAACTTCCATCAATCAGAAGGCATAGGATGAATCCAAAATAACCTCCCCACCAGCTTGGACGCATTGGGCTGCCCAGCTCAGTTTAAATAACTAGGTTTAATGCTTCTTTGGGGAGCAAATGAATGATGGGAGTCTGACCCGTCCTGTTTGCCCACCTTATCAGAGAAGTGACGCATGTTTGTCCTTGGATTGACAGAGCAATGGTCAAGGCATTGGGGGTGGGACGACATTCCAGTGAAGGTGTTGGCAGATGTTTTGTATGGGTGGTGAAGGATGTGGGCCCACCCCTTGCTCTTTGTGGTAGATTTCCCAGTAACGTTAAGAATGGCAATTCGAACATGGAGTTTCCTAGTAGAAGGTGTCGCACAAGCACAGGCAACAGTTTGGGAGAGCTGCGTCAAGGCATTTTCCCTTGTGAGGAAAGTTCCAAGGACAGTTGTGAAAGATACAGATCACGTTTGTCCTTTTCTCCCCCATTCCTCTTGGGGTTTGGGATGTCCCACTTCAGGTGTGAGGGTTGCTCTCACTACCCCCCCCCTAACAAAATCTGTGTGTCCTCTTCCAGTGGCCAAAACATTCCATCAGTCCCAGCGGAGAATAGGCCCTCACCCCAGGTATCTTTGTGATGAGTGGGGACTAACGTTTCCCACAACTGGACAGCCGTCCTTCTTGCATGTACAGATGGGGCTAGCTCGGCTGTATTCTTCAATACACCATTTCCGTTTGACCTACCAAGCCTGTTGGGTTACCATCTTTTCTTTTCCAGAATATTATGTATCTGTCCCATACTTGCAACTGACAGTCAAGGCCTATGAAGGACTTGAGATTTTACTTGCCTGCCATCGTTCCATTGATGCTGGGGAAGAAAACAAAACAAAACAAAACACTAGGCTTCTGAATCCTACAGGAATGGTAGTCTCACCCACAGCTATAGCAAGACCAAAGTATCAGCATTTTGTGCCAGTTGCGTGTCCCAGATTCCCACAGGGCAGTGCGAAGAGGGGTGAGTGCAGTACAAATTCAGTGTCCTATAGTATAGAGGAGACACTCTGGGCTTAGAGAACCCTAATTTTTTATAATGGGGAGTAAGCATGCCTGCCCTTTTCTCCAGAGAGAGACATCCTCTCTATTTTTCAGGCTTGCTTGGTATACAAGCATTCTTGAAATGATGGTCTGAAGCAGGGCATCCAGTGCCTCTCTCATAAAAGAAGCATAACACAAGAGACGTGTGGAGAATTGTGTCCCACGAAGACTTTATGTCAGAAAGCACAGCAAGGACAAACACCCAGAGGCTAAAAGATGGGAAGAACTTGGCATGTGACAGGGATGGAAAGAAGCCAGTCTTTCAGGAACTAAAGGGCAAGTGGGAAGAAATGAGGCATGGGCCACGCTGTGGACGATCTTCTAAGGCCCGGTAGGGAATGATAAGGAAAACCAGAAATCCGATTTTCTGCCTTTCATTTTGTAAGGTGGGGGCTCTGAGAAAAATGTACCCTATCGTAAAAAATCCACTGACTTAACTGTAGGTTGAATTCCTTTTTTGCCTGTTCTACTCAAATTAAAACTGGGGTCAGCATGAGGAAAAAGGGTAGAGCAGACATTGCAACCAAAAGAGACATTGCAGGGTTCAAGTTCAATGACACACTGACAGAATTACACTCACTTTCATTTCAGAAGATTAGTCGGATATAGGATTCTGACACCTCAAGGGGAAGAGTGGGAAAGAGGATCTATACCTCATAGCATGGACCACAACTGTTAGTTGTGATTAAAACAAACAAACACTTACCTAATCATGGGAGCAATTTAAATAAAAGTAATCATTTCCACTGGCACTTTTAAAAATAATAATTATGGTAAACTTTCAGGGCAATAATTCACGATATATAACATCACCCTGCAGAAATTACCTTGCCGTTGAGTCCACTTCATCCCTAATTTTCAATTTTCTAGTTGTAGTCTGCTTTTCTTTTTAACATTTTCTAATGTACATACATATTTGATATTGAAGGCACAAATTCCTATATGTATGAATTTTTCCAGATAGAAAAGTTGGTCTTATTTAAATGTGGCTGCCTGCCAAGCTGCTGGTGGAGTCCCAGCCCGAACGAAGATTTAGAAGGACAGCCAACCTTTAGAGCAAAAGTGAGGACTATTTTTGTATCGCAAAAGCCTTGGTTTTATGTTTATTTGTAAGATTTTGGCAGCTATTTTAGGATGTTTCTGAGTTGCAATAAGAAACATTATGTCCATGAATTTGGAAAAAGAGGGAAAAATTAAAAATAAAAATGATTTTAGCGTATGGATTTTTTTTTAATTTAAATTCATTATCAAACAGATTTTGATATTCTTGTGTGGGTTTTGTGTAGGGGGATGTGTCTCTTCTAGCTGGCTGCTTCAGGAAGATGCTTGACGGGGAAAATAAAGATCTTTTTAAAAGATTCTATGTTCTAGTTTTCCAAAGTACATTTTTAAACTTGTAAGAAAGTTTATGACTACGGGGATGGTGATTTCACACTGGCTGCAGGGACGCGAGCCACGGGCCAGGGGACTCCTGAGTTGACTGGACATTAAGGAGAAGAGCTGAAAGCCCTCTCGGGCTTGGGTGCTGGATTCAGACGACACTCTGATCCGTGGCCTTGAGCAAGTCACTTTGTCTGTCAAAGCCTTACTTAGACTTCTTAGATTTCGGGTGGATAAATTCGGGGATCGTTAATGAATTTGCATTAACCATCAGCATCCTATTCTAGGAAGCATCCAAGTAACTAAACTGGAACATGCCTAGACTTTACCTCTATTGCAAAGACTATCACTGATAGTCTTTGTAATAATATCAGTTATAATTTATTGAAACCTGCTATTGAACCACAACACAGTCAAGCTTGCAAATTTCTATCTACTCCACACAATAACACTGTCTATGGGCATAAGTAGCCAAATTTTTTCAGATGAAGAAACAAAGTTCATTATGTAGGAAGAGAAAATTGATATAATCTACCTATGTCTTTAAACGTTAGAGAGTGCTACTAGAGTAGCCTTTGTTGAGTGTCCACATGGGGCCAGACGTCATTCTAGACTCTTGCCATAGTATGTGATTTTTATATTTAATTCCTGGCAGTGCTGTGAGGTTAGTATTTCTGCCTCCATTTTACAGACCTGGGAATGGAGAATCCTACGTCTAGAGACTTTCCAGCATCTCAGTTATTAATAATAAGAGGTGGGTTGGAGTTTAAACCATTCTGACCTGATCTTTGTCTCCTGTCCCTTCATAGTTCCCATTTGTCTTCTCAAATGCCGTGGTGAGTGCTCCTTCTCTGGACTGCACCAGAACGAATCTCTGCTCTGGAATAATTAAGTCTGACGTGTATGGAAAACATAAGCAGGAATACCCACACGTCTCTGCAAGACAGATCTGGCTAAAATAAGTGTTAGGTCTAGAAATAAGAATATATTCTGTGTGAACACGTTCTTTTCTTTCTCTGTTACTCTTTGTAGTTAATCGACTCCTTTACCAGATGTTATCGTGTGTAGCAGCTATTATAAATAGGACCATTTCACAGATGAGAAAACTGAAGTTCAAGCACATAATGCCCGCTCCTTCCACCTCACTTTGTTGGTTCCCTGCTCATGGGAAAAGGGAGGTGTATCACTGACAGATGTCTTTCTTTCCCTAGTTTGCTCATGTGCTAGTTTCACAATGGTGAGGTCTCCAGTGAAGCTTTGGTGATCTCACGGAGGGTGACAAAGGAAGTGAGAAAGTTGATATCTCACATTATTGTCACAATAAAACACTTCCCATCTCCATGAGAGTCCTTTATGGTTCCAAGTCTCAAAAAATTTGAATCTCAGATATTTTAAAATATTCTTTTTTAGTAAAAGTATGTCTTGTGTCATATTTTGGACATACTTATACTAAAACCCATTCTTTATTTATCTGAAATTCAAATTGATATGGGCATCCTGCACTTTATCCGGTGACCCTAATACCAACTTTATGACTAGCCCTATCCCACGAACTAGAGAAGGAAAGATACATAAAACACAGTTCCTCCCTTAGAAAACACACGACCCCGCAAGAAGACACATTAGGCAGACAGAATATGGCATAAAACTCAATAACAGAAATATTCGATAATGATGAGTTAGTTCTGTTTGTTGGGGACTTAACACTGTGCCAGGGGTTGCATGTATTATCTCAGATTAATTCTCATGGCACCCTAGAAACAGCTGTTATTATCGCAGGCTCTGTCTTGTAGGTGAGGGGACTGGGGCCAGAAGGAGATAAATGAATTGCTAAGAGCCTCTGAGTCATAGTGGCTGAGTTGGGACTGAACCTTAGATCCTTCAACCCAACCCCATCCTTCAACTGCCCCACGGGGCTGCTCCCACAGACCCTGCCAACCGTCCCGCTAACTGGACACGGGCTGTCACAGAAGGGAGATGGGACATTTGTCTCTTGGTGATTGGGTCTTGAAGAATCAATAACTATCCACCACGTGGATAAAGGACAAAGGCCTGAGTTTAAGGAGAGAGAAAACAGCAGGCAGAAAACGTAACACAAACAGAGGCATAAAGGTGTGAAGTACGTGATTGTTTGGGGGAACAGTGAAGAGGTTTTTGGAGGCAAATGTGTGCAGAGAAAGCTAATGAAGTAAAGCGCCACGTAAGTTTAGAAGAGCCTTGGGAGCCACGCCAAAGAGTTAGAACTTCACCCCAGGGACACAGAGAAATATAATGAAATCTTTATTTTATAAAATTACTGTGGCCATCAAAGAGGAGGAGGGGATGAAGGATGGAACTCCAGGAAAGAGACTTAGAGCCATAAGTGCAGGAAGATGTCCAGTCAGGGGGGATGAGCACAAAGCAAGGGGATGAAAGGAAGAAACACAGCTTATCGGCCATGGAGCATCAACAGGACATGATTTCTCAAGAGACGAGAGGAAGGAGTTGAAGAAGACTCTGCAGACTCTTGCTGGCCCCGCTGGGTGAACGACAGCAGAATCAGTCCACTTCGACCACCTGCTCTGTTCCCATCCCCTCCCCCCGACCCAGCTTCTGGTTGCCTCAGTGGCCCGTAGGTTCTGAAAAGGCCATTTTGACACTTTATTGCAACTTCCTAAAAAGCCACCATTGACCTTTTTTTTTTTATTATTATCAAGGAAATCTAAGGAAGAAAGAAGCTGGCAAAAATGAGGACCCAGGTGACTAAAACTCAGTTCTAGAGAAAGCCAACTAACTCTGTATAAGCCTTTTTGTTTGCAAAAACTAAAAGCCCAAATACGACAGCTGATATAGTTACTCTAATAAGTTACGAATCGGCAAAACAAAATAAAACGTGATGGACAATTCAAGGGAATCTGGCTCCAGTTAAAATAGCCACAAAGCATTCTCTGGGCGCCTTATTTGTCATTAACTTCAGCAGTGGACCAACCAAACACAGCTGCCGTCCAGGCCCTTCTCCCTGGGGCCACCTCCCCCCCAAGGTCACCGAGTGCTATAGAAAACCACCGAGAACTGAACTGAGTCTTTCCTTGATGCGCACGTTGACTTCTCGCCCAAACTCTGGCGACAAGTCCGTGGTGTAAGCCAGTTGAGTGCTTTTCAACCACTACTATGTGGAGTTAAAAATACACAGCCGCTGCCCACTCTTCGTTCCTTAGAACAGTCCTGGCAACAAGATGTTGCTTTTCACGACATTTCCCCCCCCCCTTTTTTTTTTCCTCTCCAGGGAAGGGATTGAAAATAATTTATTCTTAATATTATGCCTGCCTAGTATCTGAGAGTGAAGATAAGCTTGAATGCTGTGCTCCAGATAAATTGCTTAGGCAGTAAGAAGCTGGCGGGCGGGGATCGGGGATTATCGTGAGTCCTGCGCATTTCACTTTATGCTGCCAGCCCTGAATTAGGTTGAACTCTTAGGTTTACTTGGGGTGTCGTATGGGCCTTGAAAATGTAATAATAGATGCAAGGGAGAAAGTATGACAGCGATGGTGACTTACTTCCCTTCCAGGTCAGATGGGCAAGGTGTACATTTCTCAACACCAAACACAGAGGCCAGGGCCCAGGTGGGCAGGCTCTTCGGGATACGCTAAGAGATGGAAGCCCCTTATATTCTGTCTCTACTGACCCTCCACGTATGTGGAGACTCTTCACTGACTGAGAGCTGGTCTCACCTCCTGATGACTCTCCCAGAGCAGAGTCGGGAGGAAGACGTGTGAAAACAAAAGGCAGGGCACTTATGAGTGGGACTCAGGACCCGGGAGAACCATCTGGAATCCTAGTGGGTAGATCTCCTTAAAAGAAGTCACTCTTCTTTGCTTCTCACATCTATTTGATTAAGTATTTGCAGTATTTGGCACTGAGATCTGATTCACCTTTGGAACATTCCTTTTCAGTTCTCTATCTGTTGGCCTATGATGGCGAGCATCGCTGTATCTTAACAAGAGATTCCATGTCTTATACACAGTACTTAGGTCAGCACTATGCTTTCCCTGGTTGTTAGAGGACTCTCCTTTCGTCAAAGATCCAAAACAGTGCAGGTTGTCCGCAGACTGTTGTCATTGAAAGAAAAAGTTGACAGTGGATACCGAGACCGCAGGTAACATACTAAAACAAAGGCTAAATAAAATTTTGAAGTCAGTCTATTGACTGTATGCATTTCGCTTAAATATTTTGTCTTCCGTGAGTTCAGGTGAGCCATGAACTACCGCATATGTCTGAGAACGGAAAGAGATGAATAGCAATTAGCAGTTAAGTGCATTTTTAAAACCTTTTATGGGCTGCGTGATAGATTTGGGTCCTGCCAAAGTGGCATCAAGACCTCAGTTTTCATAAGAAAAGGGATGGGATGGCAGCCTTCTTTTGGTCACATCATTGCCAGAGCAGAAAAGCTGCTGGCCAGGGAACACAGACAATACTCTCTGAGTGGAACGTGCTGTATGTTGTCAAAATTTACATTGTGCGGTTATAAAAGGATACACATTTAAAGCTATGTCACGTATCTTTGACCCAATTTTCTTATTGTTGATATTAGAGTTTGGGCTTAAATTATATCTCAAGTACCTGCGAATTGATGGGCACGGGACTCTAAGCCTTGGAATATATCAGACTGATGGTTTGAAGAAGCGGGATCATATTATTTACACAGCGAGATCAGGTGCTGTGACTAAACGGCCAGAACTACAGTTTACGTATTTAACCACCGTCACATTTGACCTGGTCCGGCCAAATTTCCTAAATCACAGAGCTAAGAGTATCAATTTTGATGCTTAAAACTTGTCAAAAAATAACACCATTCTCCAGAACTCTCCCTGAGCGCAGCTCCCCAGCGCTGCCTCTACCGGCCACCGCTTCCTTATTCTGTGTCTTCCAGCCACGCAGGGCAACCTGGTGACCCCTGGACTCACCGTGGGCCTCCCTGCCCCTGTGCCTTTGCATGTACTTCAGCTATAACTATCCCCCACAAGACCCTTCCTTCCTTCTCCCCAGCCCGGGGATCTTTCACATCTTTGCTATTTTACCCATCCTTCAAGATCCACTTCAAGTACCATTCATTCCTGGAGAAATTCCTGATTCTCCAACCAAATGGAAGCTTTCTCTCTTTTAAAGCCCGAGCCTGAAGTATGCCTTCTAGAACCTTCTGCTGCCTCCACTCTGCATTGTACTTGTCTTTTAACAGTGTCACTTTCTAACTGTTGGATTATAAATCCTCTAAGGAAAGGGACCATGGAGTCCTCTGGTCGGTACTCTCCCCATCCTGTAGCTCAGTTTCTTGTTCTTAGTAGCTGTTAATACATATTTATTAATGAAAATGAATCTGTGGTAACAGATTTGATGAGACTCTGTAAGCAGAGTGGTAGACGATGGAAGCCACTTGGTACAATAGGAGGAGACCCAGCCCCCATCCCTGGCTTCTGGGTTCTGCAGTGAACGCTCTGTGAGGAGAGCCAGTGAGACTTCTCATCCGTGTGTCCCCAGGAGTCGTGTCCAGGACATACTGAGTGGAAAGTGTTCAGACGTCTGCGGCACCAAATTGCCACTTACTGAGATTTTATCTGGGAAGATCTCTCCAATTCTGTAAGCCTCAATTCCTTCCTGACAAGATGAGGGTCACTGATGGAGTGACTTCTTTTCAAATTGTTTTCACATTTTTGGTTTAAGGGTTTTGTTTCTGTTTTTTGTTTTTGTGTTCGTGTTCTCCAATGTACATAACTATGAGATTCTCCAGTAGTGCCCTCCAGTCATATTCTCTGGGAATAATTATATTACCTTTTACTGTTAGGTGGGTCTGATTTGTTGTTTTGTGCTTTGTGCTATTTGTGGAATCCCACCCTCAGGTGGATGCACATTTACACAGTGTTGCATGACTGTGGTTCCAGAGGAAATGAAAGCAATCACAAAGCAGAGGAACACCTCAGGTGTCCATGGAGCCAACATCCCACACACCAGCATGCTGTCCAGGCCCTCAAGCCCTCTTCCCTGACAAATAGTGCTCTGATGGACGCACCAGGGAAAAGACGGTCCCAGCTTTTGATTCCAAACTCAGCAAAAAATTCCCTCTCCAGCAAATTAACAACTGTGATGCATCCTAAGAGGAACCCATAATTCTTGGTAGTCATAGCTTTGACCTATGACCATAGACTGAGCACCCTTTCTCTGATGATGATTAGGTGGGAAATGCATTGTCCAAGGGGTGGTTTCTGTGTACTGCTTAAAAAAAAAAAAAAAAAATAATAATAATAGTAATAATAAAAGGCAATTCACTAAGCTATGGCTACTGTGGTGGTTTGGTCACTAGTTTTCTGCAGTAAATGACAAGCCTACGTCCCTGTAAGCGGCAGCCACAGTGGTCTTTTTGCTGCCCCTTCGCACTTGCACAAGGCTAATTGCTTTTCATATTCCGACAAGAGTGGGACCCTTTCAGAGCCCAGTTCTGGACTTGAAAAGTTCAGGCCGCCTTTTCACTGACATTTCTGCTTTAATGCATTTTGCTACAAAATTCAGTAATGCGAAGTTCTCTGGGTAGCACAGAACTAAGACCCAGGCTCTCGGTCACATAGGGGGAAATACTTGTGTATATTGAGGACACTCCAGAGTGGAAGAGGAGGGTCTGGAAGACCTGAGAAGTCTATTTGGAATCTCTCGAGGGAGTTCCTGACAGGCCCAAGGGCAGGGCCATGTCCAGATTTGGAACAAAGAGGAGGGCTGCTCCATGCAAACCGAATGTTCACGAACACCTTCCCTCCGGCCCAGCCGTGTTTAGTGCAGCACCCCTTGTATTTGGGAGCTGTTTTCTCTCCGTGAAATGACAGAGAAGAATAAAAAAGGAGAAAAGTAGGAATACTCCATCTCCCCAGGAATGATACTTAATGCTCATCCATTCTAAGCAAAAAATAACATTTTTCAGTCAAGTTCTTCTTAACCATTTCTAAGGGATGAAAATCTTAAACATTATGTGATATAAAATGTCATATGGGTATAATACTTAAAAAAAATCAGTATTCTGTGGGGGGAAAATGCCCAAAGGACTTAGGTGACTATATAATATTGTGTCACTATAAATTATAGTAGAGTCTTGACTCCGAATTCATTTGTGGTATTTTAAAAATTATTGTTTATAAAGCTTATAACCCTCATCTTAAAAAATGTCTCCCTCTGAGCAGGCATCCTTTCGTTGGTCGTACAACTATTTCCCACTGGCCCTACCTCAGGACCCCCATGCCCTTGGCTCTCTCTGCCCTCATATCTATCACTCTATTAGGCCTATCTTCAAATGTTCTCTCTGCCTCCGTGTATTGCTTTCAATGGCTCCAGCCTTCATTTTTTATTCTCCCTCTTTTCAAAAGTCTGGACCCAAAGTACATGTATATTCTTATTTCCTATTATGCCCCAGTGTGAGCTCCAAACCAACTCTTATATAGCAAGACTAGAGCTGGAAGGAGCCCGGAGCCCACCCAGTCTTCATCCCTCCCAGGGATACTGACGGGGGCCTGCCCATCAACTACACTTTGAGTATCAAGCAAGGTTTTAAGACCCAACTCTGACTCAGCACTAGCCCTGGATTCTAAATGTGATAAATGGATCTCTTCTGCGTTATCCTGAGAGCCAGTGCCAAATGCACATTGTGTTGGGTTCCTAACTGTTACCGTTTCCTGTACCTGAAGATTGAACGTTGTTCATTAATTTCCAGTCCATTTCCAGGGCTGATGTCCTGCTTCCATCCTGTGAAACTGGTCTCAAGATCAAGAGTCATGCCCTCAAATCCCAAATGCTATGTTTGGGACTTTGATGCCACCTGATAACATCTGTCCGAAGGCTTGCTGTCTCTGGGCTGCTGCTTCTCCCAGCCACACGTGCTGCCGGATTTATCAGCTTCCCACCATTCACCTGTCATGAGGTTCCTAACCCTGAATGCTTTTCTAGGCCTCCAGCATTACTCATTGCAGTTTCTTCCTGAGTCTTCCTGTTCACACGAGCCCCCTTGGGAATGAACTTTTAAGGGGCAAAGTACCTCAGTCATGTTCTATGGTTATGAAATTCCCCTTCTCAAAGAAGTATCATTTTACTGAGTCAACGTTTAGAATTAGTGATTCTAAGCAGAGTTAAAATAGAACTTACTTCCCCCAAAGGGATAAAATTCAGAAAGATGCTGCACTTGTATTGAAGCTCCCTAATTGTGTCTGAAAGACAAGGGTTTGAGTTTTATACGTTCAATTTTGTTCAAATTAAAAAAATGAAGATGTCTATCGATGAACCTCCAAATTATCTGTTCATCCTCAACCTACCTCCGGGGCACCATCCCTGTGCATGTCCCAGATGTGGTCACACGGAAGCCCAGATGGTACCCAGGCATGTTCCTCCTCTTCCCCACATAGCTTAGCTGCCTGTGTTCAGCCCGTGGCCATAGCATCCTTCTGGTCACGGGCTAAAAATCTGTTCATCATTGAATCTTTTCGTCTTACCTTGCCAGCCACACTACATCAGCGACCGAGTCTTTCTGCTCCTCCTTCCCCTGTTTAGCTCCGACCCACCTGTCTTTTCCATTTCCTTTGTCATTACCCCGGGGTAGCAATTATTACCTCTAATCTGTACTCATATAATAAACCTCAACTGGTTTCTGGGCCTCTGTTCTCCCCTTTCTGCACTTTTTCTTTTACACATTGCTTCCACCTTCATTGCCTATCTCCAGAACGTTGTCCATCCAACAAAATAAAGACCATCGACATGACCAGGCACGTACTTCTCAGGTGGTACAAAGGGCTTCCCTAATCTGTCATTCACCTGTACCCCAATCTAAAGCTCTGTGAGTATATTGTCACAGAGCTCATGAGACGTTCTCTCAAACATTATTTCCTTTGATAATTGCATCAGCCCTGTGAATTGAGCTAGCATCTGTGACCTTGATTTTATTTTTCCATTCTACCAACGGGGAAGCAACTGTACACACAATTGCATGCCGGTCCAAGAGATCGCACTACTTACTCAAAGTCACACTGGGAGTCAGAGGGTGAGCAAGCCTGCAACTCACACCCCTCGGTTCTTCTCCCTACCTGTGAATTTTCACTGAAATGTCAGATCTGAAAACGCCTTGCTCGTTCTGTGAGCGGAACTAATTCCTTCTGCCCTAGGTCCCCAAAGACTCTCCACAAATATCTGCTATGACATGCATCACGTGCCAAAGGAGTCTTCATCCTCCTGTTAGTCAACAGTGGGATTCTTGCAGGCCCGAGCCATGCTTTTGTTCCTGCTTTGCATTTTGTCGTCCCGCAGTGTCTGGCACACAGCAACAGGAAGTGCCTTATAATGAACAATTACATCGCGTTATCAAGTACTTTGAGACATGTACTGATTCTAGCGAAGGGCTGCATTCCTGTGCGCTTACAGAAATCCCAATCATTTTCATTGTGGTAGAGAAGATTGTTTGTTCTATGGCATATATAAATGTGAATCTTGCTAAACTCGAGGCCAGAATTCACTTTGGAACATCAACGAGCCATTCTGTTTTATAACAGTAAGTAAATTGTGTACGACTGACCTCAACTTCTGCCCTGAGTCACGGGGTGCTAGGCGTAAGGTCATGCCTACTTTTGAAAGAACACTGGACTCTTACGCAAATGCCCTTATTAAGAATCTGACTATTACAGAGCATGAGTTTTTCAAATATTTAACAGAAATTAAATTGATAAGCTTATCCAACCTCTGGATGGTTCCATAACGTGTTTAATCTTGACATAGTAATATTGTATGGGTGCTGATTAACATCTCGAATATGTGTGCTGATGGCAGATATCTTTAACTGGGAATTACAATCTGAAAGCTTTTCTTTTTACAGTGGGTTAATATATTCAATCTCCTAAATTTTGAGAAGATGATAAACAGTGTGAAGCAAATGAGTAAAGGATTATGTTATAAACTGTATGTAGTGAAACAGCCCAAAACTAGTGGCAAGATGAAAAATTAGAAAAAAAAATATATATATATATACATAGTTAGGCACCTGCTAATGTCCTTGAAATTCACTAGTTTGAGCAAAATATGGGATAGATCGTAATTGATTTGGTAGTTTCTGATTGTTATCAGGTATCATCTCTTGGATATTTAGAAGAGCCTCAGGGAGTAGGAATGATCTTAAAGTGTCATGTTTTTATGAAGAGTAAACGCCCGGCCCTTGTTCTCAATCACTTTAATTTAGTGTCTTCCTCACTGTCTGTGTGTGATTAGCTCAGAGTCAGAACCAAGTGTTAACACAGCCCAGGTCACAGGTTCAGCCACGTGCTCATCTGCACAGGACGGTGAACTTGAAACGCTTCTAATTCTGAGATTTAGGCTTTCACATTTTCAAAGCCAGGGGCCAACAGAGCATGTGTGTCCTCAGCCTCAATTGTTCCGGGAAAAATTGCCAAGTTTCTTTCTAAAAAAAAAATTACACGAGGCAAATATACACCATATTGAACGCCTGACCCCCAAGTTCAATATTCTGATCACAACCTCACAACTTCAGTGATGTGCACATCATTGACACAAATGCCTATTCTCTTTTCCCTTTTTCTTTTATTCTTTCTTTTCTTATTTTTCAAAATTCTTAAGACTATTGCTGATTTTGAATTAAGCAACTAAAAGTACTTCTGAAGAAATATGGTACTATCGATTCCAGACTCAGTAGATTAAATTTAAGAAAACCGGGAGTTCAGATATTTGATATTAAGGATACATTTTTCCTGTTCTCTCTGCAAGCTTCCTTCTACATCATATGCTATATGTTAGCTCGATCTCTGTTCTAAAATTAGCCCGTATCTACACCGATTGTCTTAGATTCTTTTTTTACCCTCTGCTTGTAATTGAAGTCTTCAGTGCTTGTAACTGAAGTGCTGAGTTACTAAGGGCCAGTTCTAACCCTGAAAACCAAAGGAGACCTGCAAAGAGAAGTCAACATATGTGGTTTTTACACTTGAGAAGCTCACAGTCCAATGAAAGAAACAGAAACAAACAAACAAACAAAAAAAAAAACCCCAAAAAAATACAATGAAAAAAGTTCCAGCAGAAGTTTTCAATGTATAATGAGAACACCAAGGAAAGGATAATTATCTGGGCTTTTGGAAAGAGAGGAGGGAGAATGGGCTTCATAGAGGAAAGCAGGTATCAAAGAGGGACTCCAAGTTTAACTTCCCTTGTTCTTCCCTAAAGCACACCACTTTATGAACCAAGAAACTCCAGCTGCCGTTGAGAATACCGGTTTTCATGAAATTCTTCCTTACGTGTATTGTCTGAGCAAATATCATTAAGGCACTGGCTTAATTGCCAAGTAATAATTCCAATGCTTGGTCGTAGAAGAAATTGGAGTTTCAATGTCATGTAGATATTTATAACAAACAATGGTGCTTGATGTAATAGACTTCAAATTATTCCCAATTGTCCTATTGTGTGAATTATTTATGAACTTTTACACATCTGTAAAGTCTTAGAATAAACCACTTTAAATCCTTCCATACATAGAAAGAGAAAACCAAACATCTTTTTACATGATTTACTTATAATTCACAGATTTATTTCAGAATAATATTTTGCATGTACAAATTATAATTTTTGTCCATGTGCTGAACTATTGGATATTTCAATTGTGTATATTTATCAGTGTCCACAGCTAGATTCAAAACCCATGGGAATCACCAGGTAGAAATTGAGTGGTAGATAGTATAGGCATCTAAATTGCTTTTTTCTGTTTTTTAAAATTTCATTTCATGGAAAAACCTAATTACTAGATTCTTGCAATAATACTGGAAAAATAAAATAGAAGAGAATAACAAAGGTGCTAATGTTTGTTAAGCATCCTCTGTGTACAAGGTTGTTTCCACGGATTACTGCATTTACTCACCATGAGAAGTCAGTGAAGTATGTCATTGCCCTTAGGCTTCCATTCATTAGATTTTATGACCCCATTTTATCAAAAGGAATATGTTACTCATTTTCTCAAGAACCACACATGCAAGGCTGGGCCCACATGCACATCCACACACACATCCACACATGGCCAGTGGGTAGCCCTACCAGAAGCTAAACCTGATTGTGACTTTAACCACAAGATAAACTGCATGGTTTGTGCTCAACTTTGGTTTCTCCTATTAGAGAGTGAATGCTCTCACCCCTGCCTCTGGCTCAACACAGAAGGTAGTTCAGTCATGCTGAACGCATTTTGAAGTCTATGCTAGACTTGACCACTGCTTTCTTAAGTGTCCACCTGTGGAGCAGAATAATGGCTCCCAAAGATGTCATGGCCCAACCTCAGGATACATTACATTGCATGGCAGGGTAAAAAAAGAAAAGAAAGAGAAAAAGGACTTTGCAGATGGAATTAGTTCATATGCTTTAGGATTGGGAGACCACCCTGGATTATCTAAGTGAGTCTACTGTGCTCACATCAGGCCTTCGAAGTGGAGAGCTTGCTCTGGCTGGAGTCAGAAAGATCTGGCAGAAGAAGGCAGAGAGTTTCCAAGCATGGAAGCTTTGGATGCACCATTGTTGGCTCTGGGATCTAGGGGCCCATGTACAAACACCAGAGAGAAACCTCTGGGAGCTTAGGGTGGCTCCCAGCTGACAGCCTGCAGGGGAACAGGGACCTGAGTCTGAAACTCAGAAGGAAATGGACCCTGCCAATAATGTGAATGAGCTGGGAGCAGGTTCCTTCCAGGGCCTCTTAGTAACCCAGCCAGCTGACACCTTGGCGGCGCCCTGGTGAAAAGAGGAGCAAAATAATGTGAGGCATCAGCCAGACTCCTCAACAAACGGTGAGATAATAAATAATACGGTTTTTTTAAGGCTCTTATGTGGTAATCAGTCATGGTGGCAAAGAAGACTCTACGGGCCCCCCGCCCCCCGTGGTTAGTAGCCCAGCCTTGGTTGGCCAGCCAGATATTTCCTTCCCTCCTCCCTTTCCCTGTTTTCTCCAGCTCATCACCACGGAGCTGCAACTGCCACAGGTAGGCCATTATATATTTTAATCACAAAATTCAACTCTTACATGGTTAGCTCACAAGAAGCCGCCGATTAGCCGCCATTCCTCCTTCCCTGCTTTCAACAAATCGTTAAAATTGTATCACAAAATATCACTCTTGAGCCAAAGTCAACCTACCTGGCTTGAAAGATCATGAAATCAATTTGCAAACTGGCATGCACCATGTGTTCACTTACAAACAACAATAATAAATTTAGTTATCTGTTTTTCTTTTCTTTTTTTTTTAATATTTTATTTATTTATTTGACAGAGGGAGAGAGATCACAAGTAGGCAGAGAGGCAGGCAGAGAGAGAGGGGGAAGCAGGCTCCCCCTGAGCAGAGAGCCGGATGCGGGGCTCGATCTCAGGACCCTGAGATCATGACCTGAGCCAAAGGCAGAGGCTTTAACCCACTGAGCCACCCAGGCGCCCTTAGTTATCTGTTTTTCAATGATAATTTATTTCTTGCAATAAAAAGTAATATATTCTCATCTAAGACATGCCTGGCATATAACAAGCACTCAGTGAAAGTCAATGAGCGGCAGGCCACACGGGGACCCCAGGCGTGGTGTGACCAGAGGGTCGCGACGGTCCTACTCCGTGGGACCCCGCTGGTTCCTGGCTAAGCACACGGTGGCAATGGACCAGGCGGTCTCACTCTGAAAAGCCACAGGGTGTCTGATCTTAGCAAACATTTTGCTTTTTTTTATTCTTCCCTCCAAAGAGCTATTGTAAAATCAGCGTCATGATTTTACTACAGCTTATATTTCTCCAATAGTTTCTGATTGCTCTGTGGCAAATCATTACAAATTCAGGAGGTAAAAACAGCCCACGTGTATCATCTCATTGTTTCTCTGGGTTAGGAGTCCCGGCACAGCCCTGCAGGGTTTCACCAGGGAGGCCCCAGGTGTCGGCCGGGGCCAGTTCTCCTCGGAGCCGGGGCAAGAGCCGACTGACGTTCACGCAGCCCTGTGACCGAGGCCGAGGTCCCCCGGCTGCCCGCGGGGGGCTGTGCTCAGCCGGGAGCGGCCGCTCGCGGTTTCCTGTCATGTGACCCTTCCCAACATGGCGGCTTACTTGTTCAAGGCCGGCGGCTCGCTTGGCTGCCAGTCTCTCTTGTGTAAAGGGCTCGTGTGCTTCTGCCCGCTCAGGATCATCTCCTGCGACGAACTCAAAGTCAGGGACCTTAGCTCCTGCACAAAACCCTTTCACCTAGTCAATCCCCTCAGTCACAAGCCCCACCCACACGGGAAGGGCGGGGATCGTGGGGGGTAGGGGGTGCGTGGGTACCGCACCGCGGCGGGGTCTGCGGACCCCGAGAACTGGCCTGCCACACCTCTGTTAACCCGGAGCTGCTCTGGGAACACACAGTGCGTCCTGAGTAAGAAAACGACAGCTTCCCTCCAGAACATGGGACAAGGGCTAAAGAGAAGAAACCCTGGTTTCCCCAGCTTTACTGGACGTAGACCAATAACGTAACTGTTGCAGACCTCTCGCTCCCAAACAGGGAAGAATCAGAGAGCCCAAGGGGGAGAAGAGTATGTGACAGTTGCACAGGAAGCAGGTGGACGCTGGACTCAACACACGTGACGCTGGAACGCCAGCTCTGTTACTGACCATGACGTTTTGGCCAAGGGTGCTAACTTCTCTAGTGGAGCAAAAAGATTTATTGAGCATTTTCCAAGTCATTGGTACTAAGCTAAGCTCTTCCCCTAAATTGCTTAAATTATCAGTTACAGCAGCTGTATGTGGTAATTATTTTACTTCCATATTCTCCATGTAGATACTGAGGCTTGGAGCCCAATCCTATAGTTCAACAGAACAAATTAAAGAGTAGAGGCAGAATTTGAATGCTGTCAGTGTGACTTCTGAGCTGTATCACTTTACCACCATCTCTATAATCTCTTCTCTATTTTTCCTTCCTTAAAAATTGCATCTTTGTGAAGAAAGCATTCCCTAGGATTGTGGCACTCAGTGTCACCCAGTGCGTTCTTAGTTCATTGAAATTATTTTACCAACTGAAAAATAATTAGAATAGTACACTGTTACTATTTTTATAAATCGTAAAAACAGCAGTCACCCTTTGAATGTCATAATCCTCCCATTACGAGTGGATGTACACTAAGTAAATTGCATTTCAAAGATCTGGAGTTTTATTTCCAATGGTAATGAGACAATACATTGTTTCATTTGGTGCTAGATGTTTTGCAAATTTTTGATTACTGCTCTAAGAGCTGAAAAAATGATCTGTTATATTTTTAGTTAATGTGAAGAGGACATTGCCCCCACACCAATGTGGGAGATCTATTAATGCTATCTACCAGGTGGCCTTGCAAGAACACTTCAAAGCTCATCTCAAAATCCACACTTGGTAGTGAATGCTTCAACATCCGCATGCGCATTTGAGAGTCTTAATTGGAAATTGTCTGGGAGATTACAGGGTCTAGTCTTGCAGGGTCCATTCTTCAACCCCTAAGTGACTTTGTCACTCCAATCGATGGGAAAAGAGCTCAAGTATTTTAAGAAATGAAAGATGGCCTACATGGGCTATAGACAAGATTTCCTTGTACTCTTTGGCCATGTACACTGCACCATACAATTAATCAATTAAGCATTTCTGAAATAAAAATTTTGGCATGCACAGTATGCGGGATGAAATGTTTGAATAACTGAGATCCATAAATCATCCTATGTAATGTAAGCCATTGGCCTTGTTTTTACCTACCCTTTTAAAGGATTAACAAGGGCCTGGCAAGAAACCCAGAAATGTTGATATGGGCTTCCAGCTGGGATTGATTACGAGCTACAGTCTAGCACCATAATGTTCTGTGCTAGTACAATTTCACTAGCCACGGCTCACCTAGTGCCTCCAAACACTTGCCAGTGAAAACTATTAGATATCATTTTGCTCTTAATCTTTGAACACATACATTCTCAAATTACTTTTGCTAGCAAAATGTTGTCCTTCATGACATTGCTTAGCATATATTGGTGTAGCATTGAAAAATACTACTCGACTCTGTTTAAATGCTTCTATCCATCCACTTACTCATAAACATCTATTGAGCACTCATGTGTGCCAAGAAGATGCTGACCTGTGAGGATACAAAGAATAAAAAGATTCTCTAGGTTTTGTAGGGGAGCACAGCATAAAAGGATGCTAAAGTAAGATGCTTGTTGAGACCCCCCCCAACAAGGTTGAGAATAAAAGGAGTCAAGACTACTCAGGGTCTGAAGCAAGACACTACTGATGAAGGATTTTTTTCCAAGTGTTTATTTGGATTCCAGTTATGAACATACAGTGTAATATTAGTTTCAAGTATACAGTATAGTGATTCAGTACTTCCATACATCACCCGGTGCTCATCAGAAGAAATGCGTTCCTTCATCCCCATCACCTGTTTCACCCATCCTCCCACTCACCTCCCCTCGAATAACCCTCAGTTTGTTCTGTATAGTTAAGAGGCCCGTTTCTTAGGGCATCTGGATGGGTCAGTCAGCTGGGTGTCTGCCTTCGGTTCAGGTCATGATCCCAGGGTCTTGGGCTAGAGCCCTGCACTGGCTCTCTGCTCAGCAGGGGAGTCTGTTTATCCCTCTCCCTCTGCCCCTGCTCATGTGCTCTCTCACTTGCTCTCTCTCTCAGATAAGTAAAATCCTTTTTAAAAAGTCTGTTTCTTGATTTGCCTCTCTCTTTTCTGTCCCTTTGCTCTTTTGTTTTGTTTCTTAAATTCCACATATGAGTGAAATCATATGATACCTGTCTTTCTCTGATGAAGGATTTTAAAGGTAGTCATTAAAAATTGGGTTTTTTTCCTCCATTAATTCTGAGAGGGATAATATTGACAGAACCAAATATTACCTTAAAAATGTGGGTCCTCTTTCAAACCTGAAAATGACTTTTAATTGACCAAAAGGATTAGAAGAAAACCTATGATATCTGCCAGAGGGATACCTAAAGATTGGAGAAAATGACAAAGTGAGTTTGTAGGGAGAAGGCCTGGAATGGCAGTGTGAGTTTCCACATCCTGCAGAGTCCAGCTAACTATCTGGCACCGTCTCACCTTGTAGAGAACAGGCCTCTCCCAGAAGCAACATGAGGCAGGCGCTATCATCATTCTTGTTTTACACATGTGAAGACACTGAAGCACAGTCTCTGTGTAGCAAGCCCAAGGTCATGCAGCCAACCCTGACTGAGGCACAAACGCTGGAACTAACCAGAGACAATTGGACCCCAAAGCCTTTAAACCACAAGGCTGTGATGCATCACAAGACACACATCCCAGAAGAGGATCCAATGATCACTTTTGGACAACTGAGGCAATGGTGACTCACTGCAACAGGGGAAGTGTGAATGATTCCTGTCACCCAGATGAAGACTTGGTAGAAGGAATCTGGCCTTGCAACTTCACAGAAGAGGTCCCTCTTAGCAACACCCCCAGAGGTTTACAAAGGTTCATGAAACATGTGACGTACAGTGTATTCCCTTGTTGTGACGAGCTGTCAGGAAAATCCTAGGGACTGCTAGTTGGGCCCTGAGCGCTCTTCTCTAGTAAGAGCTGTGGCCAGGTCATGGCCACAAAGCTAGAGACTGTGTATTTGCTGGGCTATCTTGGATCTAGCCATGCCATACAATTTATTCTCACTAAAGGAGTGGGAGTGGAATCATGTGCGTGTTTCTTCGTTGTTTGCTTGAAAGGAAATTGTTCTCCTGTTTCTTTTCTAAGAGCTGGAATGTGGACAGAGCAATGACCAGGCTTTACCCGTATGGAGGAATACCCAAGGAATCTCAGAGGAATACCAGAGCAAAAAGACATAGGAACTGAGGTCCCTGAATGATCTCATTTTGTCGAGCCTCTCCGCCAGCCTGGGCTTTCTCCTTACCTCTCGTCTCTCACGTGAGACAGAAAGAAAACTCCATGTTACTTAAGCCACTGAAGATTGTCTACTTGTCAAAGAAATTTACTCTGTAGCCTCTGGTCCTATAAAGCCAAACGCAAAGTGATCAATACATAAGGGTTAATGTCACTGGCTGGCTAATCTCTGACAAAATAAATGAGAAGATATACAGAATTCAGAAGTCAAGAGATATGGTTGAAAGGTAACAAAAATACCTAATGAGCCAGTGAAGGTTCTATAATGGGGGAAGCTATTTACAGTATGGAAATGTGTCTTTTTTATATGCTTTTCACTTCCCACTGGAAGACTGATTGAAATATATTTGTGTGAGGAAGTGAAATCCACAGAATTGGAAGTATTACCTATAGACATATGTGTGGATCTCAGATCATCAGACAGTAGAGATGGACTTATCTTGGTTGGTAGGGGTATTCTTGAAAGTGTTTCCAAGAGGAACGCTGAACTTAAAATGCTTATTTCTTAATCTCTTACGTGATGGATATTTGGATGGTGACCAGTTTGCTGGATAGGTTTTGAGTCCAAAGGGGATTTGCTTAAGATCAAAATCACTTACAGTCAAAAGGATAAATCCAGGCAGAGTATTAATGATAAGTGTGTGTGTGTGTGTGTGTGTGTGTGTGTGTGTGTGTGTTTCCTAATAGTAGGACACAAAATATACTGAAACCCTACGGCATTACAAAACCATTTAATATAATGGAGTAAACATTCAAAAAATGTTTGAATGCATGGATGAGTTTACAAGAAATAATAAAAATCCAACTCACAGAGGTAGCTAGCTAGAAAACTCTCTGGCTTTGCGCTAGAGAGCAAGAAGGATGTCTCTCCTGAGAATTCATGTACAGGTGCCAAATAGCATCAGGATTTGAACCTTGAATTCACACCACTTATATCCTCTGAAAGCACCAAGCTGAGAATATTACCTCAAAACTCACTGAGATATGGGGCCCTGGGTGGCTCAGTGGGTTAAAGCCTTTGCCTTCGGCTCAGGTCATGATCTCAGGGTCCTGAGATCGAGCCCCGCATCGGGCTCTCTGCTCGACGGGGAGCCTGCCTCTCCCTCTCTCTCTCTGCCTGCTTGTGATCTCTCTCTCTCTCTCTCTCTCTATGTCAAATAAATAAATAAAATATTTTTTTAAAAATTTAAAAATAAAACTCACCGGGATAACACAGAGTGCCCTGGGAACTGAGCAGAGTAAGCACATGTCCACTCTGTGAAAATGTACCTGTAGCAGAAAGAATGGGAACCAGACTTCCAAAACCTCAGAAGTAAAATAATTGAACTTACAAATAGAGAGATGACAACTTGCAAAGTAGTAGCCACAGTTTGGGGAAAGCATTAAATAGAACACATACAGAAATAAGTACCTAACATTTAAATGAAGAGAAGGGTTAGTTCACTGAGCTCAGAAGAAGGGGTAAGCAGTGAAGACAGGCATGAAGGAATGGTGTGGAATATAGCGATATGTTATATCGCTATATCATGACAAATGGTGTAAATAAGGACAAGAGAGTGGCATATTATAACATGCATCCACAGCTAATGGAGAGATGAGGACCAATACTGAAACTGATTATGACTGACAATTTTCAGACTTCAGAATCACATTGATTCTCAAATGTCAGAAGTCCAGCATGTACTAAGCAGGAATAAAGAAAAAAAAATCTACAAGTTATGTCTTGGTCAAATGGCAAAAATACAAAGAGAAAGAGATATGGGGAAAAATGAGGTAAAAAAGGCAGTTGAAAGGAATAACAGACTCGTGACTGTCGTCTTTTCAATACCGACAGGTGAATGCCACAGGGACATCTTCAGAATATCTGATTGTTGTGAAACCAGCGAAACTATCGCATATGCCTATAACATCCGCAAAAGGGTTTCCCTCAAATTATTTAGTACCTGAAGGGCAAACAATCATTCAACTGCACATCTGCAGACAGAGCCAGTGAACACAGAGGAGACTTGTGAGATGGAAGACCCCTGAACTGGCGAGAAATCATAGTGACCAGTTTCTTGGGCCACTGCTCTTGGAAGTTGGTAACAATGCTACCTAGAACTTCATCACCCGAGATGCTATATAGAGATTCCTTTGCAGAATCTGGGCACACAAATATAACAAGAAACATGAAGTCAGTTAGCAACCAAATGCCTTTAGCAAGGCTAAATGTGCAACACATCTGCCCTCTAAACTGGTTTGATGTCTAGGAGCGGCAGATGTCATGAAAGGCCTCCTTTATCAGAGTATAGTCTTTGCGCTAAATATATCGATGCTAATTTGTAATGCCGCCACCGTCTCAACTGAAATGCAGAATGTTCCAAAAGAACATATGTCCATATAAACTTCTTTAGCTTTAGCTTCAGAAACAGTTTGTGTTTTCCTTTTTCTATTCTTTTCTTTTTTTCCCCCTTTTCTTTTCTCCTTTTTTTTTTTTTTCTCTTTAATCCAGACAGCAAATGCCTGCTCTATGCCCGTGCAGCGGCCATCTTTCTCCTGAGCTCCAGAATTATAAATCCGCCAGCCTACCGAACGCATTACAAGACACGCCAAGTTAAGTACACATTTGCCACTCTGAAGAGAGAAGCAACTTTTCAAGATAAAGAATTAAAGATAGCTAACGAAAAAGCGTTGTTAAACTCACCAGTGAAATGAATGGACAAGAAAAGGAGAGATTCGTATTGCTCTGTAGTTTTCTGAAAAGGCCCCCAGCAGCGGATTAGAAGGAAGTCTACTTCAGGAGAGTCATGGCTCTTTTTTTAGGGCAGTGAGCAGAGAGAAAATGAAGTAGGAAGACGGGAAAGGCAGTCTAGTTAGAGGCTGAGCCGGCAAGGAGCCAGTGACCAGAGGTGGCTGGCTCGTCTGCATTGGGGATCGTTAGGAGCTGAATTACGTCCTTCCCAAACTCATTCATTCATCTGAAATCCTCTTCCCTATACCTCAGACTGTGACCTTATTTAGGGATAGGGTCGTTGCAGCTATAAATAGTTAAGATGAGGTCATCCTGGAGTAGGACGGATCCTCAACCCAGTGTAACTGGTGTCCTTATAAAAAGGGGAAATTTGAACACGGGTACGCACACAGGCAGGATATCATATAAAGGTGAGGACAGAGGTCAAGGGATGCCTCTGCAAATGAAGGAACCACCAGAAGCTGGGAGAGAGGGGCAGAATGAATGTTCCATCGCAGCCCCAGAAGGCTCTCCAGCCTTATCTCTGACTTCCAGCCTCCGGAGCTAGACGACAGTGCATTTCTGTTATTGAAGCCGTGCAGGCAGGTCCCACTTTGTGACGGCGGCCCTAGCAAGTGGATACGGAGATATCCCAGGCCATGCCCTCACCTGCGACGCATCATGTTTCTGTCGGGGGCTGGTGTTAGAAAGAGCCCTGCTTGGACTCATCCACACTGATGACCGTTTCCCTTGCTTCAAGTCACGCTTTTGCAGACGTTGGGAGGCATGATATATTCCAAAACAGTCTTTAAATATGTACTGTATGTTATTAGAGTGCCAATAAAGGCTAACCCAGAAGTCTCTGCACCTCATTAACAGGCCCTCAAAGAGAAGATTAATTAAATCCTGGAAACTACAGGGTTTTGAACAGTTGGAATTTATATTTTAAAAATAGGCAACTTTGTTTCCTCCCAGCTCTAAAATCTATAATTCTGGTTGTGACACACTTATCACCCACCAGCTCTTATGTTCGTTTGGATCTTTCCAGATTTCTTAGAAAGTGCCAAGAAAACATTTGCATCCCGGCATACATACTGAACTGGACATCGTCCTGAGAATTTCAATAAAATGAAAGAAGCACGTGGTTCCCAAATATCTATCAAACCCTGCCACCTCTTACTGTTTGAGAGGAAAGAAGTACTACTTTTTAAAATCATTTTTAAAGGGTTTTCTAAATTTTTGTGCAGAGAATTTGTGAGACTTTCTTTAATAGGTGATACATTATGTGGCCTTTATAGACTACAAGGATTAACAGAAGTAGGACCTCAAGAAGTCTCTGGGGTGGAGAGCCAGTGTTTACTGTATTTATGCGCACTTTTTCCAACAGCCACAGTCCCACAGCAGCTACTGCTGATCGGTTCTCTCCTCCTCCTTCCTACCTTGTTTCCTCTGCAGTAGAGAAAATGCAAACTTTACCAGCCTGAAATAAAGTCCACAGTAGGAAACATAAGTAGGTCAGATGGGTCATCAAAAATATCGACCTTAAACTCAATTTTGTTTTGGATTAGAAGGGTTATCTCTTGGGTTTTTTTTTTTAGTTACTACTCAGTTTTTTGCCTTACCTTTCAAATCCCAGGCACCTTGCTATTTCATGACTTTCTGTATGTTTCCACTGTAAGATAGATATGATACTTCATAATGTTTAACAAATTATATGTGCCAGCTGAGTGACTTTGACAAGTTATTTGTCGTCTCTCAGCTTCTGCCTCTTCATATGCAGATGAGAATATTAATACCCACCTTACAGGATTGTTGCAGTGACCCAGTAATATAAGTGAAAAGGGTGCTCCATCAGCTCTGATAAGGATTCTCCATCAGCAAGCTGATTGGAAGAGGACAAGGGGTTTATTGAACGGGTAAGGAGTGGCTAGCAAAATCACCAGAAGCCTAAAGAAACAAGTTAAGGGGGGTGGGGGTGGGTGTGAAAGGGAGACAAGGCAGCTGGAGTCACAGCAAAAACTACTCTACAGAATGAGTTAGACAAGGTCTTCCTGAGCAGAGCTAGAGATGCCAATAGTGGACAATGACTCCTATCGCCCCCCACTGTTGTCGTCACTGCTGATGTCATTGCTGCCAGATGGCGGGCTTCCTTCTCTTGACTCTCTGTATGACTAAGTCCTGACTCAAATTCCTGACTGGTTGTGTCTGATTGGCTGAACCTGATCACATGCTCCCACGACTCTGCATCAAGGGCGTCTGGGAAATTGAGTACCTGACACTATCATTTTCAATAGAGGCAAACACCATGTCCCAAATAGATTGATAGGGAACAGAATTTTGTAACTAAGAAGGGAAATAAGGAACAAATCAACCAACAATATCTGATGAGGGCCACAAGTGTCCATCACTTCCTGCCATACAGTAAGATTTAGATATATTATTTAAATATATTTTCATAAAAAATACAAGAAGAGAATAAACAGAAATAATTCCCAGATGGGAAAGATCAGGTACAAGTTTATTTGGAAACTTAGGCTTATGATGAGACTGAGAGTAAGGGATATTTAGACATGCAGGCAGATAAGGAAGAGTTTGCAAATTTCAAGATGAAGGCAACTATAGGGACAATGGTTTGACTTCTAAAAATGTGAAAGTATATACCGAAAACGAACAAAACCTTATCTCGGAAATAGACCACTCAGGAGATAACTGGGGGGGAAAATGGGAATTAAGTCTAGGAAGGTAATTTTTACCCTGACTTCCCTGACTTACAGGTATCTTTATTTTTATATTAAGGACTAAATGGATATTCAAAGATTTTTCACTGGGAGATGATAGGGTAAGAGAAGTTATTTTGAAGTATGCAGCACATCCTGAGAAAAATCAGCAAGTTCTTTAATGACTTCCATGTGACTTGGGAAAAAGGGACAGAAATGGAGGCATTTGAACAACTGAGCCTTGAAAATGACTTTATAGTAGGATCTGAAGGATCCACTGTCAAAAGCAATTTGTTACTTATGGCAATGGCAATCTGGTTGAAAGTTCTTATCAGAAATAAAATGCCTCTGAGAGGCTTCTTTAGCTGGCTTCTGTTCTTCCTGGCATACACACTGTGATTTTGCCTTTTTATTATTTTTTGGCTATAGAATGCAAATTACAGGCAGGCTGCACTGTAATCCAGCATTTCTATTATATTAGTCCTATATCAGTAAGGATGTACACATATTTAGAATGGTCATTTGTGTCAGTCCTGGGATCTAAAATCCACTCAACTGGTGAACGGTAAACAAATGGTGGGTTATCCATAAAATGGAATACTACATAGCAATAAAATGGAAGAAAAACATTTCATGCAATAACATGTATGAATTTTAAAAAATTGCCAAGAGAAAGGCACCAACAACTTAAGGCTTTATGCTGTTTGATTCCATTATTTGACTTCCTGTCAAAGGCAGTCCTGAGAAATTTAGTCTCTCTGCTTTTGATATCAGAGCAATCATGGCCACATAATATTTTTTAGAATCTGTTCCCTTCTCTTAGAGATTCTAGAAGTTTTTCTTTAGAACTGATATTATTTCATCCTTAGATATTAGGTAGAATTTTCTGGTGAAGCCATCTAGTCCTGGAGATTTCCTTGTAGAAGGGTTTCTTAATATTAGTTCATATTCTTATTAGATGTAAGATTAGTTAGGTCATTTGTGAATGAGGGTTTCCAATTTTTGTCTTTGAAGGAATTTGTTAAATTTAACCCATTTTAAGCGTTTTCATAAATTCTTTTATCACTTAATAGCTGTAGAATTTGTAATACTATTCATTTTTTCATTCATGATACTGGTAAATTGTGTCTTCTATTTTTTGATGACAAGTCTAACAATTTTATTCATCCTTTTAAAAAAGTAGCTTTTGGTGTCATGGATTTTTCTGTCCTGTTTTCCATCTCAGTGATTTCTGCTCTTATCTTTATGACATCATTTCTTTTGTTTGACTTGGGCTTACTTTTCTCTTTTGTTCTAGCTTTTAATGTGGAAGACAGATAACTTATCTAAGACCTTCTTTTAATTTTAAATGAGCATCATCTGATACTATATATTTTCCTCAAAGTGCTGCATCAGCTGCATCCTGAGCACATATTTTTGGCATAATTATCAAAATATTTGGAATACTATAAGACTTAGGCTCTTATAAGTTCACGTTGTGGGTTTTTTTTTTTTCCAATTTGAGATTTTAAGGGAGCTAGATGCACGTTTACATAATTTTTTTGCAGATTGTAGTCTCCAGAGATATTTGCAACTGTAATTTTCTTCCCCTATACTATTCTACAATGTGACGTTGGCTTCATCTATTAATAGATGGATTCAAATTACCTCAAGAGAAAGGATGATTAGTAATTGTTTGACCAACAGAGTACCACAGAAATGACTTTTTATGACTTCTGAGGCCAGTTACAAAATGTTATGCAGCTTCTGTCTTATTTGCTGAAATGCCGATTTTTTTTTTTTTATTTAAAAAGTGAGTATTTACAACCATAAGATACTGCTTAAGGTGTCCAGCTACCCTCAGAAGCTGCCATGTTCTGAGAATTAAAAAATCATGGTGAAGCTGCATGAAGGCTTTTACTCTCTGGATCTTTCTGGTCCAGGATTCATGTGAGTAAATAAGTTTTCAGATTAATTCTATCCTCCAGCCATCAGGTCACCCCTGGTATTTGAATTTTTCCAGCTGATGTCCAGATATTGTAGAGTAGAGAAAAACCATTATCTCTGTGCTCAACCCTGACTCACAAAATCTAGGAACATAGTAAAGTTATTTTAAGTTTTATATTTGGGGTAATTTTTATCAAACCCTAGTGGACAGAACCATTGTATACTTGACTTTAAACTTCAAAGCCAATTTTTTAAATAGACTTTACTTTTTAGAGCAGTTTTAGGTTCACAGCAAAATTGAGCAGAAAGTGAAGAGAGTTCCTGTATAGTTCCCTCTATCACAGATTCACAGCCTCCCCCATTATCAACATTTGAAACAGAGTAGAACATTTGCTATAATCAATGAACTTACACTGACACATCACAGTCACCCAAAGCCCATCATTTACGTTAGGATTTACTCTTGATGTTCTATATTCTAAGGCTTTAGACAAATGTATAATGACATGTATCCATCATCATAATATCACATGGAGCATTTTCACTGCCCTAAAAATCCTCTGTGCTCTCCCAATTTATCCTTTCCTCCCTGCTCCCCACCACTGGCAGTCACTGATCTTTTTACCGTCTCCATAGTTTTGCCTTTTCTAGACTGTCGTATAGTTGGAATCATACAGTATGTAGACTTTTCAGATTGGCTTCTTTCCCTTAGTAACATGCCTTTAAGTTTCCTTCATGCCTTTTCATGGCTTGATGGCTCATTTCTTTTTAGTGTTAAATAATATTCCATTGTCTAGATGTACCATGGTTTATTTGTCCAGTCACCTACTGAAGGACATCTTGGTTGCCGCCAAATTTTGACAATTATGAATAAAATTTCTATAAACATTCACATGTGGATCTTTTGTGGACTTAAGTCTTCAAGTCATTTGGATAAATACCAAGGAGAACAATTGCTGGATCATGTGGTAAGAGTATGTTTACTCTGGAGCATCTTTTCAGATGCTCCTTTTCCACCTGTGTATCTTCTTCAGTGAGGTATCTCTTCAGTTCTTTTGCCCACTTTTTAATCTGGTTGTTGAACTTTTTATTGTTGAGTTTTAAGAGGTCTTTGTGTGTTTTGGGTAATGATCCTTTATCAGATTTGTCTTTTGCAAATATTGTCTCCCTATCTATGGCTTGCATTTTCATTCTCTTGACTGTCTTTCCCAAAGAAGATTTTTTTATTTTTAATAAAGTCCCTCTTACTAATTTTTTTCTTCCATGGATCAAGTCTTTGATGTTGTCCCTAAAAGGTCATTGCCATTCCCAAGGTCACGTAGGTTTTTTCCTATGTTATCTTCTAGGAGTTTTATAGTTTTGTGTTTTATATTCAGGTTGGTTCTCCATTTTGAGTTCATTTTGTGTCAAAGAAAATACTTCACCAAATGCACAGCCAAGCCAATATTTTCTTAAGGGCTCCAAAGTTATGGAAACTTCTAAAGTAAAGAGGAGCTGCCAAGTAGTTAGACTAAATTTAGTAACTAGTATTGATGCACATGTCAGTTAACCCTGGGTGATTCTGACCTTGGAGATAAGAACATCTGCATTCGGGGCGCCTGGGTGGCTCAGTGGGTTAAAGCCTCTGCCTTCAGCTCAGGTCATGATCTCAGGGTCCTGGGATCGAGCCCTGCATCGGGCTCTCTGCTCAGCGGGGAGCCTGCTTCTCCCTCTGCCTACTTGTAATCTCTCTCTTCTCTGTCAAATAAATAAATAAAATCTTAAAAAAAAAAAAAAAAGAACATCTTCATTCAATCATTCTTCTACACGATATTCATTCAGAAATATTTACTAAAGAGTCTCCTTCTATGAGGTTTTTTCCTAGTGGATAAACTATATCTGAAGATGTAGTCTGAAACTAAACAATCACAAATTTTTATATTTATGGAGCTTATATTCTAGTGGGAGAAAATAAGGAAACTATAATGTATATTAGCTATTGGTAAGTGCTGAATATATAGTATAGGAAAGAATAGGCAATTTGGGTGAAATTTGCAATTTTTAATACAGTCATATAAGGTTCATGGATAAGATGAATTTTTGAGAAAAGATCTGAAGGAGATAAAGAAGAAAGTTGTGCAGTTATCTATAAGAAGAAGAAGGGATAAAGTAGGCAGAAATTAAATCATAGAAGTAACGAGTGGGGAAGATTAGGTAGGAATTTACGTACTTTCAGTCTGAATGATATGGGAAGTCACAGAGAGTAAACTAAAGGGAAGTAAGAATGGATGTTATTCTTCTTATAGTTGGAGGATTCCACAGCCAGCTTTTCTAGGTCTCCCTCTTAGAGAGAGTAGATCATGGGACTTCTCAGTTTCCTTAATTGTCAGAGCCAATTCCTCATAATCAATCAATCTCTCTTTCTCTCCTATATCTGGAGTATATATTACATAAATATTATATATACATATTTTATGGTAGTGTATAGAATGTATATCCTATGTCATACATATCCTATGTTATATATTATATAAATATATTATATATTTATATATGAACATAAGTATTTGTATGTAAATATAAAAATTATATAAATATATTTATAAAATATATATGTGTATTGTGTAGATAGACAGCTAAGCCATTGGTTCTGTTTCTCTGGAGAACCCTGACTAATACAGGATTCAAGCTCAGATTTTTTTCAGATATGGTGTGTCAAATAAGATGATTCTTATTTGATTGCCTCTGCTTTCTCTGTTAGAGCCATCAGCTGGTGTGTGTGTGTATGTGTGTGTGCACGTGCATGTGTTAGGGAAGATTGGGTACTGAGGATGAACACTCTTCTGCAGAAAAGCTAAGCAGATTACCTAGGAAAATATATTGTAAAATCTGACTGCTAAGCTATGAGCATGAAGGGAACCCTCTTGAGACCTTTGAACGTCGATAGAGTAATTATGATGATGAGCATTAGGGTCTAAGAAAGGAAGTGGAAATATAAGGGTAAGATCAATAGTAAAAAGTTGGTGAGGTCATGTCTCGGACTGTGGCATCCTGAAGTCAGCGTGCCAGAAGGAGAGTGGAATTCATCACAAAATGTGTGTGTGTGTGTGTGTGCATATATGTATGTGTCTGTGTGCATCTATGTGTGTGTCTGTGTATACATTTCTCTGTGTGTGGAGGAGGGTATGGCGCTGTGTGTGTTTCATCCAGCAAAATTCAACTAAGCAGCAGCCACAGAGAAGGCAGAGCTTGGATTTAACAAGGTTCCGTTTAGATTTTTGGCATCTGAAGGTAGAGGCTCAGGGCAGTGGAAGGTGTTCAGTGGAGTCATTACTAGAAAAGATTCTGGACTGTAAGTGGAGTGGGAGGAAAGTGAGAATATGAAGATATTTACATTCCCATCCACAGTGTGTGAAAATGTTGATTCCTCATATATCCATGAGACGTACCAATCATTTTAAAAGCATGTATCAATCTGAGAGCCAAACAATGACATTGTATCTATCATTTACCTTGCATTTCCCTGGCTCCTAGTCAAAGTTGAGCCACCTTGAACTACTTACTGACCTGGCTTTGTTTTCTTATCAAATAGCTTTCACATCTCACCAACGTTTTTCCAATTATACTTTATCTTTAATCTTTATTTTGTTTTTTTCTACTTTGTCTTGTAAAATTAATTTTAGGATTTTATGTATATTAGAGATTGATTTTTTGTCACCTATGTTATAAATATTTTCTCTATAGATTATTATTGGACTAAGTTTTTGTTATGTTTTTGCTTATAGAAGTTTTAAATGTTAAATTGGTCATTATTTGTTCAATGGCTTTTGGTTTTCCCATTTGTGATTAGGAAAACTTCCCTCATAAATGATTTAAAATAATCTCATATATTAATTTTAATACTTGCCTTCTTTATTTTAATTTTCTGGAATTTATTTCTGTATGGTGTAAAATAGGGATAAAACTTATTTTTTCCCCAAATGTGTAGCCTATTTTCTCAACATCATTTATAGAAAAACTTCATTTTTTTCTCATCTTTTTGCAATACCAAATGTGCTATAGATTAAATTCCATGCATTCTTGGATATCTTTATCAGTCCTCTGTTCTGTTCTTCTGGGATTGCCATATTTTGTTACAATTTAGTTCTTAGAATATTTTAATATCTGATAGGACAAATCTACCTCATTTATGCATGTATTTCACATTGTTCTTGGCAATCCTCACACATTTATTCTTCCATATAAATTTCATACTCAATTTGTCCAGTTCCCAAAGATGCCTCCATTAAGATTATGACTAAAATTTTATTAGATTGAATTATTTTGGAAAATTGGCATTTTAATTAGGAGTAAAGCCTGTCACTCAAGTCTTCTTTATATTTTTCAATAAAATCTAGTTATTTCATAGAGGACTTACACCTTTATTGTTGCATTTAATATTTGTTTATTTTTCCATTTAATTTATAACTGATTATTAAAGGAAACCTTACTCTATATGTTCTATATCCTGCTGCTTAGGGCAATTATATTATCAGTTACAGTTATTTTAAATCTCTTTTATTTTCTAAACATATAGCAATTATCTGTAGTAAGGAAAATTTGTCACTATTTCTGGTATTTTTATCACCAATTTCACTTTTCTAATTTCTTCACCTATCCCCTCTAACACGATGTTGAATAATAGGTATTCTCAGATTTCATTTTGATTTTAGTGACACTCCTCTTAGCGGTTCTCCATCTCATATCACATTTGCTGTCGGTTTCTGATAAATACTCTTGCCAGGGGCATATATTTCCTCTTTTTAAATTAGACTTTTCGGGGCACCTGGGTGGCTCAGTCGTTAAGCGTCTGCCTTCGGCTCAGGTCATGATCCCAGGGTCCTGGGATCGGGCCCCGCATCTGGCTCCCTGCTCTGCGGGAAGCCTGCTTCTCCCGCTACCATTCCCTCTGCTTGTGTTCCCTCTCTCGCTGTGTTTCTCGCTGTCAAATAAATAAAATCTTTAAAAAAAAAAAAAAATAAATAAATTAGACTTTTCATTTAAAAGAAAAACAAACAAACAAACAAACAAACAAACAAACAAAAACCAGTGTCTGCTTTTACCTTTATTGCCTTGACTTTTTGGGTTGGCTTTGTTTCCTAGCTGAATGATCTGTTTTCAATTTTATTAATTCTTATGCACTTTCTTTAGCTCTATTTTCCTCTTCTTGAACTTCATGGTGACAGGGCGTTCATTTGCACCTTCTTTAATGTAGGTGTTTTGTTGGGGGAGGGGAGGTTCCTGACAGCTGCTCCTGGAAAAGGCCTGGTCCTGCCTGTAGACACCCTCATTTCTCTGCATAGACCTGGGGAAATCTTCCATCAAGCAAGACTCCGTGTCAGAATCTTTCATTTTTCACAAAAAGAATGAATTGTTTTCTCTCAGCCTGGTGGAGCATATTGATCTCCTTTCAGTCAATAACACAAAATGCCTGCCCTTCTGGTCCCTGATGACAGCTGTTTGGGTAGTCCGGCATGCTGTTCTTGTCAGCAGCCCATCTGAGACAACTGGTATCTGAAAGGAATAATCTAGGAATTATGTGGCTACTCGCTTTTCAAGATTCTCCAGGCTTTACTCATAACTCATATTAGAACAAGAACTGCACACCCAAAGCAAACACCTTTTGCTAGATCACAGCCCTGGTCCCCAGCACGTACTGCCATGAGCCCCAGCACCAGAATGCTCTTTACAGCATCACTATGACTTTTTAATGCCCACTGGCTTGTACTGGAGGCCAGTGTCAGAAACAGACCCAGGGAGTCTCTCTGTGTTCTTAAATGATGATTAGTGATGACTTCTACCATATTTTAAATCTCACATACATCAAGATTTTACATGACATATTTCTCTCAGGCCTTTGGGACTGGAAAGGATTTCTCCCATAAAATGGGATACGTTTTTAAACTAAATAATGAATGTTATCTAATTCATGAGGTTGGATTATTTGCCGTGGTTGGTAGGAATCTTTGTTCCTTTCTTCACCTCTTTGCTGTGTTGTCTCTCCTTCTTTCACTTAGTATGTCTCCTTGAAGAGTTTTAATCTTTATCTGTTCTTTTATTGTGAGCTGCTTTTGTGAACATATGTCAGGTATACTCAAGACAGGTCGTGTATAAATAAAGAATAAAAGTAAATAAAAGCAATTTCAAGATTCATAAAGCAAAGAAAGGAAACTGGTCTATTTGTTGTTCATTATCTATAGGAATTGTATAGGGTTCCAATACTTGCTATATGCCTGGAAAAAAAGTTACAAGGACTTTCTGTAAAAAATCGTTTTTTGAACCTGCACTCCATCGCTATGTATGGGAAGCTCAGGGGTTGATACAACTCCTGAATCCAAGAATGATGTACCAGAAAGAAGACTAGAAGGGCTTTTTATTCACCTGTTTTGACATTATAATGTAGAGAGATTTAAGATCAATCTGGAGATCTCGTCTACAATGCTGACCAGCAGGGCTGAAGCCATGCTTCACTCAGGAAAGATGGGGAAGAAGCAGCCTGTGTGAGTCAGAGCCACGCCACAGTGTCATCACAAGTTGGCCATCCCCTGGCCTCGCTCATTCTGGGCCCAGAGTCAGCTCACAGCTTGAACCTACCATGACTGGGCTCAGGTGGTGCTCCAGATTGGCTAAAGGGTCTCTCATGGGTTGTGCAACTCTGTGCCTCTGCCCAGTGAGGCCCAGGCACTGAGGAAAGATACCTTGTGTTGGGCTCATCCCTTTGAAAAGAGAGTGCTTTACTCAAACAAACAACCCCCAGGAACGACTTAACATACATGTCCCTAACTGCTTTGGGTTTGGTAGCATTTCCAGGATTAGGGTTTCCAGGGCAATCCTGTATCCAGTCCCTTCCATTTGCCTCTGCAAAGTCAGAACAAGGTGTAATGGGGTAATATTTTTTAACTCTTTTCTGAGGTATTTTTTATTGATATTAATATTTCTTGTCCTGAAATTCACAATTCATTGAATGAATGGTGCTATCTTAGAAAAAGGGAGGAAACAGCCTAGAACAAAGGATTCATTGGAAGATAGTCTTAGTTCCCCAAAAAGGGGGGAGGGGAGTTATTCTAAATTACAAAAACTTTTCTTAACACATCAAGGACAGAGCTATAAGTTATGAGCAAAGAAAATCTTTGCCATCAAAGGGGAAAAGTTAAAAGCATATGCACTAGGTAAGGGTGATAGGATGTGCAAAAGGTAACACTCCATAAGAATGGGGAGATTGGCAGCCAAAGGAAGAAGATTTGTGAGACCACGATGTATTTGTTCCATGGCTGGAATATGAAGAACACTAGAAACAATCTTATTTGTGGGGGAAGGAGACCTGGGTCACTCACATAAAAATGGCAGAAGAATGAAAGGGAACACACTGAAAAAAGGTATGGTCTATTTATCTCTCTGTGTTTCTTTTCCTTTTTTTAAAAAGATTTTATTTATTTATTTGACAGAGAGGGAGAGATCACAAGCAGGCAGAGAGGCAGGCAGAGAGAGAGGGGGAAGCAGGCTCCCTGCTGAGCAGAGAAGCCTGATGTGGGGCTCGATCCCAGGACCCTGAGCTTTAGGCTTTAACCCACTGAGGCTTTAACCCACTGAGCCACCCAGGTGCCCCTCTCTGTGTTTCTTTAAAATGATTGGCAGCCATTTTGCTCTTGAGCCCTTCACCCTCCTACCTTGCCCTGCAGCTGAGGAGAGGGAGCCGGCTTGAAGCTCTGCAGTTCTTACCTTGTCTGTACAACTCGGTAAAGTGTGAAAAGCCCTCCATGCCCACAGGTTTTCACTCTGTTTTCCCTTACCTTGTGAGACAGGACTGGAGTATGTTTGTGGGACACCTCCGTGGTCCAGTTTTACCATGAGGTTTTTGGGGGTTTTTTTGGTCTTGTTTTATTAGTTTGTTTTGATTTTGTAACTAAGCCACAGAGTCAAAAATAATCAAGAGTGAAAAATATTTAAGAGTTGTGTTAGTTTCCTAAGGCTGCTGTAACAAACACACAAACTGGGTGTCATAAACAACAGACATGTATTGTCTCACAGCTGTGGGAGTCAGAAGTCTGAACAGGGCTGGTCTCTCCCCAGTCTGTGAAGGAGAGTCTGTTCCTCACGCTCCCCCACATCTGGAGGGGCTCATGATCACTGGGGTCCCTTGGTTTATAGAAGCATCACCCCACTCTCTTCTGCCTAATGTTCACATGGTGGGGTTTGGTTTATTCCTGTGTATAACTATCTTGAAAATCTCACCTTTTTTCTAAGGACACCATTGTATTGGATTAAGGATCCGGTTTGACCTTATCTTAACTAATTCATCTGCAAAAGCCTTACTTCCTAATAAGGTCACAATCAGAAGTCATGGGGATTAAGACTTCATGAATTTAAAGAGGGGGGACACAATTCAACTCATAACTGTTCTTTTGGCTTATTTTAGACTTTAATATAGAAAATTACATGAAAATACAAGAAAAGCTGTTTTTTGGTCCTCATCCTGAAGAAACAATGGGAAATCTTTGTAATTTAGGGGAAAAAAATGTATAGGGGGTTGCTCATTGTAAGGAAGATACATTCACTCCTCTCCTGACTTTTTATGGTTCACTAAAATCACACTTGCTTAGGGGCCACATCAGCAGACCCCCAATAAGCCGGGAGGACATACTAACCTCAAATGAGTTCCAGGGAAGGATCTCTGTCTTTCATATTCTATAAACCTTGTTTTTCTTGCTTGTAGTCCTGGAGTTCCATTTTTCACATGCAAATATGAGAACACAGGAAAGAACAGGTACTTTCTCCTCTCTACAGCAGAAGTTTCAAGATTTATTTTGCATCTTTGACAGACATATCCATAGAAATATATCTTTCAAAAAAGGGATTTTTTTTTCTGCACTGGGGGCCAATAAAGGAAGCAGGGACCTTAATTTACATGAAAAAAAAGTAGAAACCTTATTTGAAGCACAGATATGTCTTATTGCCTTTCTTAACATGTCACAAAAGTCAGAGTGTAAGCAGCCAGCACCAAAAATTTAAGAGCACTTACAATTCATAAAATATCAAGGCCTCCAAAGGCCTCTAGGAAAAGTATTAAAAGTCTGTTCACTTCCATAGCAGCTATACTCTCAAATATATGTTTTAAAAATAAATCTCAGGGAGCAAGTCTCGTTTTATCATCAAATCATTTCTTATGTCCCCATCTGAGGGGATGCAAATATTTATTACATGCTCCTGTGCAGATGCGAATATTTATTACATGCTCCTCTGCAGACATACAAAACAGATAAATATTCGCTGTCCTGTAGAAGTGTACATTTTCTGTGTGTTCAACCTTCGATAGGTAATGTCCAAGCTAGGGCTTAACTACCTAAATGAGCTTTTTTTTTTTTTTTAATATTTTATTTATTTATTTGACAGAGAGATTGAGAGCACAAGCAGGGGGAAACAAGGAGCCTGATGCGGGGCTCAATCCCAGGTCCCTGGGATCATGACCTGACCTAAAGGCAGCCACTTAACCCACTGAGCCAGACAGGCGCCCCTAAAGGGACCCGATGGAACTAAACAGTCACTCTTACTATGACCACTGTCGCACTCCAAGGATTCCCTTGATTGAATTTAAAAAGCAAAACAGAACAAAAAAAACAGTCAAGCAATTTTTAAGTCTTAAGTCTGCAGAGGGAGGGAATTCAGGGAGAAGGATACAAGGTGTTGATCATATTTCCGTGGCTTCTAGCTACGAGTATTTGATCCTCCCACTGCTCGTCTCTGAGCCGCTTCTCCAAAAGGGAAGCAGACACAATCGATCAGGTTTAAGGCCAGTCCAGCTGTAAGTTAGTTGCACAGTGAGGCTGGCTCTCATTTTTTACTCCGTGTTCAGGCTTCTCCTTTAGCAACACATAGTTTTCTTATACTTGTCATATTAAGACAAAATGTTAAGAATTAGATTCAACAATGTTCTGTTTAGCTTGCTGATTCATTTCAAGGGAAATAGACCAAGGGTGTTTCTCAGACTTAAGACATTAGAGCTTATGAGGAAATACATTTTCAAAGTGACTTTTCAGTTTTATTTTTCTCCTAAAAATGTGAATGGCAGTTTTAGATTGTTAATGAACACCATGCCCAGTCAGGTTTGTCTAGGGGCAAAATCCTGTAAGATGCTTTCATCCTGTAAACATCTCAGAAAGCAAATCTCATCACAAGTCAAAAGTAATGTGTCCGAAGGGTGCTGTGATTTGCTTAAATTCTCGGTCAGCACTGCTCTCCTCTCTGACTCCTTCTCTCCGGTCCTTTGGAATTATACTCCACGGGAAAGAGGCCGGCCGTTCTCCTCTCTGTCAATATTACCAAGTAGGTAGCTTTGGAAACAGTCCCCTCCCTGGAGTATCACAGAAACTTCCCAAACTGATAAATCTTCCAAGTTCATCGCCGAACAGATAGCCCGATGCTCACATCAGCACTTTGCTTGGCATTTGAACTCCTCGTTACTGACTTAAAAATAGGAGGATCAGGGAAAAGGGAAACAGATTCAGAAGTGCAAAACTTGATAAGACAGTACAAGGTAGGGTGTGGATCAAAGCAGGAAGGGAGAGAACAGTAGCCCCTGTGCCCTGCGTCACCTCGTCATAACCCCAAGAGGGAAATGAACGTGTTTCTCGGGGAAACCATCCCCTAGGGCAATCCCCCCATGGACACAGCTGGGGGATCCCAAAGGAAAAGTAAGTCTGATCAGCATCCCTGCCCCATTTCCAAGTTCTGCCTGATGGTAACAGTCTTCATTTTACTCCTCTTTGTAGGTTCTAAATAAGTGTTGGATGAAGGGATGCATGAATGGAAAATTTATACACGAATTAATTGTTTCAGATGATCTCTGAGGTTGATTTCTAGAAATTTTGCAACAGCATGTGTAAAGAATAGACATAAAATCCTCTTTAAAGTGTATCTGAAAGAAATTAAAGCACCAGTGAATATAAGGGAAGCTAAACTGTTCTATGGATTCCATTTGTCTTCTAACCCACTTTGCCCTCTATATGAAATGTGACATAAAGACATCTGCCAATATTTTACAGGCTTCTGCTGGTGCCTGAATTATATTTTTAAATTAGACCCTAAAGCTGCATTCTAATGCATTACTTTCATTTGCTAAAGTATGCATACAGCCTTCCTCTACTCCCAGGGTATCCTTTATTTAATCAGTCCAAGAGCAGCTCAGAGCGCTCCATCTCCACGTGACTCTCTGCCAGATCCTGCTGACTTATACATTTCACCTCTCTGGCGATACATGACCTCCTTGAAGGAAAAGAAAATAGATACATAATTGAGCAGGAGACGGGGAGAGGGGAAGAAAAATCCCTTCCGATAATGAGTGAAATGTATGCAGATCTGAATCTACATCTGATGTGATGCATGTCCTAGGAAATTCCCCAATAAATAGCAGTAGCCTTCCCTTGTAAGAGCTGACATAGCCTTGGTATATTTGGCAAAAAAAAAAGGAAGAGCAAGGTTAAGGAAATCAATCTACTGTTGGTTATTTTTTAGAAGGGGGAAGGTATTTTGTGGACTCTGATGGCTATAAGGGGTAATGACAGTGGACTTTCCCTTTGAACCTGCTTTAAACAAAAAATAGTTGGTTCAGATCTTGGTTGTGATGTGTAGATAGAAGATAAGTTGGAGATCCATAAGGGAGAAATGCAGAGCTCCAGGCGGGAAATATCATGAGTAGTGGATGTGAACGTGGGAGGACTCTCCTACTATCCCAGTAGATGATAATTGTTTATCCTGAGAACACAGACGAAAGCTTATGGGATCTGGCAGAATTGGATTCAAGTCCAAAGGCAGCTGTTTGTTGACTGTGGGACCCTGGAAATGAGTAGATACTCACTTCTCACTGAGTCTCAGTTCCCCCATCTACAAACCCTGTATAAAAGGGGAGACTCAATCTCCCTTCTAGGCTTCCGTAAGGATTAAATGAAATAGTGATTCAAAGCCTGTAACAAGAGAGTTAAGTATTGTGTGTCCGTCAGTGTTAGACTTGGACTAAGGGTATTCTCCAGTATGCTGAAGTAAGCAACTACCCAGATTCTCTGGGGTTTAGCACCACAGGTGTTTGCTTCTTCCTGTGCCAAAAGGTTGGTGGGACTTATGGAGGGGAAAGACGAGACTTGCCATTTGGACCCCTCCTTAGTCATTGCAGCAGAGTGAAGAACCATGAGAGAGATGCATTAGAGCTTTCTACTGTCTCAGGCCAGAAATGATGCACATCACCCTTGCTCATGATTCATGGGTAACATGTAGTCCTTGGACCCTGCCTTACAGCCAGGCTGTCAGACACGTCAAGGAGGAAGATAGAATATTGGCGAGCATTCTCTCAGTGATCAGTGACTTTCTTCCACCAAGCCCTCCTATGCATATGCTTCACGCACACAAAAAATAAAGGCGGCCTTAAAACCAAAAACAAAGTACATTTAGTATAATATATAAAAATTTTTTCAATGTAGGTATCACTCGCACATTTCCACCTACCAGTTCTTCATCAAATAATTAATTTGACTGAATTGTGTTGCTGTAAGTTCAGCCAAAAGTAAGGAGATACCAGCTCTCCCCACTCCCTACAACATACCTTGATTTCTAGTTACTTTGGTAGCTCAGTGGATAGCAAAAGTCTGATTTCTATTAGGTTTTCTGAAATATAAAAATCACCTTCATACCTCCTTTGCCAATTTTTGGTATTCCAAGGGAGGAGGGGATCATAGGTTGGGAAGGCTGACACGAATCATGGGGGTGACCCCAGCTGCCTGACTCACTCCTAGGATGTGGTCTTTACCTCACATCTGTAAAATGAAGTATTAGGATATATTCTCCAGGGACTCTTCAGCCTCTAATATCAAACCATTCTGCAGTAATTTTGAATAAGGATTTCTGCCTGGGATGTATAATGCTGATGGAATTTCCTCTGCTTTCCAACAAATAGGTTGAATTGCATAGGGACCCAAGAGATTTATTGCCTACTTCCTGCTGGATTAACCACCTCTCTTGGTATCCACAGTGAGTCAAACAGAGAACATTTTGATGAAATGATGTTCACAAATTCCTTCACAAACAGTATTCAATACTACTGACAGTAAACACTGCTATTCTTTGCCTTTAAGGTACTTGAATGTTTGAAGTCATGTTTTGACCTCTCTTTAGAACACTCTTCTCTCCTCTAAATAAAAGTCCGTGTTTTAAATGGGTCTGATTATCATAAGAGGACATCTTTCAATTTGCCCAAGGAATTTGGAGCATCGCATTTATTCAACCAACGTCTCTTAAGATTTTACTGTCTTAGACTTCCTCTTAACACCAGGATGTGGAGGTAAAGAATATAAATATTTTCCTCAAGGAGTGCTCTGAGGAAGAAAAATTGGTAAAAGATAATTACCATATAGCATGATAAATATAAAGATAGAGGGAAGAAAGGAGTGATATGTGTTCTTTGAAAACAGGAAATTTTATGATACCCTGGAGCATAGAAGCTGTGGTTTATCAGCTTTCACAGTGAGGGAATATGTGAGGACAATTAATTCACCATTATCCCATTCCACTATAACCAATCATGTCATTGACATTTGACCACATTTCAAGGCATGAAAAAGGAATGTCTCAGTGATTAACCCATTCCCCTTAAAATCACTAGAAAGCAGATATGTGGGATATGTAGAGTAGAATATGTGTCACTAATGCTAATTTTGCCAAGAATAACTCAGAGATTATTGAGTGGAGGAGTATCTTGACTTTCAAATTGTCTTCTTTTCTCCCTGTGCTAATTTATACATTTTTCTTCCTGATGTCACTATTCCTGACTCCACAAATTTCTTTCTTCATTCTATAACTCTTACTTTCCCTGCATTTTCTTACAGTCCCTCTTCTTCCTCAAATGACTTTTCTTCTGAAGGCTCTTCATAGATTGATCACCTTGCATTCTAAATGAGGTTTATACTGGTATTTCAGAGAATCATGAGTACACGTTAGCAGGCATTTCTCTGCTTGCTATGAGCTTTCTAAAACACAAATTCAGTTATTAGGGGCAGGGACTATTGCACCAGACATAATATGTATCCCTGGAATGTCGATCCAGGTGCCAGAAAATTGCAGGCCAGTAGGAAAATGGTGTAATCTGTGATTCCATCTGGCCCATGAATTTCCAGTGGCCTTGCTTATAGATTGTCAGAACTGTTCATTAAGTTTGTTGTGAAACCAAAGGCTTAATATCTGTAATTTAGAGGGTTCAATAGGCAGTTAAATTGAGTGAAACTATTTTTGAATGACTACTCTAGTTTCAGAGAAATAGCCGACATTGCAGCTCGGAAGAGCTACATTTGAGGCAGCACCAGGAATTTAAAATTATTTATAGGCCCTTTAGAAAAGGGCTTTGCTCTGCTAACTTGAGAAACTTTTTTTTCTCCTTGTTATTTATTTATTTTTTTAACAAAAGCTTGAGTGCTGACAAAAGGAAACATTTCTGATGCAGATAGGTTATCAGTCACAACCACAGAACTTGAATGGGCTCCACAGGGGCAAAGGTTGATTGTGTTTTCTGTTTTTGTCTTTGTCTGATCTGTGGTTATCTTCAAATGCACGCACTGATCGTGAAAATGGGTTTGCATGTCGTGTATATGCTGAAGGGGGACTGTGATGTGCTGAATGAGAGGCAGAAATGAATTCCTTGTGGAAGTCCTTCTATGCCAGTCATTTATAAGCAATCCCTTTGACACTTTATACCAATAATGGGGATAGTTATCCATTCCTCAAATAAGGGAAGGTTCCCGAATTCAAAATATGGCACTGATAGGTAATGGAAATATGACATGTTCCGGTGCTTGACACAAAAAGCTGATGAGGGTCATCTGGGTGGCTCAGTGGGTTAAGCAGCTGCCTTTGGCTCAGGTCATGATCCCAGGGTCCTGGGATAGAGCCCTGTGTCAGGCTCCTTGCTCAGCGGGGAGTCTGCTTCCCCCTCTTCCTCAGTCTCTCTCCCCTGCTCCTGCACTCTCACTTGGTTTCTCTCTCTGTGTGTGTGTCTCTCTCTCAAATAAATAAATAAAATCTTAAAAAAAAAAAAAGGAGATGATGCAGACGTCCAAGTGATGTCTAAGAACAGATAGATATCGACATGTACCTTCCAGAGGTGCACACAGAAGAGCAGTGGGGCCTCATGGGTGCTGGTATCACAACCACCTAATTCTAGAAGGCTTCCAGAAAAGCTCAGAAGATCATCCCTACATTACACGCAGGGGCACTGGAAACTCAATTTTTATGAGGTAGATAAAATTTTATCTACTAATGCCAGGAGGATTCTGATGTCGTAGGGCAGTAATTGCTAGTTGCCTCCCCAAAATCCAACTCTCTTTTCTCCTCCCAGACCCAACACTGATTTTCTTCAGAATAGTCAGGATAAAAACATTAAAAATATGCCAGGATAAAAGTGTAACAAAAAAATTACATTTGACTTCTCTTACAGTTTGGGTGACAGGCTTAATGCAAAGGAGATGTAAGTATAAGTCAGCTGGGGATTTCTGGGAAAGTTTTGCTTTCCTGGAATAGACACCACCCCTTTTTTCTGTCATTCATTTTCATCATTTTCCTTCCTGGACTGAGAGCATGAGCTTGAGATAGAGCATTTCTTTTGTGATCAAGAGGCAATCAGCAAGATAAAAAAAAAAAAAAACAAAACCACGTGATGATAGAGCAGAAAGCAAGAAGGAGGCTAGGACATTAATGATGTTGTAGACTTTCTATCATGAAAGAAAAATGTAAACCCTCACCACTAACTGCACTTTTGAGAGCTTCAGTTAGGTCTCAGATGCGAATGCATTTTTGGGAATTATAAGAATACATAGTTTCTATGGCGCATTTCCAGTACATAATGAAAGTAAACAAGCAAATAAATAAAATGAAAGCAAACACAACCCTAACCAATACAGCTCAATATGTCAAAGACTAAGTAATCATCTGTGATAAAAGATATAAATTAGTGTTTAAACTATAATTACAAAGGAATACTGTTCCATGGTTTTCCTTATTCTGATGTATTAAATTTTGACGACACATTGCTGTTTGGTAAATAACGATGGAAATGATGAAATGAATTTAAACACTGTCCTGCAGTGAATGCTTCTTTGCAGTTGTATAAGAAAATGAACTTTGACATATTTTCGTATTTTTTAAGCACTCATACAATTTTCCCTTTGCATTCTTTTCACTGATGCCTGCAGTTTTAGGAATCATTGTCAATAATTATCTTAATCACTCAATTTTATTATGTCTCAACCCATCACCTCCTCATTGGATTTTCTTCGATTTCTACTCAAATTCAAATAAATGACTCAGATGACTCAAATATTCACTCAAATAAATGACTGGCTTAAAAGAACGCAAGTAAAATCATTAAAAATGCTTTTCTTGAGCAAAGCATTCTCCCAACATTTCTGTGAAGGCTTCACAAAATGGTTGGGGTACCAGGACACTTACAAAAATAAGCTCATAATTCACACTAATCCGTGCTAAAAGTTTGCTATTAATAACAGGGTTTGAAAGCAATGAAAAATTTCTGTGGTTGAGCAAGGCTTTTTGTTAAAGAGGTATTTAAGCAAAGCTTGTGGGGGTAAGGAGAGTAACAGAATTGAAGAGAGAGTTTTCTAGGCAGAAGGAAACAGTGTAAACAAAAAGAGGACTAGAAGGCACATGTCAGATAGAGATGGATGTTTACAAATCACCTCTTTGGCTGGAGTGCAAAGCAAGTGAAGGGGACAAGTGGAGGAAATAGAAGAGGTTCTTTGGACACAGATTATGATGGGCCTCAGTATATTTAGGAGAAGGGATTGTGTCCTGTAAATTGTGAGGAGCCTGTGTCTGTAGAAGGTTGCCCCAGGTTTAACACTTAACTTGTTTTTTATCCTCAAAGACAGTAATTTATGTTTACCTAAAATAAACACAGTCCTAATGATATCACCATCTTCTAGACACTATAGACATCTAGGAAGGGTGTCAGGGGAAACCATGTAGGGAAGGGCAGTGGTGTGCTCTTCCTCTTAATAGCCAGAGTGGTATCACAGAGGCTTAACTTGAAAAATGAAATCTCATTCTCACCCAGTGGTAAAAAGGTGGCCCTCCCCACTGGTGTCAACCACAGCCGAGTGGACAACCTGGACTTCCATGTTTACCTGACAGTGATGAGGCAGAGCCCACTTCACCAACCAGAATTCTATAAAAGTAGACCTGCTAAAGCCTAAAATTTAAATAAGATCCAGAGTTATACAAACTATATCCAGATTATCCAAACTATAATGCCCCCGAATGGCCAGGCTTTGATAGAAAATCATTTGTCATACTAAGAGCCAGGACGATCTTAAATTGAATGAGAAAAGATAATGAGAAAAGACACAAAAACCAAGATGAGACAGATATTAGAATTATCTGAAAAACATTTTAGAGCAACTATGATAAAAATGCTTCACTGAGCAATTATGAACCCAGTTGAAATAAATTCAAATATAGAAAATCTCAACAAAGAAAAAGATAGGAAGAAGAGCTAAGTAGAAATTACATAACAAAAAAATATCAATAGCCAAAATTAAAAACCCAGTAGATGGATGCAACAGCACACCAGGAGGGACAGAAGAATCAGTGAACCTAAAGATGGACAACACAAATTATCCAAATCTATACATAAAGCCACAAGAGAGAAATCACACATAATCTGCAGAATAAACAATTCCAGTGAGGGTAAATTTCTCAGCGTAAACTATGGAGGCTAGAAAGAAATGGCACAGCATTTTTCAAGTGCTGAAAGAAAATAACTGTCAGCTCAGAAGTCCATATCCAGTGAAAATATCCTTCAAAAAAATGAAGAGAAAGTGAAGACATTCTCAGATAAGGAAATTCAGAGGACTTACTACCAGCAGAGCTACTCCAAAAAGAATGGCTCTAGGAAATTCTCTAACAAATGGAAAGTATGTGATAAAAGAAATTATCTTGGACTGTCAGAAGGGAAAAACATAGAAAACCAAAAATATGGGCACATGTAATAGAAATCTCTACTCCTCTGGAATTTTCCAAACTACATATGAAAACTGAAGCAATGTATATAAATATTTAAGATAATTATTATAAAGGGGAGACAGTAAATGGTGCTTAAGGAAGGTAAGAGTTCTACGCTTTGCTCAACTGATAAAATGTTAGCACTAGTAGTAGACTGTGGTAAGTCAGATAAATTGGTTATACCTAGAGTGACCATTAAAAACACTATACAAGGGGCGCCTGGGTGGCTCAGTCATTAAGTGTCTGCCTTCGGCTCAGGTCGTGATCCCAGGGTCCTGGGATCAAGCCCCGCATCAGGCTCCCTGCTCAACAGGAAGCCTGCTTCTCCCACTTCTATCCCCTCTGCTTGTGTTCCCTCTCTTGCCGCTGTGTTTCTCTCTGTCAAATAAATAAAATCTTAAAAAAAAAAAAAAAAAACACTATACAAATTTATATATACCCAAAAACATTATAGACAAATCAAAATGGCATTCTTAAAAGTGTCCAAGTAACTCAGCGAAAGGCAGAAAACATTTAAAAAGAAATGTAAAAACAGAACAAACAACAGAACAAAAAAAATAAAAAAAGCAATCACTATATTAAATGCAAATGGTTTGAATACACTAAACAAAAGACAGAGAATGGAAAAGTGGGTTGAAAACTCCAACAAACCACACAACAAAAAACACGGCTCAACTATATCCTGTCTATAAAAACTCATTTCAAATGTAATGATGTGGATATGTTGAATGTAAAAGGATGAGAAACCATATACTAGGCAAATATTAATTGTAAGAAATGAGGAGTGGTTGTATTAATATTGGATAAAATAAACATTAAGGCAAATTATCAAATATTGAAGGGGACATTTTGTAGTAAATACAGAGTGGTATGGAATGCATGTTCATGCCCCCCCATTCATATGTTTAAATCCTAATCTCCCATGTAATGGTATTAGAAAGTGGGGTTTTTTAGAGGTATTAGGTCTTGCGGGTGGAGTCCTCATGATGAGATTAGTGTCCTTGTATAAAGAGATAAGAGAGCTTATCTCTCTCTGCTCTCCACCATATTAAGGACACAGAAAATGTCTACAAATCAGTATGAGGATTTTTCCCAGAACTGGCCAGCACCTTTTCATCTTGGACTTCCAGCTTCCAGAACTGTGAGAATTAAATTTCTGTTGTTTAAGCCATCCAGTCTGTGGTAATTTTTTTTTTTAAAGATTTTATTTATTTATTTATTTGACACACAGAGAGAGATCACAAGTAGGCAGAGAGGCAGTCAGAGAGAGAGGGAGAAGCAGGCTCCCCGCTGAGCAGAGAGCCCAATGCAGGGCTCAATCCCAGGACCCTGAGATCATGACCTGAGCTAAAAGCAGAGGCTTTAACCCACTGAGCCACCCAGACACCCTGTGGTAATTTATCACAGCCTGAACTGACTAAGACAAAGGGTCAATCCACCAAGAAGACATAGAACCTAAATATATATGCAAAACACACACACACACACTAAAAAATAATGTGATATAACTGAAAAAAGAAATAGAAAAATCAACAATTATAATAGGGGAATTCAACATTATTCATTTAATAATTGATGGAATAACTAAGCAGAAAATTTGGCAAAAATATAGACAAGTCAACATCATCCACCACCAGAATGAAACTAAAATTTATGAACACTCCGCCCAACTATAACAGAATACACATTTTCCCAAGTTTCCACAGAGCACACACAAAGATAGAAAATGTTCTCAGCCATAAAATAAACCTCAAGAAGTTTAAAAGAATTGACATCACAAAGTGTGTTCTGTGACTGTAATGGAACCAAGCTAACAATCAATAACAGAAAGACAACAGGAGAATCTCCATATGCTAATAAATTAAACAACACTTTTCGAAACAATCCATTTGTCAAAGAGGAAGTTTCAAGGGAAATAATGCAATCAGCTGAATAGAAATGAAAATACAACATATGAAAATTTGTGGGATGCAAGTAAAGCAGGGCTGAGAGGGAGATTTATAGCACTAAAAACTTATGTTAGAATAGAGAATGTCTTAAATCAATAATCTAAGCTCCCACATCTCAAAAAAAAAAAAAAAAGGGTAAACTCATAGCCAGGACAGGAAGAAAGTAATTAAAATAAGATTAGAATCAATGCAAGTGAAAACACGATACAAAAAAAAAGATACACAGACCTGAAACAGAGAACATTTATAAAAGAAAACTCTGGTTCTTTAAAAAGATCAGCAAAATTGACCTACCTTCAGCTAGGCTAACAAAGAAAAACAAGAGAGAAGACACAAATTACTATTATCAGAAATAGAAAAAAAGATATCACTAGAGACCCTATACAAATCAAAAAGATAATAAGAGAATATTATTGACAACTCTACACACATTAATTTGATAAATTAGATGAAAAATACCAATTATGGAAAGTAAAACTATGCCAACTTTTATTTTACAAATGCATTATTTTTTTTAGAGAAAAAGAATGCATGTGTGCATATGTACAGGGTGGAGTGAAGGGAGTAGGGCAGAGAAGAGGGAGGGAGAGAATTCTAAGCAGACTCTCCACTGAGCGCAGAACTTGATATAGGGCTCTATCTCACAGCCTGAGATCATGACCTAAGATGATATCAAGAGTCAGACCCTTAACCATCTGAGCTATCCTGGTGCCCCCTACTACTTCTCTAATGTGAAACCAAAAATTTGAAAGTCTTTATAACTTTTAAGGAAATTGAATACATAAGTTAAAATCTTCTAAAAATTTTTCTAAGCTCAGATAATGTCACTAGAGACTTATGGAAGTTTAAAAAATTAACACCAATTCTACACAAAATAGAAGAGGAAGAAATCCTGGAAGGAAGGAAGGAAGGAAGGAAGGAAGGAAGGAAGGAAGGAAGGAAAGAAGGAAGGAAGGAAGGAAGGAAAAGAAATCTACAACAAACATGTAATGCTGAAAGACTGAATGTTCTGCCCTGAAGACTGTGAACAAGATAAGATGTTCACTATCATCAGTGCTATGCAAAATGTAACTAGAAACTCTAACTACTGAAATAAGACAAGAAAAGGAAATAAAAGTTATGCAGATCAGAAAGATTGTAATAAAACTGCCCCTATTTACAGAAGACATGATGATCTATACAGAAAATGCCAAGTAATCTACAAAAACCTCCAAAACTAATAAGTAATTTTGGCAATGTTACATAATACGAGAGCAACATACAAAAACTAATTTATATTTCTATATAGTAGCAATGAATATATGAAAATTAAAATATAATATCATTTACAATAGTTCAAAGAGAATGAGATACCTAGGTGTCAGTAGAATAAAGGAAGAGACATACTATGTTCGTGGAATGGAAGACTTACAATAAAGTTGTCAATTTTCTCCAAATTGATGAATAATGTTAGTTAAATGCCTATTATAATCCCAAAAGATTTCTTGTAGATACAGATATGACTATTCTAAAACTTATGTGGAAAAACAAAGGAACTAGAATACCTAGAACAATTCTGAGAAAGAAGAATAAATTGGGAGAAAGCACTACTCAATTTCAAGACTTATTATATAGTTACACTAATCAGGACTGTGTGGTTTTGCTGGAGGGTAGACTTAAAGATCAATGGAACAGAAGAGAGATGCTAAAAATAGCTCCATACAGGTACAGACAACTTATTTTTGACAAAGGCATGAAAGCAATTTGGTGAAGGAAGGATATTCTTCCAATAAGTAGTGCTGGAGCAATTGGATATCTAATTGAGAAAAAAAGAGAGAGAGAGAAAAGAAAATAATTTGATTTAAACTTTGTTCTACAAAATGGATGAAAGATTGAAATATTAAATGTAAAAATATAAATCTTTTAGTAGGTAACATAAGACAAAAATCTTCAAGACCTAGTGCCTAGCAAAGTACTCTTGGATATGACACCAAACATACAAACTATGGGGAAAAAAAAGTTATCTTGACTTTGTCTAAATTGAAAGTGTTTGTCCTATGAAAGATCCTATAAAGAGAGTAAAGAGGCAAGACACAGAGTGGGATAAAATATGTGGAAACCATATATGTGACACAGGCGTCATATCTGTACTATGTTAAGAACTCTCAAAATTCAACAGAAGAAAAAAAAGAGCAATTCAATTAGAAAATGGGCAAGAGTCATGAATCCATCTGTCACGGATGGCAAATAATCACATTAAAAGATGTTTAACATCTTTTAAACACTCATGTTAGGGAAATGAAAGCCAATACCATGAGGAGGTATCACTACACACCTATCAGAATACATAAAAAATAGTGACAATACCAAATTCTGGCAAAGGTATAGAGAAATCTATATGATTTCATATGAAATATGAATCTCTCATATCACTAATGGGAATACACAATGATAGTGACTCTAGAAAACAATTTACCTTTTTATTTTTTATTTATAAAACTAAAAGTGTAATTACTATTTGAACCAGTAATTTCAATCATGGATATTTATTTCAGAGAAATAAACACTATGTCGGCACAAAAGCCTGAACATGATTTTCATAGCAGCTTTATCTGTGAGAGCCCAAACTGGGAAACAAGCCAAAGTCTTTCAATAATAGGTTATGGTTAAATAATGGTTAAACAATGGTGGTATATCTATCCAATGGAATACTACTCAGCAATAAAAAATGAAGTGATTATATACACATTAAGTTGCATGAATCTCAAGGACATTATGCTCTGTGAAAAACGTCAGTCTCAGAAGTTCACACACAATGTGATTCCATCTACTATGTAGTATGATTCTGTGTAGTATGATTCAGTATGATTCTCAACATGACAAAATTATAGAGATGGGAAACAAATTAGTGGTTGCCAGGTTTTAGAGATCATGCACATGGTAGAGGGGGCTAACAGGACAGGGGTATACACATAAATAAAAGGAGTAGCACAAGGGAAATCTCTAGTGATGGAATAGCTCTGTATCTCTGTATCTTGATTGTGGTGGTGTTTACACAAATCTATGTGGATAAAACGGTGAATAAAACGTATATGTGAACTATATGTACACATTGTGGATAAATGTATATGTGAATTATACGTAAATCTATGTGGATAAAACGTATATGTGAACTATACGTACACATTGTGCCATGGTCAAATCCTGGGCACCATGTTTATGCAAGATGTAACCGAGGGGACAAATCATGGGGTAAAGGGTACACGGGATCTCTCTGATCTAAGTTTGCAACTTCGTGTAAATCTGTAATTATTTCTAGTTTGTAAAAGGAGGGGATGCTACTATCTTGTGAACAATGTAGATATGTTCACATGTTCTAATGCAGGAAATAGACCTCCCCTCTATGCTCTAACAGACAGTCTGCCATAGATGCTCATATTTGTGAGCTCATTGTGACTTGACCTGAATGGAGCTTAAACCTTCATGCTTGGCTGCATGAGAACCATGGCCAGATGGCCACGTCTTTCTGACCATGGCCAGTCTTTCTGACTACCCAAAAGGTATCTGTGGCAGCAGGGATGCTGCCAAAAAATAACTCCAGGCTGCCAGGTCTGACGCCCCCAGAGCTGCTGTGGCTTCCATCACCTCTTTGTTTCAGCTGAGGTTTGACCCAGATTTCTTGTTTCTCTTGCATTTAATTCAGTGTGTAGCCATTGAGCAGTGACTACCCTGGAACAAGCACTGCATCAGGCACCAAGTTCCCTATGGCCATTTGCAAAAGGAATACACTGATTAACGGGAAATGCTGACTCTGGTCCCAGCGTCTCAAAATCGATGGCCTCTTAAACAGAGCATTTGGCCAGGCACTGATCCATTCCTCACCAAACCAAACAGTTAACTAAATCTGCTTAAGGATCTGAAATATGCCACGACTTGTCACATGTTTATGTAGATTCTTGACTTTTGCCACAAGTAGCATTCCTCAGGAAAAGATAAAATTTTGAAGATGCAAAGATGCATGTAGGTGTTGACTTAGTAATAGTTCAGAATATCCATCCTAAAGAATTTCTTCAAAATATGGGATCAATATATATGATAAGCTATATGCAAGCTGTTCATCATTAATATTAAAATATAAGACCCAAAAGACACAAAGAGTGTGTGTCCGCAAATTACAACACATTCCCAGTTAGGGAAACTGCGTAACGATATATTAAAACATCGAATGAGAAAAATGAGGGAATTTTTATATACACTAGAATTGTATCTATTTTTTTTAAATATAGATTAAAAGGAAAAAGGGGAAAAGATTGGGAGGAATATACTAAATCTTAACTGGTTTTGAGTGCTGCGGTGACAGAGTCACGAGTCTTGTAACATCCCTCTCTTTTCTATTCTATCTGTTAGTAAGCATGCAGCTAATATACAATATCACAATACAATTTTTAAAAGTAATTTTATAATTAATTTTTTATAATTAATTATAAAAAAGCATAATTAAAAAAAGTAATTTTATAATTAACCTAGCCTTTCCCTCTACTCATCAAGCTATAGGAGTCACTCTCCTACGAAGATTTCTTTATGTAAGAGAGGGAGAGAGAATGAGTAGGTGAGTTGGGGGAGAGGCAGAGGGAGAAGGAGAGAGAGAATCTCAAGCAGACTCCCCGCTGATCATGGAGCCCCAGGCAGAGCTCAGTCTTACCCTAAGATCATGACCTGAGCCAAAATAAAAAATCAGACGCTTAACCAACTGAGCTATCCAGGCACCCCTACAATTTTTAAATGTTTAACAGATAAAATTAAATTTCTTTTGATTACTATCCCTAACTAAGTCTATTCCTACCTCTTGCCAAATGCAAAATCCAGGGATAACTTCCCCCATCAGTTTGGTGCGCTTTCTCTCGAAGTCCCTTTCCTATACATTTACAACACATATTGTTCCATTGTGGTCTCACATTATATGGATTATTTTGTTACTTGGTGTTTGTATTCAACACTGACTTAGAGGTCATGCTATGCCAATATGTATTTTTATGCCATATCTACTATTTAATTGCCAGATTGTATCCCATACTACATTTTTTAACCATCTTTCCATCGATGGACATTAAGTTGCTTCTACGGTTTTGCTATTTCAAAGTTCTGCAATGGACATTAAAGTCTAAGTCTCTGCAGTTCACAAATGTCCTGTAATGGGATTATATTAATTTTGTAATGAAAAACACATTTCAAAACAAAATAATTTGATTATATTAACAATCATGTTATTGGGAAATCAATCATGGATTTTATAAAGCATTAGAGGGGAAAAAATGTACTTTGGATGGGAATTTCTAATTATCATATATTCAATGCAGACCTAAATGACTCTCAAGTGTTTTCAATATTTTTTAAGTGTATTTTAATTTAAATTTTAAACACAGTGTTTATGCAAAGGCAATGCATTATTTTCAGGAACTTCTAGAAGTAAAATTAACCCAAAGATACAGCTTTGCTAAGACATTTTTTAAAATTATATTATTTTCCTGTTGAGACCCTACCTAGTTCCAGTGATTTTTTAAAAATTTTGTCAGGTAGTTTGGATCTCAGTTCCTCTGTTGTATTTGCAAAGACAGAAAAATCCACAGGGCTTCAGAAGGGCTACTTCTCAACCTTCTAAACTCCAGACATCTTAAGTTTTCTAGAGCTGAAGTAATTTTATAATTAACCTCGCCTTTCCCTCTACTCATCAAGCTGTAGGAGTCACTCTCCAATGAAGATTAATAATCATTTAAGGGAATTTTTAATTATTCTCTTATTCAACTGACACAAAAACTAATCTACTGATAAATGTGTTTATTTAATGTAAAAGAGGAAAATTGGAAAATAAGTATCGTGTTCTATCAAGAATAAATTAGCACACACACAGTGCCTTCCAGGTTAGCGTATCTATGAGATAGTCTATTGAATGAGTAAACAGGCATTTAATAAAATAAACAGTTCTAAATTAGCTAACTAGTGAAAAAGGAAAATTTAAACCTAAATTTACAGATAACAATGTTGCTTGGCTTATAATCGAAGCTGAGTGAAAAGGTCAAACTGAAGGACGAGTTATGAGCTGCGTAAAATCTGTAGTAGATTCTTCTCCATCCCACATCCTATTGCCTTTGTTTATGCAATCCTCAAATATTGCCTGGACAGTGATGATGGCTCCAAGTGGGGGAGGGGGTCTCACTGCCCTGCCCTTAGCCGTTCAGAACTGACACAAACAACAGACTTGTGCACATGACCATCTCAACTGCAGTTCTAATCATCTGTGCAGCTCCAACAGGGGTCCACGATGGCATTAGCAGGAGCTCACTGACTCTTAAGGGGACCTCCAGGTCTTTCAGAATCCACATCAGCCCAGCGCCTAGCCAGTTTCTTCCTCCTGCCTGTCCCCTTGAGGGTCCCCCAGCCTCCACCCCCAAGCATAGATCTGCTTGTAGCTTTCCACACTCCACGCTCCTTCTCCTCTTTATTTCACTCAAACACTCTCTGGCTGGAACGCCCTTCTCTCACTTGCCTTGGCCTGGTGAGATCTCTTCAGTCTTCAATCACAGCCTCCAGGAAGCCTTCCCTGACCTTGCCTTCCTATCCGGGTTAAGTGCTCCCCATAGTGACCGCGTGTGTCTAGTTCTAGCACTGTGTCCACACCTTATTTTAGTTTATGTCTCTGACTCCCTGTCTCTTCAGCAATTGTAATTACTTGTATTCAAACCTTATAAAGAATGTCTGGCATCCAGTTGTAATTCAAAAATATTTTGAGTAAATAAATAGATGAATGAATGCATAGTGGATGAATAAGCCAGCTACACGTAGATGCTAGAGCTTTTTCACCTGTTCTTGCTTTTTTCCCAAGGCTCTGAGTTTTTTCCCACCTAGGTCAGGTTATCTGTGTTCCTGAGACCTTCCTGACTATTTAGGTCCACAGACATGGGGCGTCCCTTTTCTGAATTTAGTTTGAATCTTGATTCCATGCCAATTTAGTGTCTATCTGCTGGAGCTGATTCAGGCCCCAGGATTTGCTCTTAAACTATTGGTTGTTTAGATTAGCTATTGTAGGAGTATTTATACCATGGACATTGACAAATCCTGCAAAAGAGGTTTTTTTGGTTTGGAGAGCCAGCTGTTACATTTACCAGCACACTACCTTGTGTGTGTGTGTGTGTGTGTGTGTGTTACTTTTACTTTGTGTATATTTTCCTACCTTAACGGTATTTTAAAACTTAAATGATAAGAAGCCTATATTTTCTTTATATAAATAAAAAAATTATGTGCTTACTTATTTCTAGAATATGTGTCACATCCACTTCCAAAATGTATTGTCTAGATAAAATATTGTCTTCAAGATCTAAATGTAAAATAAAAACCAAAATAATGTGAGAGCAAGAGAAAAATCCAAGTCACTGACACTCAGATTCACATAGCTACTACGGCTAAGGATGACATATTAGCTCTGTGCTTCATTACAGCTAAAAGAAAGCAAATTGGCATTTTTTTCATTTTACTTTATTATCTGCTACTAAACAGTGACTTAAAAGGTAATGTACATTGGCAACAAACAAAAGCATAATAAAAAGTTATTCTTAACTCATGCTGCCATACACAGTATCATACCTTATTTTCACACGGTCTTTAAAACAACAGAGGTAATTCTTAGTCCCATCTTGTAACGAGAAAGACACTGAAGCTTAGAGAGTTTATGTGCCTTGTCTCAAGTTCATTCAGGGCTGCTCAGTGTGTACATGACCACAGACGGTCATCACAACTCCGACCCATTGTTCCTAGTCATTGTGTCATCCTGCCCATCTTGGCTACTAGGGTAACGTCTATCATGAAAATTTTATACAACAGACAAAAATGCCTTCTCTGTGGTGATTATGTACAAAAATGTCCTAAATAAGTAGAGGTCATGCATTTCGGGGGTAAGCCAGGGAAGATGGTTCCGCTAGGGCTCAAGAATACAGACACTGCACACAGCTATCCCAGGGACTAACCAAACAAGACAGGGCTTCGGAGCCTGGAGCCATGACGTATGAATTGCTTTTAACACTGTCTTCCTCAAATGCTGCTTACCCACTTACCCAGCCCAAGCTGGGTTTTCTCTACCAAATGAGAGACAGTTCAAAGTTAAACCCTTGACAAGGGCATAGATTTGAGGTAAAAACAAAGTCCCTGGACAGACCCAACCTATTCATGCTAAGAAGGTTCCATTGTTGATGTATAATTGGAACCTTTGTTAAGATTTCATTTGGATTTGTTTTGGAGCCTCTCACTGCTTTCCTCTATGGCACGAGCAGTGGAATGATCCAAGCTTACAAGCAAAGAATTTGGGGCTGGCTCCTCAGAACTCTTGCCCAAATATCAGCAGACGTCACATGCAGTTAAGTACCAAACAAACACTAAGTTTCTCCTATTTATTCAGTCCCTGTTCTTTAGGACTCAAGTCTCACCGGAGAGAGGGAGCCACAAGAACAGAAGCTGTGGTGTGGAAAGGGCTGTCACAGATGCGTCCTCAGGACCCCAGCGCAGCATAGGGGAGGGGTGTTAACAGGAGGCGAGGCTGGGGGAGGGGAAGGTGGGGAATGGAGATGATGGAAGGCTTTAGATCTCACTGAAGAGGGATCCACGTACTCGCTTCTGCTTGTCTGTCACTTTTCTGAAAGTAAATATTCTTTGATGATTGATTTTACTATGAACCGGATGCAACGATAAGACTAATTCTTGTAACATAATAAAAGATGCAAAATGATGTGTGCCTTAAAAAGGTGCAAGTAAGGGGCGCCTGGGTGGCTCAGTCAGTTAAGCATGGGCTCTTGATATGGGCTCAAGCCATGATCTCAGGGTCCTGAGATCCAGCCTGGTGTCAGGCTCTGCACTCAGCAAGGAGTCTGCTTGTCCCTCTCTCTGCTCCTCCCCCAACTCTTATGCTCTCTCTCAAATAAATAAATAAATAAATAAATAAATAAATAAATAAAACCTTAGAAAAAAATGATGCACGTAAGAACATGTGGCCTTTCTGTGCAGACTGTGTGATCCTGTATGATGTAGGAGAATGCTCCCAGGAAGAGATAGTCCTTCAGCAGGGTCCAAAGAATATCGTATGAGGGCATGTGGGGAACTCAGAGGCTGGGGTAATGTTGTGAGGGGGACTCTGAATTTGGTGAATTGTATACATTGTACTAGTTTTATAAAATGTTACCATTGGGGGAAACTGGGTAAAGGGTACATAGAATATTTCTGTATTATGTCTTATTACTGCATATAAATATACACTCTCTTAATTAAATTTTCAATTAAAAATTCAGTATAAAGAAATAAGCTGGAGAAATGAATAACCAGAATGATGAACATGGCATTAAGATAAAGGCACGGATGCAAAGCCTGAGAATAGAGAGGTAAATGCAGAGCTTACTGAATGTTCCACGCGAAGGACATCTGTTTGCTCACCTGAGACTTCAGGTTTTTAAGTCACGTACGATTTGTGGTTCATGTTTCCAAATACCAACTCCAGATCTGTTCCAAGATTTCAGTGATGAACATTCTTCCTCTCTTAAAGCCTCACATTTAGCATCTTATTATCAAGTGCAACTGGTTGTTTCCTCTAAACATCTTGAGCTCAAGGACGATGCCTGTTCCCCCAAGTGTCCCCAGAGCCACACACAGTACGTGGTACGTCGTGGGCACTTGGTGGGTTTTGTCGTTGGGATGCTACAGGATGGTTCTTGTTAGGTTCATTAACATTCATCAAATTACCAGCGGACACCCGTCACCGCACCCTAGCATCCTCACGGAACCCCTAGGGCCGGCAGAGTGGGGCCCAGAGCCACATAGGAAAGTTCCTTGAGTAACCTAAGTGACGCGTGAGTGCAGCAGTCCCTCGTGCTGAGTGCTGATCGGACCAGCTGGCCAGCGGGTACACAGGATGACACAGTCCAGGGAGAACCAGTGGGGGTGCGAGAGGCCCTCTTGCCTTCACAGCAGGCATGGAGAGCCTTGCCCGCCAAGTGAGCCTGGTGTTCCGCCCCCAGAGGTTGTAGGAGAAGGGACACAGTGCTGTGTGCTCAGGGCAGCGAGCATCAGTCACCTACTGGCTCCGAGCCCTGAGCCCTCCTCCCACGTCACTCCCACCTGGAGGCCACTCAGCCCAGCTCTGCTTCTCACGGGCCTGTCCTGCCCTCCGCACGCCTGGAACTTGCCAGGCCGCGCTGGCACCGGGCCTGCCTTGAGGCGTCCGGAGTGGGGCTGCTGAGGACCTAAATTAGCTGGGACGGGTCCATCTGACAACCAGCAGGCCAACTGGCACCTGCAGTCTGAGTCACTGCCTTTTAACTGTTTATTAAGTGGTGACAGTGACAGCTAAATCGTGAAGAGGAAGGGCCCTCGCTCTGTGTGTTCCGGTAACGTAATGCTCCATGAAAAGGCGAGAACACCATTCCCACGGGTGCGGCTGACACAGGAAGGGGCCGCATTACTGTGGACCACGGGACGGGCACACAGCAGCTCTCTCCCCTCTTGTCCCCTGGGGAGGGGTCGGTGCAAGCCATTCCAGTGTGGAGCCCTGGCTTTGGGCAGCTCTGATGAGCCACCAGCGTGCATTTGGAGGAGCTCTGGAGGCTCTTTGGGCAAAATGAGAACCTCCTCATCATTATTGTGACATTATTATGACCGGAGGAGGCCCGGGAAGCGTTACCACGAGCTCACGAGCATGTGGCCTCGTCTGAGAGGCTCCCTGATTAGCTGAGGCGGAGACCAGCCTCTGTTTTCCATCGTCTGGTGGGCAGGACCACGTAACCCAGCCAGGAAGTGAGCCAGTATGGGTTGGGCGCTCTAGGGGGCTACCTCATGGGGCCCTGGGAGGGCAGGGCCAGAGATGGATGTGGCTTCCTTCCGTTTTGCCTTTAATCAGACCTGTCTGTCCTCCCAGGGCCCAGTTTCTGAATGTCAGGAAAATACAAGTGTGCATGTGCACACACACACACACACACACACACACGCATACACACACACACACACACACACACACACACACACTTTTGTGCAACTCCTGAAACCAAGGCTAAGTGCTCAGTACAAGCAGGACTCATGAAACAAGAGGCCTGAGGCAGGTGCACAGGGGTTTAGACCTGAAGACCTGCGTTCAAAAGCCCCAAGCCCTTGACTTCACGCTGTGCAATTTTATCGTGGATGAATCTCTTGGTTCCTCCATGCCCAAGTTTTGTTGTTGTTTTTTTGTGGTTTTTTTGTTTTCTTATGTTCAGAATGAGACTAAGAATCCCTACCTTGGAGGGTCGTTTTAAAAATCAATGCGTTCATTCAGAATTTCTCAACCTCAGCACTGTGGACATTTTGAGCTAAATAATTCTTTGCTGTGGAGGCTGCCCTGTACATTGGAGGGTGTCTAACTGGGTGGGAAACAAAACAAGAATAATGAAGCAGTGACAATAGTTACAAATCATCCAAGTGGGCATACTGTGGGTTAAGAAACCTGCCCAGTTTCGAAGTTCTGGGATAGGAAATCAGATTGATTTAGCATGATAACATTTTGGCTCTATACTACCATGAAAATGCTGTATTAAATTAAACAAATTCTGTTTCTTTCTTCCTAGTAGAGGGGAGGGAAAAAAAGAAAATGAGTAACACATTAAATTGCCAGGATATTAATTATACAGGGCTACATATTAAATGTTACGCATCTAAGGAGCTAATTTTCTTCACAATGTTATTATTACTTGTTACTTGTATAGCACCATTGATGTAAACATACTGTTTTATAAATACTCCCATAAAGTTTATTGCTCTTATAGGAGTGTGCCATATAATTATACATTTACCTTCTAATAAGAGATGTGAGAAGCACAACTCACTCAGGGCAAAACTCCACTGTGTTCGCATCCATCTGACTTTCTAAAAATCTCTGGGTAGCAACTACAGTCGAGTTGTGCTAGAGACAGAATTGGTATCATCTGAGTAAACAAGAGTCTCAAGAAAAATCTATTTTTGTTATTTTTTTTTCTACTTTAAGGAAACAGGCCACTCTTTCTCAGAAAGAGTTTCACACCGTGGGGTATTTTTTGGAGGAGGGTATTTTTGGTTTTTTGTTTGCTCCTCCACCGGGCTGATCTATCCCTGTCAAGTCTGCAAGGCGAGTTGCACGTGGGTGGAAAGATAAACCACACTGAATGTTCTCGTTGAGAGTTAGGTCACCTTAAATACCGCATGGCAAGTTTCTTCAGAAGGGAGAAAATGCAACAAAAAGAAAACACACACACAGAAATGATTGACATGCCAATATGGATTCTATTCTAGAAGGCAGCTTAGCTTCTTCAGCTCAGATCACTCATGTGAGCAAGAGCCTTTCCTGCCCTTTCTCAGCCATGGGCAGGGGAGATGGGGGGCAGAGCACAGTTCCCTCTAATATCCAGTGGCCAGGCCCTCTGATGAAATAGCCATTGATATACCCTATGCGACTAGCCTTAGAGCATTTCTAGCTCAGACACATCCACAGACAATCCCTTGGGGAATGCAATGTGGTCACCATATTGGTCAAAACTATTAGCAGCTTTGTGGCTCTTTTCCTTTATAATCCCCATATGGTTTGTAGCATTAGACACCTAAGACCTTGGAAATGTTTCTTTTGTGCATACCAGGCAGGACTCTACATATGAGCAGGCAACAAAAATCTTCCATTTCCACTACTAGGATTGTAGTTCTCGACTTTGACAATAAGGGTAGACCTACTACTTATTTTTTTATTAAGACAATGGGTTCAGAATAAGAACTATGTATCCCTGAGCTTTCCAGGTCTGAGGATGTCGTCTAGCAGGTAAACTTACCAGTTGGATAAGATGATAAGGCCTGAAAACCTCCCAGCTGAGTTCCTTGAAATTCCAAAGAATAGGAGCCCATGGTAATGGGTAATATTGATCTTTGAAAAAAAATAGTGATATGAAATAAAATAACCAAAAAATCTTTTCAGAATCTCCATCACAGAGGTGCCTGAGTGACTCAATCAGTTGAGCATCCAACTCTCGGTTTTTGGCCCAGGTTGTGATCTCAGGGTCATGGGATGTAGCTTTGCACTCGGCGGGGAGTCTGCTTGGGGCTCTCTTTCCCTCCCCCTGGGCCCCTGCCCCTTCAGATAAATAGATAAGTCTTTAGGAAAAAAAACTTCAACACGGAAGTTTTTTGTTGTTTTTTTTTTTAAGTAGCTGTCTTTTTTATAATATAAGATGTTTCTACAGATATTTTAGTCTGGAGAAAATCTTTAGAAAATCTTTGTCGGTATAGTAGAATTCATCTAAAATATGATTTAAACCATCAGTGATTTCATCTAATTCTCCACTTGGAAATGGGTTTATATTAAACCTTGTTCCATCCAGTTTATCTGTAAGATATGATGTATTCCCGAAGGGAAGAGTCAGAAATCCTCAGCCAAGGGAAGGAGGAAATCAGGGTATGGGAAGAGTCAGGACACTTCCATAAGAAAGCAAGTGTCTCCTTCCTTCCCACCCCTTAGACAGTGAGTCACGGATGCAGGGGAAGTTCTAGAGTCCTGGGACTAATAATTCACTCAGAGAATTCATTCATTCTGTTCACTCAAGAGTTGTAATTTCAGGGTTTTTAAGATTTTATTTATTTATTTGAGAGAGAGAACACAGGAGCAGAGGGGATGGGGGCGGGGCAGAAGGAGAGGGAAGAGCAGACTCCTCACTGAGCAGGGAGCTGGATTCCAGGACCCTGAGATCAGGACCTGAGCCGAAGGCCAAAGCTTAACCACTTAACCAACTGAGCCACCCAGGAGCCCCAGGGTGGATTTTTTAATAGTTTGAACTAAATACTTAAGGGATTTGCCAAAACCCCAATCACCTCAGCTAGAAGTTGAGCTAATTTAACACTTGATATTGTGAGAAGTGTATTTCTAAGAAAAAAAAAAAACAAGTGTAAAACAAGAAAGTTTACCCAAGCATTTTGAGACAATAACTTAGATCAGAAATCGAAACACATTACAGTAAAGTGATTTAAATAGAAAGGAAAGCAAGTGCATAGCTGGTAACCCCATGTTTCATGTTAAGAAAGTAGCGATCTCATTCCTTTCACATGGGAACCACCAGATTCGTCTTTGATTTCTACTATCCCTCATCCCCCAAAACTCCATGTATGAGCACTCTGTCCTCATGCTTTAGGGGCTCACACACAATCTGCTCAGTATGAAGTCCAAAGGACACTGTAGCATCCAAGATCAATCTTGTCTTTGAATAAATTTTATCTAGGAAATAAACAGGGTTTTTGTGAAATCAACAAACAATAGAAGCCAGATTCTCAAACTGCCTTCCCTGGTCTTGACAATATGAAGTGATAGATGGGTGCTCATTGTTACCTCTTGAATCAGATTTTGGCATTTTCCAGGATAGTCCCCAGTGCAAATCTCCTGGCCTCCCGAAAGCATTTGTCAGCACAGACAGGTGCTGTGTCCTCACAGACAGTGAGGAGTGCTAAAACAACCGTGCTAAGGGAACTGAGTAGGGCATCAGATCCAGACTTAGGGGAAAAGGATTTTAATTATGAGTGGGACTTAGTTTGGTGAAAGTGAGTTGGGAGGGCAGAGCTCCAGGCACGCCAGATAGCAGGAGGGATGGTCTGGAGGCAAAGAGCCTGAAACGTTCTAGGAGTTGAAAGAATCCTGGTAGGTCCAGTTTAGGGTATGACACAGTAATGGGGATAGGAGGAAAGTAGGAAGTGTTTAATGGTGGGCGGGTCCAGAGGGTTGAGTAGGAGCCAATCCTAATGTCTAAGGACCCTGATGTAAGCATTAGCATTTCATCCTTGAGGGATTCTTCTAGATTAAGGGAGGCATCCAGGGAAAGAAAAGTCAAGCCATGTCCCACAAAGGGTGTCTCCCAACAGTGGGCAGGTGGTCTGTCCAGATGCCATTAAAGCTTGGGGGACAAATGGTTTTAAAGAAGAGATTCTAATTAATAAACTTAACCAATGGAAGGGCTTAACATTCGGAAGAATAAAAATGCTTGATACTTGATTGTTTATGACTTAAATCTAGAGATAAATATTTAATTGATAACATTAATACATCATTATAATATCTCTTTAACCTTACACATACTTTCCATTTAAAAAAACTAACCGTGTGTCTAAGATTTTTGGAGAATAATCAAGAGAAAAAAAATCATTCTTGCTTCCACTGGCCTAATTCCACGAGTGCTTAGCAAATCTTCAGTGGATTTTCTTCTGTCTTTTTTCTCTTACGAGTGGGCATTTCTCTTATCTATGTATCTATTACATAGATAACATTACATCATAGATATTTTTCTTATTAATAGAATTCCATAACCATCATTCTAAATAAAAAGATAATGTTTCATCCAAAAATGCAGCATAACTGATCTATCCTTCTATTCCTTAGATTATTCTATAACACCATTCTGTTATTAGAAATAATCTGTTTACGTAAATTTTCCCAGTGTTTTGGATTATTCATTTGGGATTGATTCCTAGACCTGGAATTTCTGCTCAGTGAGTATCAATACACTTCTGTCTTCTTTGTTCATATTACAAAATATTTTCCAAATGGATTATACCAACTTACGCGCAGACCAGATGCTCCAGAAGACAGGCCCTTCTGGAGGACTTGTGGGGACTTAGCATCCCCACTCACAGTCCACACTGCGTCATCGTTCCCTGCTGAGGAGGGAAGCTTGGTCCAGGCAGATGCTCATGACAGCTCAGCAGAGGGAACATGCATGAGAATGGTGCGCTTCTGGGCACATTCTGTCCTTTAAGTTATCAGGAGTCACTTCTCCATGGTATCTCCGCGCATCTCAGACTCTGTCTCAAAAACATTTACGTAGCGGCCACAGAAGTGAGTGTCCCTCGCCAGGGCAAAGGGCTGACTTGTTTTCTGAGCAGGATGATAAAGCTAGCATGTCCTTTGGGGCAAAGTTGGGCAGGTTTGCAAGAAGCCCCTTTCCGCAACTGAGATTTCCCGCAGTCTTATCTGTGACACAGACCCAGGTGTGCACGGCATGCACCTGGGCCCACCTCCGCGTGACCCCACAAGCCTTGGGGGGACAAGTGGAACAGATGCAGACGTGAGGCTCGTGCTGCCTGTTGTGTGCGGATAATAAGCTAAATCCACGTGGGATCACACTTTCCTCACCGACTGAGTCTCCAGAAGGATGGTGAGTCAGACTGTCAGCTGCAAAGGTCCCCGTTGCTTAGGGACTGCTGAACCAGTGACAAGTCATATAAGGAGAGAATCCCAATGCCTGTACAGAAGAGGCTCCAGGGAAGGGCAGAAAACATGACGTGGCTTCTGATGAGAGTTGTTAATTTTATCAGTTTCCCAAGGGCCTATGTAACAGCCATCCGTATCTGCTTACAGCAGAGTATAAGTTAAGTGCTGAGGTTCTGGAATCAAACACTGAGATCCGAGGTCTGTTTCACCGCTCACTCCCGGAATGGCCTGGAACAGGCTTCTGTCCTCTGCAGGCCTCGGCTCCCCACGTATGATACGAGAGCAAGGAGGCGATGTATTAAGGAGCGTCATGTGCAGTGAACACCGAATGTATGTTAACTATTAATTTTTTTGGTACTTGATTACAAGATGTGAACAGATTTTCAGTCCCCCAAGGCTATTGCTATTGATTATAACCAAATCGTTTGGTATTCAGAGAAATCTGAGTTGGTGATCGACTTAGTTCTATAATGTTGCTAAAGAAAGGAGTGGACCGTAGGCCAGGACTTGCTTTCTGCTGAACTGGACACGGGCCTCTCAGCAGGCAGGACTACGATGTCGGCTCCTCAGTATCAACTCAGCTACCTGCCTGTTGGAATTCGTAATTTCCCTATGGTCGTCAAGTCAGAGCTGAGTGCTGTGCAGGTAGTAAGCAAGGAGAAGAAAGGTTAAGTCAAGGAGAACCTAGAGAAGCCAAGGGCTGCCACAGAACCCCTTTTGAAACCAAGAGGATGGGAAGTAATCTCAATTACCCTGGAAGGGATATTTCTGATGGAAAATAAAGACTGCACGTTCTGTGTGCTAAGAGTTAAATATTAAATAGCTTACTCAGAAGGGAGATTCTGGGGTTCTCATTCTGAGACAATTTACTTTGACAAATAAAACTAAATTTAGATCTTGCCTACTAAAATCACATAAGAGGGCAGAAAAAGCAGCAATAGGGTGAAACATAGGCATAGGTATGAATCCCACAAAGAGAAGACATGCTAACTCAGAAAGTAAAATGCTATCAATTTACAAATGTCGGGTAAAATTATAGAAGGTATCTCAAAAGTATCTGTACTCGCAATGATATTACTATACGAGTTACATAAGCTAATGATTAGGAAAGCCTTATGCAAGCTCCAAGGTCCTGCAGAACTGTAAACTCATATTAATTGAGATTGTAAAGTAATACAATTAACATTTTAAATGATATTGCATGGACATTTGAGTTGTTAGGATAGAATATGCTGTAGTAACAGCTCCTATCTCTTAAGAGGTGGACTAAAGGTTTGCCCTTGTCAGTCCTGAATATTCTGTTGGAAGTTGGTAGTTCCCCAGGGCAGTGTTTCTCCACAAAGTAATTCAACAATTCTTGTTGCTTTTATTATCTAGTTCTTCCGCCCCCTCAGCACGGTGCCTCCTTGGTCACCATGTTGGGGAAGAGTGCTTGAAGTCTGCACCCACACCTCAAACCTACTGTTTTGTATTTTGGGCCAGAGTTAATGCTCATTCTTATATCCACAGCCCAGAGGCAAGAACTGACTCATCAGGGAGACAGGAATATGGGAAACAAACGTAGTACTTGGGAAGCTCCACTCCCTGCCACAGTCCAAAGTAAATCAGTCAGTTTTGTTCCATGGCTAATTCCTAAGAAGATCTCTTACTGTGTAATACATTTAGAAAGAGCTTCATGCAGAAGTTGCTTAGAATCTTGACCCCCCAAAGGAAAAAAAAATGGTGCTTGGTATGATAAAAGTCTCAATTACCCACAAAACTCAAATACTGAAAACATGTCATTATATAGAATGAATAAGCGAGATTTCACTGTTTTGAAAGTTGCATAAGACCATACAGACTGGTTAAATAAAACAGAGCATTCTTCCATTAGCACACTGTGCAGCCCATACAAATAATGATCTGTATGGGCTAATGTGGTAAGAAGAATTGGCAGGAAAACATGGATACAGTATGATTCCCTTTACACACACACGCAGACCACATTTGCCAGGAACCCTTGCACTTGGATGTGCCCATGGAGCTGAGCTGAAAGTTGAATGAGAGGAAATGTCACACTACCTACTCTCCAGGCTGCTTTCAGCAAACCCCCCCCCCCCAACAATCAGTGTGCAAGTTGTTCCTTGGAAGGAGAGCTTTCTTTCCAGGGAGTATCCCTATGCTGGTTCTCTTTCTAATATCTAGATTCCAACTGCGTGTTTTCTCAATCCTGATCCTACCTGAACATTATTCTCTTTACTTTCAGATTTTCCCTCCTCTTTCCCTCCCCTATTGTTTTGTGTTAAGGTGAGTAAGTGATAGAGCTTAGAGAGTCAAAGATTCCTAGAGCAAGGAATCTTTCTAACACTAGTAAGACCTACCACGTATTAAAAGCCAACTATTGAAACGATGAGCCACATATGTTCTGCTCCTCAAGTACTAGTACTAGTGTATGAAATGGGTGTCTCTGCCTATTTCCCAGCTCCTCCCTCATGCCTATCTGGGTCATCTGGCACATAGCAGAATCTCAAAAATAGTGTGTAATAAAAGAATAAGTGAATAAAGGTTGTTGTTGGAAAATACCACTAATAATGAAACCCTTTCTACTGCCATGAAGTAGAGAGTATTTCCTTTAAAACCAACATAGTTATCTCAGTGCTCAGCAACACTGACATAGAGATGGGACAATGTGCGGTTCACAGGAAGCGGATATTTCAGGGTATGGTTCATTTCTCTGGCGTTGTTGACTGAACCACTCAGGGGTGTTAAAAGCGATATAAATGCTATAACCAAGGGTTCGTGGCCGGCTGGTTGGTCCCCTGGGACTAAGGCAACACTCAGATTATCAAACCTCTTCCTCCCGCTGCCAAGAGGATTCAATAAATCAGTTTGACATTTAATTCTTGACAATACATGACTTTGGAACGGAGAGGAAGTGAGAAAACAATGAGATGATGCGAAGCACAGTTACCTATATTCAGCTTTAGGGTAGGCTTTTAGACATTCTTTACTTAGAATATGCTTGTGTCTGTCCTTCGAGAAAGTTACCCTAAAGCACATTCTGAAACCGTTTGATGAAAAAGAGACTCAGAAATGATTGTGTCCTTGCCAGTCTATCCTTTCCTTATCGTTGCACATTTACGCTACACAGGATGACTTCACTTCTTAGGAAGACAGGTCACTGCCACGGTCACCATCATCACCATCATCACCACCACTATCTCTTCATTTACTGAGCGACTGCTGTGTGCCGGGGCCGCAGCACATTACCCATATTGCTTGACTCATGCACAACAATCTTGAGCTAAGTGCTAATAGTCCCATATTTTAGAAGAGGAAGCCAAGGCTTAAAGAACTGAGTTAATTTTCACAAGTCATATATTCATTAAGGGACAAAACTAGATTAAAACCCACGTTTGCACAACTCTAGATCCTGTGGCCTACCCATTCCTCTGTGGATCAAGCCATAGCTTCACTTCATTTAATTTTGTGCTTCTACCACTTAATTGAGAGGATGAAAGAAAGGATTTAATTATAAAAACAACTTGTCTCTGAACATAAATATCCTTCAACTTCTCTTTGTTCAAAACAACCAGAAGAGATAGCACAAATGAAAATTACCATGGTATAAACAGAAGTGACAAGCAACCAGGGGTAAGACATGCAGCCAAGAGTGCAAAAGTCTGCTCGCCTGCTCAAGAGAGTGTCCAGAAGTCTGGTCTGGTCTGTTCACAGATCCCACCAGATGACATTGCAGCTTCAGTGTTTGATCTGCTTCTAGCCTGTGGAGGTTGAGGGAGTCGGTGGCTGGCTCCCCCAGATGCTCAAATGTAGGTAGTATATTTTGGAACAATCCTTTTCATGCCTTGACCATTGCATTTCATGTGGGATGCTTCCTGATAATTCCTTTTGGGTAGTTCTGACTCTTTGCTCCCTTGCCTTTTGATGGTGGCCCTTTACTGGTACAAACGTGAGTAGTCATTTTAGTGATTGCTGGATTGCAGGGGAAAGTAATCACAGGGTTCCAAGACTACCTTGTCTTACTCCTGAAGAGCCCTGTAGCCCTGAGATGCCCTTAGAATTTAGACAGGTGTCTAGAATCTGAAGGAATAGCAAGGGGAAGGCTTTTCCCTTCCTTTCAACATCTTAGAGCAACACTGAGAACACACCAAGAATTCTCTTTGTTCTAGCAACTACTTTCCTAGGTTTGTTCGAAGACCTAATTCAAGCAAGGCCAGGCTTTCATAAGCAGCAGTGTTTGGGGCTGAAACCGAAAGCTATGGTTCAGATGATGTAGGTCTATTGAAAGTTTTATGCATGTATGTTCTGTAATGAAGCAATCATAAAATTGAAATCATGAAATGACTGGTGTTCACTGCCTTTCCATTTTCTAAGTAATTATTTGACTGCTCTGTAGTTTAGCAGCCTACTTCTGCTATTTTTTTTTAACTTTCATGAAGATGAAAAAGAGAAACATTATAAATTGTGCTAAAGGTAGGATGTGCTCAAAAGATGCAAAGGTACTTAAAAGGTACTGGAAAAAACACTGTGTTTCTTTTTATTGGGGTCTTACAAAACTCGGGATATGTGAGTACAATATTAAAACAACATTGGAGAATTTTTTCTTAATTTCAGAAACCCTCCGTGATCTAAGAAATGCTTTTTAATTATATTTTGGCTTTCATAAGAGTTGGACCATCACCAGACATTATCTCTTTCAATCTGATACTTGAGAGGTTGGTGGTGAGCCAATTTAGCCCACCCTTGTTTTTCTAAATAAACTTTTATTGGAACACAACCACGCCCTCCTCTTTATGTCTCATCTGTGGAAGTTCCTTGTGCTACAAAGGGAGAGTTGAATATTTGCAACGCAGACTTCAATAAAATATTTACTGGGACTGCCCTTTACAGAAAAAGTTTGATGACCTCGCTTTAAATAAAGCAGACGTTATAGTAACTGGAGTTAGGCTTGTGTATATTTTTGAAATAGAACTAAATATAAACCTTAAAATTCTGAACCACCATTATTTTCCAATACATTCCATTTGTAGCTGCTAAGAAGAGTACTTTCCCACTTTCTCTGCTTCTTAACAAAATGCACTAAGGAAGAAACAAACATAATGAAAGACCTGTGTATAGACGAAAAGTATAGGACAGAATCTCCTATGGACCTCAGAAAGGTTTTGAAAAGCAAACACTACTCCATTTGTTCTCAACCTGTCCCTTTCCCATTGGCACAATGAGAAGCATGGCCCCAGTCACAGCTTCCTGGCCAGCAAGATCAAAGATGAGCCTATGAGAGCGTGCCAGGGGAAGGAAGCATCAACGCAGGGGTTCTCCACCATGGCTTCAGGTCAGAAATACCTGGGGAGATGAAGCAGCCGCCAATGCCAAGTCCCACCGCAGACCAGCTGACTCAGAGGTTCTGGCTCTGCGGCCAGGGTAGCAGAATTGTTTCAAGTTCACCAGCTGATTCTGCTGAGCCAGTGGAGTCCAGAATCCCTGGGCCCCGGTCAAGGAGGAAGCTGCTGGTCATGAGGAAGCCTCTTAACTTCTCTGGCCTCTTCCCTTGAGTCTGTAAATTGAGGGGATTGAAATGAATTTCTCGGAGGTCATTCCCATCTGTGATTTTAAATTCAGTTCAATTGGATTAAATTTGTTTCCCCAGAAGGGGAAGCATGAGAATTGTGACACCCTCTGTTACCAAGAAATAGGCAGCATGGGAAGAGCAGAGCAGGAATGGATTCATCACCCTGGGGACTTGGGAAAGAAGATTGGATGCTGTCCCTGTGGCCATTCTGTGGCTCAACACTGGGGTCAGGAGAGAAGCAAGATGGGCATCAGAAAAGCATTTTTCTTTCTGGCTTCTCCAATCTGCCTGGTGCTGGCTCCCTTCTATCTATAGGCAGTAACTCAACACGTGCTCCAAGCCTCTCCCTGGGCAGAGAAAATGACGGAGCTCTGCATGTGAGAATCTTTAATTTGGAGTCAAAGTAAGATAGATGGATTTCTGAGTCTGCCACTTCTTAGCTGTGAGACATTGGTTCTTCATTCTCTCCAGGCATCAGTTTCCTCATCTGATACATAGGGGTGAAAATCGTCTCTATTCTAAGCTCATGGTGAGGACTGAGTAGAAGAAGGCCTAAGAAAGGCCTAGCACAGTTCTGGTCACATGGTAGGCTCAAATACGTTTTATTTGACCTTGTTATTATAATCACTGTCATTATCATCACTGCTATTATCATGGTGATGCTTTAGCAATAGCTGCATAAGTCAAGGTTCGCAGCTACTGATGACTTTACAACCTGTTGTTACAAAAGACACTTGAAAAACCTGATTCTGTTAATATTTTATGTGCTTTCTAACAGCAAGATGGGAAGGTATGTTTTTACATACATTTCAGACATTCCCAGCAATAGCAGAGGATGACATACACATCAGGGTGCAGACTTACTCCCCTTCGTCCCCTGCTGCAGACCGCCCAGCGGCCCACGTGCACAACATACGGTTACTAGACAGGTGGGTGTCCATTAGCAATATGTGGTATTGTTTGGAAAGTTCTTAAACTTCAGGGGCGCCTGGGTGGCCCCTTGGGTTAAGTGTCTGCCTTCAGCTCAGGTCATGATCCCAGGGTCCTGGGATAGAGCCCCGCATCGGGCTCCCTGCTCATCGGGGAGTCGGCTTCTCCCTCCGCCTGCCCCTCCCTGTGCATGCTCTCTCTCTGTCAAATAAATAAATCTTTAAAAAAAATAACTTCATATAAACGGTTTCATATTATATGTATGGCAATGAATCTGCTGGTTTTGCCTGATGTTATGTTTTTGAGATTTCTTCATACGAATGCACGCAGCTCGATTCCATCCATTCTGATTGCTACATCCTATGCTCTTTTACGATTTTGCTAGAATTATTTGTCCTTTCTTGTGTTGGTGGCTATTTGAGTTGTTTCCATTATTCCGTAGAAAAAAAGACATGGTTCAGCATCCATTTGTGAACATACTTCCTTCGTGTACAGTGTGAGAATTTTTGAGGAGTAACTAAGGCATAGCACGGGCTTATCTCCAACTTCTCAGTCTCCTTCCCTGGTTCTTCCTCATCTCCTAGATTTCTAACTGTTCATGTGCCCCGAGCTCAGTTCTCACACCTCTGCTTTTCTCTATCTACCCTAATGATTAGGGGATGTTATCTGATATTTGTCTTTCAATATCACCTGACATTACTATCTCCAGTCTCTCCAGTCTAGACATAAGCCCCAAAATCATCTACCTTCCATATATCCACTTGATCACTTACTACCTCTTCTTAGATGTCTAAAAGGAATATATATATATATATATATGTATATATATATATATATATATGATGATTATTGTGAGTGCTCACCAATGTATCTCTATTCCAGGCACACCCTCTGTATTTTTTATAACACTTTTTTAAAAGAATCTTTGAGTAGAGGTGACACACAGTGTTGCATCAGTTTCAGGTATACACTGTCATATTTTGACAGGTTTGTACATTATGCTATGCTCACCACAAATGTAGCTACCTCATAACACTTTCATTGAGGTGGGAGAATGTGACTACTCATCGAGAAATTAAGAAATATGTTACATGTATTGGGTTTTCCTGGGAAGCTGAGTCACAGAGATTTGATGCAGAAGGTTATTGGGACTAGACCTTCAGGGACTCACCTGTAAGGAGGGGGATCAGGGGAGGAGAATTGGGAGAAGTTCACTGCAATGCAATTAAAACAGAGCCTTAGGTGATCCTGTGAGGACTTCTGGAGCTGGGAAGGACCATCATATTTGTTCCAAATTGAGTCAAGAGCTGTGTTTCCCCGTGTCAGCTGTCACCTGAAGTGGGCCACTTTAGGGAGAGGGCTTGTCCCTGGGCTGGGTGGCTCTCTTTATAGGACACAATCTACGGGCAGGCACGTAGGGTAACCCATTGGTACCCAGCTCTCCAACAGCAGGGATAATGACTGCTTCAGACCTCCCAGGGGATTCTGGGCAGCAGACCCCTGCATCCAGTGCACATCCACAAGCTGAGGCCATCCAAGGACCTGGCCCACTTTTCCGATCCCGCCATTCTCTTCAGCATTGAACGTGAACACTGTGAGTAGGGAAGGCAGAGCCATGTCACTAAGTCATTGCATAAAAGCAGTTGTTCTGGAGAATTGTGTAATCCACGGTAGGCATGGCCTCAGTAAGAAGCAAACTTGCGATTTACACCCTTAAGATTTATTTTTGTCCCCACAGCATAAGCCTGGCCCAAACTGACCACGTCAATACCTCAAAATGAATGTGTGCAAAACCATGTTCCTGATTCTCCACCTCCTCCAATCCTACTCCTTTCTGCTGTCCCCAGGATCTTAGTTAATGGAAATTCCATTCTTCCAGGTTATATGTTAAAAACTCAGGTAACACTCTGAGTCTGTTATGCAGCCCGTTAGCTCTTCCTTTAGAACTGTCAGGAGTTATTGGGGTCTCACATCACTTCCGGTCCAAGCCACAGACATTTCTCTCCCCAGTTACTGCAGTCACCCCCTAACTGGTGACTCCTCCTCCTCCTTCGGCACTCACGGCTCTCTTATCTCAGCAGAGAAGACAGGGGGACCCTGTAAGACAACACTCTGCCTTAAGCCCTCCAGGAGCCCCATGTCATCTGGCCCTATGTTACTCCCCAACCTCATCTGGCATCGTACCCCCATTGGCTCATGCAGCCTCACTGACTTCCTTGCACATGTCAGCACACCCGCCATGCCTCTCGCGGAGAACACTAGTGCTCATTTTCCCCCCAGCCTGCAATGATCTGCCCCAGCTAACCACTAGGTCTCTTACCTCCTTCGGGACTCTACTCAGATGTCATCTTAATACTGAGGTCTTCCCTCACCACCACACACTTTTAAAAGAATGCATCAATCAATCGGTTGTGCTTTGGTGTTCTCTAGAGCACATGGCATCGTGAGACACATTGTAAATATTTCTAAATTAAAAGATTAGCTTGCAAGGGCAGGACTTTCTTTCTTACTCACCACTGTATGTGCTGTACCGAGCGAGAATAGCCACTCACACTGAATCTGTGTTTGCCAAACAATTGAGTATATGAGGATGCTCATTAGTACTAATGGTGTATGGATTATATTGGATTTTTTATAGAGAACATTATATTTGCATTTCAGAGCAATTTTATCTCTTAAGCCTTTTTTTAAAAAAAATATCTAACACCTTGTGAATTTTCACACCATCCTCGCTTAGGGGCCTGCTCATCTTCTCTGTCTCGTTCCAATTTTAGTCTATGTGCAGTCAGAGTGAGCACGGTTACTTAAACCCTAATAAATCTCTTTTCTTTTCTTTTTTTCTTTTCATATTGCAATGGCTAAGACTATCAGTTCAACTCCTGAGGATTTTATTCGGTGAAAAAGACCTGAATTTTATGTAGTTATTTTTCTGAATCTATGGAAATGATTATGTGGTTTTCTAATCAATGATTAATTTTTGATGTTTAACCATCCTTAGATCCCTGTAAAGATCTGTAAGATCCCGCTTGATCTTTGAAATCTGTGTCAGAATGCAGAGCTCAAGAGACATGGGCCACAGAGTCTGACTGAATGAGGCCTTGTTACCATCCCTTAAAGACAACTGTTTCCATATCTCAAACTGTTCCACTGACAGGAATGGTGTGTCTTGAAGCTTTTGAGGCAAAGTCAATACCTTGAGGAGCCTAACAGACATTGTGAATCAGTAAACCAGGCTAGAGATGAAGTTTGATAAACAGGAGAGCTCACCTTAGAATATAGTGGTCAGGAATTAATCAGTATCAACCGATTGCTGCTGTGAGTAAATGAAGATCCAGTGTTGCTAGATCACATGATATTTGGTCAGAGAGACAGGCATCTGAACTTTTAAAGCATAAACTAATTTTTAAATGCTTTTATTTGATTTAAATTTATGAAAGAAGATATCATGTGGTCCAAGTGTAATAGGCACTAGACCAAGTTAGGACTATGAGTTTGAGACCTCCAGTGTACTAGAATGAGTTTGTGTCCTTCTTTGGTTTTAATAGACATTTTAATTCTTTTCTCTTGATTCCGCATTTGTAAATTGAGGATAACAATAGTTGTTTCACTGAGTTGTGGTGAGTAAATAAGTTTCAGAAACATGGAAGCAATGTTCAAACAAAAGAAAGTCCGCAATGGCTTCTAGCCTGGGAGTGCATCATTCTAGACGAAAGAGGAAGGAGATGATTTGGTTTATGTCCATCATCCCTTGAAGAAACCAACTTTGAGAGCGGCCCATGAAATAGATCAATATAAGTAGCAAGAAGTGAGGAATTAGAGCTTTAATACATTTTTCCCTTCCTACTGTCTAGCACAACCCAAATATTATTTACCATAAAAAAAGAAGACATTAAACTCTCCTTGCTAGATGTCTGGGTGTTACATCAGATATTCCCCACGGAAGTGTGGATGATAGTTTGCGACATGGTGGGGTGCTCCGTACATTTGCAGTCGTTCCCTTTCTGTCCCTTTCATCCCTTCATGTCCCGAGGTTGGGCACTGTAGGGCCCACAAACATATACCAGAGTCCGGTCCTCAGGAAGATTCTAGACTGAAGAGGGAGATCAGCCAAATGTAGGACAATGGCCCTGCGGATGCCTGGCCCACATTGCCAAGTCTCCAAGCCTTGGTTCTGTGTGGGAAATGACTGTTTGAACCAATCCCAATGTGGAGGGACGGAATGAGATGAGTACATGTGGAAGGCGTGAACCATTGACATGAGGTGAAAACTCAGGGATTGTGAGTCTTCTATTCTCTCTAAAGAGAAGCAAAATACCGAGGAGAGACACCTTGGCTGGTCAAAGAGAAGCCTTCGGAAGGCGAGGCCAGGTGGCCTTGTAACCAGGACCCAGAAGTGTGTGGTTCGACAGGCAGGGACACGCACAGTATATGGACAGAAAGTTTTCCAAACAGGGACCAGAGTGAAGGAAAGCTCTGAGTGGGGAATGCACAGCAGATGTGAGGGTACAAGCTGGGCTCCTCCAAAGCCATCCAGCTGTGGATGGAATCAAGACGCCCCTCCCCCCTCCCCAGGCGTCCTGCAGGCTCATTGGCCCGGGGCAGAAAAGTCCAGTGGGTTGCTCCAGGCTCCGCAGGATTCTGGCTGCAGGGAGCCTGTCAGAGGCCTTGCTGCTGAGGGTGCACTGGGGGCAGATTTGCCGCGGAGCGGGCTGGGGCAGCGGAGGGCACCCAGAAGGCCCGGCGGCGGCGGGGGCCAGGCCAGGGCACACCTGCGGTGACGTCAGTCCCCGGCTCACCTGCCCGAGCCAGCGGAAGGGCTCTGGGGATGCTCGGCAGGCTGGGGGCGGGGGTGCATCTGCGTGAGCCCCACAAACGAGGCAGTGAGCGGCCCCTGATTAAAATGCAGAGCCCGAGAGAGGGCGAGGCCGCAGCTGGACAGCAGCTTCTCGGAGTCACTTGAAAAAGCCTCTCTCACAGCTGGAGAGAAAAGAGCCCGGCGCCACTGGCCGGCCATTGTGAAATGCAAAGAGCCCTTCTTCGGGCGGAAGCAGCAGTTCACCCAGCTGTCGAGCATTTGAAATGTAAAAACCCCGGGGCTCCTGGGGAGGGCAGAAGACAGAGGCCACG